>OZ030008.1:50737500-51165000 GCA_964023405.1 Apodemus agrarius | reverse complement strand
ACTGAGGCAGAGAGATGGGATTTTATCATCTGCTAGCTGTGGATTCATGGGCCGCTCCATTCACTCCGTGTTTCAGAAGACTCTTCCAGTAGAGACATAGTTGCATGGTATCTGGTGATATTCAAAAGGAGTTCTGAGATAACAATGCTCTCTCCGTCCCTTCAGGTGCTTGTAATGATTCTCTAAAACCTCCCAACAGGCCAGCAAGGGCACCTAGTCACGGTGAGGATGGCTCCTGCCACGCCTTAGACCCATTCTGGGCTCAGAAAGACACTGGAATGGACAAGCAACCCCACCTCCATGGCGAGTGCGCTGGTGCAGAGAGTAACAGCAAATAAGAAAACTTAAGAGAGTCTGGCCTGAGACTGCTGGGGAGACAGGAAGAGTTGTGGGGAAGGGAAGGGCAGGAGCAAAGCTAGGGAGTTATTTCAGCAGGAGACCAAAAGTGTCCTGCTAGGGAGCTACATTTAAGCAAATATCTGACAGAGGTATGGAAAAGAGCCGTGTGGATCCGTCCAGGCCAAAGCAGGTACAAAGGCCTTGGTGGGAACATGCCTAATGTGTTGTCATAACAGCCAGGAGCCCACTGGAGCTGGAAGGCACACTCGGTGGAAGAGCAGAGCTTTAGAACAGAACGGCGCCTGCCTCATAGTGGGCTTGTGGGCCTATCTTCCTAAGCCAGGGCTCTTAGGAATGAGCTTTTCCCAGGCAGGAAGCCACAGAGCTTGAGCTGAGCCTGTTAGCATCAGACATGGTCGGAACCTCGGGAGAACCCCTGCCCTCCTGGAGCTTCCTCTCTAATGGAGAGAGTAGAGGAAAGTCCAGCATTAGCTAAGCGCTAGCAGAGTCCTTGGATTCCATGTGATTCTGTACAAGTGGTAGTGGAGGCAAGGGGCAGTCTTAGCACATGTGCACACAAGTGTATCTACCTCTGAGTGCATAATGATTATATAATCATTATGGCTTCCATAAGGTAAACAGTGACTTCTTAGCCAGCCCCACTGGTAAACGTAGGTATCCTTGTCCCACCTTGTGCATCTATAAGATGGTCTTTATGTTCATCATCTGCACCCAAATGTCTAAAACTAAGTGTATGTCATTGCAAATGTATTCCACAATCACGGTTTTCAGGGTTCTGTCCAGGTAGTGTGGTTTCCTGTGTTATAACGTAGGCCTGCCATTGACCTGAGATGACCTTGTACAAATTTAACCCCTTTTTTTCTCATGGACCATATCAGAAAAATGGGAATAATTTTTTTTTTAAGAACCCTACCTTATCAAGTTGTTGCATGAATCACCTGATCAGAGGATTACATATCACCCAGAAATTCCAATTCTGGAATCGTGCCAATTAATATATGTGAAATAAATCCTGAGCACAGCATGCGAGCTGTTGTTCCATGGCATACTGTCTCCGTGTGTGGCCGCCTGGGTATCTGTCCTCCTGACTACACCATTCCTTCGGGAGTAAGTGCCTTTATTCAGGCAAGCCCTGTGTCTATGGTTTGTGGCCTGTCTCTGGTGATAAAATCAAATGTGGCTGGCATGGAGACAAGGGGGGGATTGCAAGAGAATTCATGCCACGGCTTGGCCAGCTGGACTCTGACCTGATCAGCCAAGCAGCTAAATGGGCCGGCAGGCAAAGGGAGCCTCAGCCGGGGGCCTGGGCCATCTCTAGCTTTGGCCATAGGAATTCCTTTCATTTCACATTCCTCTTGCGTCTCAGCTGGAAGCAGGTATCCCAGAGAAGTGTTGGGTCCGTGCCACTGCTGTGTGACAGCTGCCTTTCTTGTGACAGCTGCCACTTACCGAGTGAGCTGGTCTATATTGACTCTCCGTCTAGCTTGCAGAGTCTTTGTGTGGACTTCCTGAGATGGGTTCTTTCATTATCCTCCCTTTAGGAATGAGCAAAGACACGAAGAGGCAAGTTGCTTATGTAAGGCATACAACTGGTAAGCGGAAAGACCAGAACTCAACGATATCATCGTATGCTAAGCATTCCCAATGAATGGGAGAGTTAAATGAGAGTAGAGGTAGTATGAGGAGAACAAGACGACAGAACAACATGGGGACTGGTGTGGTATCCTCCTGGCAAAGGCTGGGACCAGCTTGGCACCCTGCTGAAGAGGCTCTGGGGAGAGGAAGGGAGTGGCAGATGGGGCCAGGTGGCAAGGGCTGGACAGCAACGGAGGTGCTTGAATTTTAGCCACAGGGAGGTGCCATGGGGATGAGCCACCTGGATCCTTTGGTGAGGATAAATTGGTGAGCCGGAGTGCAGGTCTGCAGGACAGCAAATAGCTGGAAAGAGCCCAGCAGCCCAGGAGAGCCAATCATAACAAAGGCTCTGCAGTCAGGCTGCCAGAGGGCTGGGACCCTTTTGGCCAGACAAGTAATCTATAGTTACTGAGCCTCAATTTTCTCATCTAAAGCCCTGGTTGAAGAGCTTAAAATTATTGTTTCAATGCTTGACTCATGACACTCAATAAATAGTCATGCATTATTAAACCAGAAGTTCAAACTACTGGTTTACATTAGAATATATATGTGTGCACATGGTATACATATATACACAATAAAAATCATTACCAAATGATTCAAGGACCTAATAGAAAATATGGACAGCATTCACAAACAGACGGGAAGTTTGAGAAGAGGAGCAGCTGGCCGGCCAGGCGAACTCCATGCTAATGAGACCTGATGCTGGAGAGGAGGAATTCTGTAGATGTGATTAGAATCAGATGGGACATGGGAGAACAAAAACTAGCAACAATGACTCGGTGACAGTTTCATAGGAAACCTCTAACCCCAGAAGAGAAACAGGCAGCATCCCCCCCCCGCACCCCCCCCCCTCGCAGCCCCAGCTTCCTGGGTATTACAAAGGTCGACGCATAGCCCCGGGTGCACAGGGCTTAGCGGTACAGTGCCGACATCACTGAGCAAACGTGATGGCATTTCCACTGGTGCCAAGCTTCTTTCAGCACCAAGGCTTCGACAGTGATCAGGATAGAAACTCTGTCTCCAGGAAACTGGGCTGCTGCCTATTTGCTCTGAGATGCCCCCAATCCAGCCCTCAGGAGCTCACAGGCTAAGCAGGGAAAGTTTGAATGGTAGTGAAATGGTCTGATGCGTGACAGCATAGCCAGAGGAGAACATCACAGACAGGGATGGGGAAAGAGAGCCGAGGATGCAGTTTTAATAAGGTGCTTGGGCAAGGTCTGAATAAGAACAGCATCAGTCTACAGTGGATAGTGTGCAGCAAGATCGGACACAGGGAAAGTGGAGGGGACATCAGCAGAAGGAGCAGCCTCTCACTCCAGAGTCCCTGTAACACCTCTCACTGCTGAGAATCAAGAATCCCAGTGCTAGCCACAGTTGTGTGAAGGTTACGGACATAAGGAGAATGCTTCTTCTAGACAGATATTTTCTATTAAGAATGTTAAAATAGCAACAAACCAGACTTAAGGTCTTAGCCTTTATAACCTCAAGTAGAGTCCAACTCCTCTTGCATACATTCTGGGAAGCTCAAAAACAATACCCTGAATATTTGCTTACAGTAAAGTTGCCCTAAGTCTTTGTATCCCTGTGGTCCACAGTTGTGCCTGAAATCCTGTCTTTACCTCTTGAACTACTGTGAGTCCATTTCTTAGCATGGACTGGAGAGACATGTCAGCCATTAAAGGCTAAGTCTCACCATCCTTTGAAGAGAATAACTTTACAACTCACCAAAATTTAGACACACACACACACACACACACACACACACACACACATACAACTATTATAAAGACAGTCAACTTCCCAAAGGAATAATAGGCACTGCCGGCACTTTTGGTATCCCACCAAAACTAGATGTTAAGATCTTCCTGCTGAAGATAACCACATACTTTGATAACAGGATATAAAGAGCCCAGGCTGGAATTGAGCTGGAAACTGCCTCTTCTGCCTTCTTCTGTGGCTGCATACACAGTGCTAAAAACTGCTAAGCAGGCTGCTGAGGGAAAAAATATCAATGGCCACATTCACTCTGGAGCATGCTTGCCGAATACCCATTTCCCACTGGTGGGATAGCGGCATGATTATATTGGGATAACCAGCCCAGAGAGGAGGCCCATTCCACAGGGGGAAATACAAATCAAGTTCTATAAACCAGATGAAAAGCCTGTGGCTGGGTGAGTCATGAGCCTGAAGAGGAACATACTATTGTTGCTTCCATAAATGGCTATATTGCCAAACTTCCTGCTCCATAGTTATATTTATGAGCATTTATACTTGTACCCCTCTTAGCTTAGGACAGACCCCCACTTCTTCCTGAGGAACTAGTCGCTACAGGAGATGTTATTTATTTTCTTCAATGGTTCATCCATTGAGGGTCTAGTTGGGAAAAAGAGGGAGTTCAGAGTAAAAAGGGGATGACAGGGAGTAATAAGGGAAAAAATTGTCATAATATATTATATATGTACAATAATTATATTCTTCCTTTGTTACTATATGTGTATGTAACATCAAAAAATGAATAAGTAAATACAAATAAACAATAAGCAGACTTTTTTTAAAGGGCAATAAAGTGTGCCTTTCCCTTGAAAAGACCACACCCATGTCTGGGGATATTTTATTCTGTCTACTGATCCCCAAGCATTAAATACACATTTTTTAAAAATCTCTTTTAGAAAGAGGCCATGAATTTAAAAGCGAGCAAGGTGGATTTAAGAGAGGGGTTGGAAGGAGGAAAGGGGAGGGGGAAATGATGTCATTGTATTATAAACACAAAATATTTTTAAAATAAACCACAGCTCTGCTTCACACTGAGTTGTCCTGAATTCATTTTTGTGACAGTCACAGGTCTGGGCTTTTCCTGCATGGAGATTCCTAAGGTGTAACGGAACTCCATGGGCTGCGGCAGCGTTTGGACCTGTAGGTCCCTCCCTGCTTCCACAGACATTGAAGAGACCATGCCAGTCTGTGGAAAGCACTGGGTGGTGGGGAAACTTGGGAGGTCAGGGGTCAGGGTTAGAGACGCAGGACCTGAGCTCCCAGGTAGAACGGTTACCACACGGGGGCTCCTGGCTTTACCCATGAACACCACAGGAGCCCATCAGTTTCCCACTGTGAACTGAAATCTGCACTAACAGGATTCTTCTCAAGAACAGCCTGTAGGAGAGCAGGGGGCCATCAGGGTACCTCAAGTAGATGTGGAGGTGGTGGGTGGAACATTAGGGTTTAGATTTGGGGTACACCCAGAAGGATTAGCTGATAACAAGGGGACCCTTGTTTTTTAATGTTGTCTGAACTTGTTTCTATTGCTGTGATAAAACACCATGACCAAAAGCAGCCTGGGGAGGGAAGGGTTTATTATTTGGCTTTCGTTTCTACATCACAGTCATTAGTGAAGCAACTAAAGAAAGGTCATGAAGAAATGCTGCTTCCTGGCTCTCTCTCCTGGCTTGCTCAGCCAGTCCTTGTTGGTTTGTTTGCTTGCTTGCTTGCTTTGTTTTTATACCGACGAGGACCACCTGCCCAGACCACTCACAGTGGGCTGGACCCTTCTACATCAATCATTAATCCATAGCCACGGCACCTCGGACTTACCTACAAGCCAATGTGATGGAGGCATTTTTTTTTCAGTTGAGGTTCCCTCTTTCCAGATGACTCTAGCTTCTATTAGTTGACAAAATTCTATCAACTGTGTTAGTATAAAGGCTAATAAGAACCCCAAGGCTCTTTCAGGGAGCACCCCCACAACCTTCCAGAGGCATCCTGTTGACCTTGTTAGAGGGCTGTTATCAAGAGTCATCTCCCAGAGTCTGGTCCTGCAGGCGTTGAGCGGCGCCCCACCCCCACCCCCACCAACCCCCCCGCCCCATAGCTGGCAATCCCCGTTCCACAATGGCAAGATTTGAATTGGTTTTTATTTAAAATCACCAAAGGGCACAGAAAACTCATCAAAGAACTAGTCCTTGCTACAACAAGCAGCCTTGTGCCCCTGCGGGGAGGACAGAGGCCAGGTTCTCCAGACCCCACTGTCACCCCCAATACCCCCTTTCCTTGTCCCTCTCCATAGCTATGACCAGCCTGGACTCCTCTCTGCCCCTCCCCCGACCTGGCCTCCCAAAAGCAGGAGAGAAGACTTCCTAAACAGCGTATAGATCTTCACTGCTGACGCTCCACTACAACTCCCAGGCCCCAGACCAGGATCTAAAGCCCTTAAAATGACCTTTAGGTCCTGTCTGGTCTGTCTATTCTTCATGGCCTTTCCCCCTCCCTCTCCACACTCATGCCCCACCGGACAGAAGAAGCCGTGCTCAGAGCACGCGCACAGAGAGATTCACATCTGTTCCTCCCACGTGGGATCCTCACATTATCCCCACTCATCTGCCAACTTCAGGGCCAGTGGATCCTTCCCAGGTCACACACACACACACACACACACACACACACACACACAGGCGGGGCTCCTTCTGCTTCCAAGGCCTCTTTACTGCTTCATGCCACTCACATAGTATGTCAAGGATGTGGACACTACAGGCAGCCACAGGCCTACTGACCTCATAGATACCACTCAGCCATGGGCCCACTTTCCCACCGAGCCTGACAGTCACTCGGGACCAGAGCATTCCGAGTTAATCGAAATAAAAATAATTTGAAAGAGAAAAACAGATAGGTTAAAGCTTGCTGGGTTTCTTTTCCATCCCCATTGCCTGTCAGTCACATGTAGTACTGTTTGAGCTGCGTGTGTGTGTGTGTGTGTGTGTGTGTGTGTGTGTGGTGCGCCAGCAGGGCAGGGCTAAATGTCATTCATCTTTCTCTAGCAGGCCATCACAGCCTGGCGCTGAGGAAGTGCTCATAAATCCAGCCTGACCACGGCCTGGAGACAACTGTCAATTTGGCTCTGGCTCTGCATTCCCCGCATGAGGCAACTGAGCTCCAGAAAACACCTCTGCTCAGAGAGAGCTGCAGGGAATGGCCAGCAGCCTACGTGAAGACAGGAGCAGGCACATGCTCTCTGCCTTCCCCACTTCTCAGTACTTCATGACAAGGTTGCCCAAGCTCTCCGGAGCTTCCTGGGGATTTCTTTCTTGTGTACTTCTGAAACTGCCAACCTTGTCTGCTGGCACAGGGCCTCCCACAGGAGGAAGCTCAGAAGCCACTGGGGAAGCATTTGAGGAACCAAAACACTGCCCTCTGTTCTGTCTCCTCCACGGGAATGCTAAGTCTGACCTTGGTGAGGGCTGAAGCTCGCAGGACAAGGGTGAGAATGGCCAACAGTCTATCCTATGATGCAAGAGTTCTGGAAGACTCTGTGGGATCTCTGCTGGAAGTGTCACATAAGCATAGTATGCTCCACACCAGCATGTGAGAGCAAGTCAAGGCGTAATGCATTCATTGGGCAAATTTGGCCCAATGCGGCTCTTCAAAACAGAACCACCCTCATGCTATCCTTTCTGCTGAGTTCCTGTTTACCTCTCAATTGGTTTTCATTCTTCTGGTCATGTGACAAATCTCGAGCTCAACTCTTGAGAAAATGTTAGCTAACATTTGTAACTGAAAAGAAAAATCTAAAAATCAAGTGTGTTATAGTTATATTTAAACAAATGGCTTGACTCCAGTTCTGTTCCTTCAACCATATGCAGGGCCTAGATGAAGAGTTCTCAACCTGTGGGTCTTGACCCCCTTGGAGTTAACCAACTCTTTTTTACAAAAGGTCAAATATCAGATATCCTACATATCAGATTCTTGCTATGAAAATAGTTTTATGGTTGGGGGCACCATACCATAGACTGTATTAAAGGATCACAGCACTGGGAAGGCTGAGAACCACTGGTCCAGATCTTCAATCTGGATTCCTCATGGAAGAAACATGGCTGCACCAGTCCCAGGCATCATATATTCACACTGTACATTTCTCTTCTCATTGCAAAACTGTATGAATTCCCTAGCCTTGGTTACTTTTGGGCCAGAGGGAATGGGTACCAGACAGCAAAATTATCCTTCTGGGGCAAAATTATCCCATCTTCCACAAAGTCTGTGGCCACGTCTTCCTCCCGGTAAGCTCTTCCTTCTCACTGACTCTGCCCATGCTTCTCGGTAAAGTCCTCTTTCTTTTATTCCCCTGTTTGCTTCATTCACCTTTACAAGGGCAGCCATAGCTGAGCCTTGGGTGTGAATCTTGATAAGACCTTTTCTATTCCCTGACAACTCGTTGTTTCTGGCTTATGGAACACCAGCAAAAAATAGGTATCTTCTGAATAGGTTTCAAGGAAAGCTTTTGTCTTTCTGCCACAGAAAACAGGCTTGATGACAAGGCCGTTTGCCCCTTGATTTTCCTTGTTCTTCATACACGGATTGAGAACCAGATACACAGAGATTATAATGGAGCCACTAGACAAGAATAAAAACAAATGCCCCCGTCTCGGGGATGGCAGGAAAAGAAGATAGAACTCAAGGGCCAGACTGCATCGTTAAACAGCTGTACATTCCCTGGATTGCTAGCTTTTGGAATGGTATAAGGAGAAGGAGGAGGAGAAGGAGAAAGAGGAGGAGGAGGAGGAGGAGGAGGAGGAGGAGGAGGAGGAGGAGGTTGGGAGGGGGGAAGAAAAGAATGAGAAGGAGGGAGAGGAAGAAGAGAAAGGAATGAAGGAAAGAAGTAAGAAAGGAAAAGAACCTAGAGATGCTTACTTGCTTAATTCAAAGGTATTTCTGGCTGACATAAAGTCTTTTTGTTGATTTGACAAAGTAAGATACATAGGAATTGGAGATAGTTCAAACTTCCTTGAATTCCAGTTGCATGCTGTGCACCAAGCATACAATTCAAGCATCCCAACAAAAGAACAAGTGTCCTTACTGAGTGGGGGTCCCAAACCCAAGAAGCACGCTGCAGGAGCGTGCCTCATCTACTGGCACCGAGGGAGTGCTGTGTCTTTATTGATTTAAGAGGCCTATTGTAGTGATACCCCCAAAGCACATTTCAAAATCCAGGAACAACTGCCCCAAAGTCTTTCCAGGGCCCTCATCTCGCCTCCTTCTCCCATCCTGTAACCAAAATTCAACAAGAAAAGCCAAGAGCACAAACATTACAGCCACAAATACCTCAGCGAAACCCTGTGCCATCTGGACTTCCTATGCTAAGGAATGTAACATAGTCTCAAAAAATGTTGCTGACAAGTTTGTAATAGCATAGAGAAAACACACACACACACACACACACACACACACTGCTAGTGTGTGTGTTGGGAGGGTGTGGCTGTGTTAAAGTGCCAAATATATGAAAATATTATAGGGAAATAAATAAGTAAAGAAATGTTCTATTGTGATAAGAGCTCTGCTCGGTTCAGTTGCTCTAAGGACTTTGTTGTGAGTTTTCTCTGCTGCCCTACACTTTCCCCCTGCTCGTGTGCTCTGCTGTTGTGAGCTGAAAGAATAAAATTGACTTTTCTTTGAAGATTCCAGGCCCTTCCACTGTCTGAGATCACTGCTCTCTGCTCCTTCCAGGAATGCAGGGAATCAGGACTTTATGGAGGATAGCACCTCCTGCCAAAGAGGCCCAAATCAGAGCAGCTTCAAGATCAGAATATTTGAATAATTCTTGAAATTCTTTTAAAAAGCAAAAGGAGTAATAGAGAAACAAGAGACCAACACCTTATTTTTATTTTTTCCATTAATTAATTGATTTATTCAATTTATATACCAATAGCTACCCCCTTCCCTGTCTCCCCTCACAGATCCCTCCCCCATTCTCTCCCCTTCTCCTCTGAGAGGGTGAAGGCCCCCCCTGGATGTCCTCCCACCCTGGCACATCAAATCCCTGCAGGGCTAGGTGCATTCTCTCCCACTGAGGCCAGGCCAGGCAGCCAGGTTAGGGGAATGGACTCCACAGAGAGGCACCAACTTTAAGGAAAGCCCCTCCAGTTGTTGGGGATCCACATGAAGCCTGAGCTGCACACCCACTACATATGTGCAGGGGGCCTGGTGTGAACCTATGTATGCTCTTTGGTTGGTGATTCACTCTCTGAGGGCCCCATAGTTGACTCTGTTATTTTCCTATGGAGTTCCTATCCCCTTTGGGACCCTCAATCCTCCCCCCAACTCTTCCATAAGAGTCCCCAAGCTCCATGCAGTGTTTGACTGTTAGTCTCTGCATCTGTTTCAGTCAGCTGCTGGGTGGAGCCTCTCAGAGGACAGTTATACTAGGCTCCTGTCTGTCTGCAATCATAACAGAATATCAATAATAGTGCCAGGGATTGGTTCTTGCCCATAGGATGGGTCTCAAGTTGGGGCTGTCTTTGGTTAGCCATTTCCTCAGTCTCTGCTCCATCATTGTCCCTGCATTTTTTTGCAGACAGGACAAATTTTGGGTTAGCAGTTTTGTGGGTGGTGTCTTAGTTAGGGTTTTACTGCTGTGAACAGACACCATGACCAATGCAAGTTTTATAAAAGACAACATTTAATTGGGGTTGGCTTACAGGCTCAGAGGTTCAGTCCATTGTCATCAAGGCAGAAACATGGCAGCATAAAGGCAGGCATGGTACAGGAGCTGAGAGTTCTACATCTTCATCTGAAGGCTGCTAGTGGAAGACTGACTTCCAGGCAACTAGGGTGAAGATCTTAAGCCCACACCCACAGGACACACCTACTCCAACAAGACCACACCTCCTAATAGTGCTACTCCCTGGGAAAAGCATATACAAACCATAACATCCACTCCCTGGCCCCCATAGGCTTGTTCAAACATTAGTCTATGGGGGCCATACTTAAACATAGCATAATGCAAAATACATTTAGTCCAACTTAAGTCCCTGTAGTCTATAGCAGTCTCAACAGTGTTAAAAGTCCAATGTTCAAGGTCTCTTTTGAGATTCATCCAATCACTTAAATGTAATTCTCCAAGCAAGACAGGAAACCAGCCGGGCAAAGTAAAAACTCTTCATCTCCACTTCTGATGGCAATGCAGTCTTCATATATCCAACTCCTTTTTCATCTTTGTTGACTTCAACAAGGTTCTTTCTCCTGGGCTTGTTCCACTCCCTGTTAGCAGCTTTCCTTGGCAGGAATCCTGTGGCTCTGGCATCTTTAACATCTTGGGTACCCCAAGTCAATTTCAGATTCACAGCTTCTTGTTCCAATGTCTGAGATCCACACATGATCTTCTGTGTATCTCCAAAGAGCTGGTGTCACTTCTCCAGCTCTGCCCTCTGTAGCACTCTAAGTTCAGGTTGATCCACTCCACTGCCACTGCTGTTCTTGGTGGTCATCCCATGGTACTGGTATCTCCAATATGCTAGGGTCTTCCACTGCAACTATACTTCACCAAAGCCTCTCATAGGCTCTCTTCATGGTACCAAGCCTCAACTCCTTTACATGACCCCTTCAGTCCTGGGCTGTCAATTACAACTGAGGGTACGCTTTCACCAATGGCCTTCCATAGCCTCTCACAGTACCAAGCCTCAGCTGTTCTTCATGATGCCTTCATGCCTTCAAAACCAGTACCACCTGGATGATTCTTACACGTTACCAAGAACAGCTGCAACATGAGGAACACTTGGCTATCTCTGGAATACAGCTTCTTTGTGCTCCCAGAAAACACTTCCCATATTTCACCTCAGTGATGCTGGTCTTTTCTTAATCACCACTAATTTCTTAGCTCCAACTAACCAGCATCAATTGTTTCAGTAGTCTCCTTCTCCTCTTGAATATAAAGCCAGAGACACATGGCTGAAGCTGCTGAGTTCTGCTGCTTGCAGGAGCTGGAACATTGGCCCCCTTGTTCTATTACATTATCACTAGCTTCCTTTTTACCAGCTCCTTCACTGCCTAAGTTGGCTGTCCTGAATCTTGCTCCTTAGACTGACTTTGAACTCAAGAGATGTGCATGTCTGTCTCCTAAACACTGGGATTAAAGGTGTAGTCCACCAAGCCTGGATTTAAATTTTTCTTTACCTAGAATTTGCTCTGTTCTAGGCTGGCCTTGAACTTGAGATCTGCTTATCTTTGCCTCCTGGGATTAAAAGCTTGTACTACCATGCCTTGATCTAAATTTAGCTGGGTGGAATCTTGGCCCCAAGGTCACCACTCCTTTAATTCAATTTAATATCCTTGAATTCAGCTCCATTTCACTTCCTGGAGTCCCTTTAATACTCAAATTATATATTTTATACTTTTCTTTTCTCATCTTGCTATGTTTGTTCAAAATTCTCTTCATCAGACTTAACCAGAGAACAAAGTCTTTGTTGGGCTTTTTTGAGACTTCCCTTGCAGATGCAATTAATATAAATCTCTTTACCTTAGCCCTAGGGAGTCTCTTCAGACAATGGCAAAAAGCAGCCATGTTCTTCACCAAAACATCACAAAAACAGTCTCTCAGCCACATATTAAAGTTCTTCTCCACTGAAACCTCTTGGGCCATCAGGCCTACACAGTTCAAATGACCCTCAGCACCACTGTCTTCCACATTCTGACTAGGCTGGCCCATTAAGCCCCACTTAAAGCATTCCATGGCTTTCCAAATCCAAAGTCCCAAAATCCACATTCTTCCAAAACAAAAGCATGGTCAGGCCTATCACAGCAATGCCCCAGTCCCTGGTACCAACTTCTGTCTTAGTTAGGGTTTTACTGCTGTGAACAGACACCATGACCAATGCAAGTTTTATAAAAGACAACATTTAATTGGGGTTGGCTTACAGGCTCAGAGGTTCAGTCCATTGTCATCAAGGCAGAAATATGGCAGCATCCAGGCAGGCATGGTACAGGAGCTGAGAGTTCTACATCTTCATCTGAAGGCTGCTAGTAGAAGACTGACTTCCAGGCAACTAGGGTGAAGATCTTAAGCCCATACCCACAGTGAAACACCTACTCCAACAAGACTACACCTCCTAATAACTTCTGGTTATTATAAATAAGGCTGCTTGCTATGAACATAGGGGAGTACATGTCCTTGTGATATGGTAGAGCATCTTTTGGTTATATGTCCAGGAATGGTGTAGCTGGGGCTTAATGTAGAACTATTTCCAGTTTTCTGAGAAACCTCCAGATTGATTTCTAAAGTGGCTGTACCAGCTTGCACTCCCACCAGCAGTGGAGGAGTGTTCCCCTTGCTCCACAACCTCCCCAGCATGTGCTGTCCTTTGAAGGTTTTGATCTTAGTCATTCTGATGGGTGTGAGTGGAATCTCAGAGTCATTTTGATTTGCATTTCTCTGATGACTAAGGCCCGCTGAACATTTCTTTAAGTGCTTCTTGGCCATTCGATGTTTCTCTGTTGAGAATCTCAGTTTATCTCTGTACCCCCTTTTAAAAATTTGGTTATTGTGGGGCAAGTGAACCGTGCCACCAGACAGAAGAACTGGTAAGATTGAGTGAGCCCAAACCCCATGAACTTGGAATTGCGTATGGTAGGTGTGGGGCGAGCTCCCTGCCAAACGCTACCCGCTCTGGAACGCATAATCATAACACCCCACTGAGAGGTCCATGACAATCAGTCACACAGGGAAAACACCCCAAGTCCTTCCCCATGCTAATAGAGCATCGCTGGCATCTCAAACTGAGCCAGAGGGAAGCATCTACCCCTGGATCCCACCCTCCTAGTACCTCAGTGTTTGTATAGCCCCTGTCCACATGGAATAAAGTAGGCAAGTTATTTCACAGAGAACTGTCTGATATTTTAATTATTTGCCCTCTGTCAGATGTAGGGTTGGTGAAGATCTTTTTCCAGTCTGTAGGCTGCCGTTTTGTCCTATTGGCAGTGTCCTTTTTGCCTTACAGAAGCTTTTCTGTCTCATGAGGTCCCGTTCACCAATCGTTGATCTTAGAACCTGAGTCGTTGGACACCCTATTTTTAAATGGTGGCCTGTACTTATAGGAGCTAACAGCAGAAGAGGGACACAACATGAGATGTTATGTAAATTTATGCAAATAGAACACATCCACACATCCTGGCACAATGGAGAATTCTGGTCCCAGCCTCAACCAGAACCAAGCCTATTCAGAGAACACCTATTAAGTGTCCAGTTTGCAAAGCATTTATAGCCAGGAGTGCTTTAGACTCTTGCTGCCCCTGATTTAAAGATGAAGAGTATCATCCTACTTCTGGCTTGTCCATCAAGCCAGGTTCAAACAGAAAAACAGTCAACGCAGCTGGCCACCTCTAAAGCTGCTCATATCTGGTGGCCAGGTTGAGTATAAGAACACATGCATCTGGTGGGGTTTAGAGTCAATTTCTAGGGTTGGGGTAAGGTGAGTGCTTCTAAGGCCCTGAAGACCCTGAAGGCCTTTAGAGAATGAGAAATGGCTGGGTTGCACAGACCTGGGCATTGCCACGCTCTCTCCTAGAATATCCTCCTCACAGATACCTCCTACCTTTTAGTAAGGCCTGGGAGGCTGGTTCCCCAAGGGACACCTTGTGGTGGGGACTTCAGCTGACCCTGATGCCCAACAAAGCAATATTTCCTGGCCTGTTCAGTTCTCTTTGACACATGCCACCCTTCTCTGGAGTATTCTGAACATATGTGCCTTTTGCTAAGGAAAATCCCCCTCTAACTGACTCACTCATCCCGCACCCCTGTGAGAGGAGAGATTTCTGCCTGATGCATCTGCCCCTGTGTTTCCCACATCTAGGATGCTCTTGGAGGTCAAGACAATTGTGTGGAATGACTGATAAATGTCACCTCACACACACACACACACACACACACACACACATACACACACACACACACAAGACCTAGTCACACAGCCATGGATAATGACCCAGTAACAGCAGTAACCACCCACTAAGTCACGTTATTTATATAACACTGCTGAACACATATTTCGACATCCGTTTTCTCGACTGTTCCTCTAGTTGACTGAGACATGCCATTCGACAGTTTCAAACAACAGGCGGCTCTATCGTGTGTAGTCACAGTCTCTTGAATTGAATGCAGCATGCTTAATTCCAGAACCTGCTCTCTAACCAATTACATGATGCCCTGAGTCGAATCTATCCAAATGAGTGGGCACCACTTTGCCCTACTCACTCCATGTTCCCAGGGCCAACTAGCTACTAACTTGCTCTGTGTTCTTAGTAAATACAGCAGCCGTTCTCTGGGAGTGGGGCCTGGGCTACCAGCATCAGCACCACTCGGGCATCTGTCAAGAGGTTAAGTCTTGAGTTCCACCACCATCTACTTCATGGCACCAAGACACAGTAGAACATGTACCCCGCCCCCCAACACATGGGTACAAGCCTCCCATCCCTAAGGCAGAACTATTACTCGGTGGTCTCACAGGATAAAACAGGAAGGTCATCGGTGCTGGAGCCATCAGGAGTTTAAGCTGTCCTGATTTCTTCCCTCGAGTTAGTGGAGGATGTGTTTTCAGTTGCAATTTCAGGCCTTTGATTTCGGTCTTGTCTGGTAGGGAAGATCCAGCCTGTCAGAGGGAGCAGGAGTCGAAGCAGGAGAATTTATTATTAATTACCATGTAACATTGATGAAGAGCCCACGGGGCACCACAGCTGCAGGAGCAGTGGAGAGGCTGGCTCCTGCCTGCAGGGGAAAGTGATTAGCAACATTATAAAAGGAAATATTCATCCTAGGGTGGCCCTGAGCAAACACCTCCAGGGAAAGGGAGGTTCCTCTTCTAGAACCTTACCTCCCTGAGCCAGCCAGCTGCCTCCAGACCTAGAAAAGAAGGGGCGTCTGGAGAATAAGGGCTGGTCTCTATACTGAGTCCTCCCAATGGTGACTGCCAAGAGGCTGGTAGAACAGAGCGCATCTCCAACGGCCCAGCATGCCCAGCTTCCTTTCTCAAGAAAGCATTCAAAGTGGCTAAAGTGTTCTCACTCTTTAAGAGAAAAGGAAAGTCTGGGTCTGATGTCAAACTGACTAATTTGTAGATATGGTTAAGACAGATTCAGGGTTGGGCAACTTCTCCAGCTAATTAGCTGCGCTTCTGGCTTTTAAGTCTCTGGACAGCCCTATCTCTAACTTCTGTACATAGGGACAGGGCCTCGGAGAGATCACGGACACAAGGCAGTTGGGATCAGGTCGCCTGTGCTTCCTGAGTCTGCTTTCTCCCTGGACACACTCAGCTATAGTCACGTTCCTGCATCCCTGTCCTCGAATGTTGGAACAAAAGGCTTTCTCCCATGTCCCATGTCTCAGAACTAATCATGGACACTCCTCGTGCAACACACGCAGAACGGGACATCAGGATGAACGCTCTGTGGCCCCACGATGGTTATCTCTAGGAAGCTTGGTGCCAAGGAGCCAACCTCCTCCCAGGTCCCAGATTTGATCTTGGACCTCATATTTCCTAAGATAGCTCATGGCACTGATTAATTACATTTTACTTTGCTCCATAGAACTATTGTTTTTTAGGCCACCAGCCAACTGGGATGCCCAAATTCCTCCTCTTCCCTGAGACTATCTTTTTCTATGTGCCAAACAGGACAGTTGGGATTCGAGAGTCAAAATCCTGACCTCGTTTGCTGTATGGTCAAGCCATTGACCGAGTCAGAAATAATGGCATGAAAAGATGGATTTTAACAGCTTATGGTACCAAAATACCAGGAAACACTAGTATCTAGCTCTGCCCGGTGCCTCTTGTGCATTATGGTCTACAGCCTTCATCCCAACTCTTCGTAAAGACCATGTCACAAGTGATGGTGGTGCTCAGTCCAGCGACTTGCACATGTCTCCCAAGACATGTAATCCCCCTGTCACAGCATTAGGAGGCAGAGCCAAATGGTTGCATCGTAAGAGTGCCACTCCTGCATAAGGATTATTGAGAGGGCAAGCATTGAAACAGGAATTCCACCTAGTGCTCTCATCTGTCTGTCTGTCTGTCTGTCTGTCTGTCTATCATCTGAGTACACATGGACATGTTCTCTTTCTTCCTTCTTCCTTCTTCCTTCTGTGGTGTCAGCAAGAAGACATTCATCAGAGGGCCAATTCCCTCCATAGCCCTCTAGAACAGAGGTTCTCAACCTTCCCAGTGCTGCAACCCTTTAAGATAGTTCCTCATTTTCTGGTGATCCACAACCATAAAATTATTTTTTTGTTGCTACTTCATAGCTGTATTTTTGCTACTGCTATGAATTCTAATGTAAATATCTGATATACAGGATATCTGATATGAGACCCCAAAGGTGTCTTGACCCCACAGGTTGAGAACCACTGCTCTAGATCCATAAGCTAAGTCAACTTTCCTCTGGCAGTGCTAAAGATGGTACTCTTATACACACTGTGCTAAGGTTCAACCTCTGAGCTCCATCTACATCCCTGAGTTTCTTCAGACTAATCTTCAGTGTAGAGCCCCAAACTCACCATCCTCCTGTCTCCACTCCTGATTGCCAAGATTATGGCTGCCACCACAGAGGCTCCAAACAAGCACCCCTGTTTATGAATCGCCCGGTCTGCGGAATTCTGCAGAGCAGCACATACCGGACTTAGCTCCAGGCGGGAGCATCTCACACAATAAGCCTCAGCTTTGGGGTCCACAATGTGCCCTCTCTCCCGTGGCAGCAAATTGTGAAGGTTTAGGCTCCTTCTAAATTTTTTCACTTGTAATCCAGACCACACCACATCCCTGGGGGCTGAGCAAGCTGCTCCGTTTCCCAGGAAACCACTCTGAGTCTTGAAGACTTATTAACCACTCCACAAACTTGAGGGAGTGTTTTCACACGGATGCGGCTAGAGCGAGAGTCCCCGGGGAGGTAGTGAGCTCTCCGTCCCTGCAGGTGTACAAGCCGAAGCCAAGCAAAGAATTTGGAGAGAGTGCTGCAAACAAGATTCCAACATCAGGAAAGATGAGCTGGCCGCCCTCCCCCACCCTCCCCAAACATACCAATCGCGGTAGTTTAGAGCCAAGTGGGCTGTTCTCAGATTCCCAGATCTGCTGAGCAGCCTTGGGTAAGTTACTCAATTGCTCGTTACTCAAATGTAAGCTATTAATAGCGCTTTGCTCACTGCGTTACTGAAGGATTACATCATAAATTAATATGTGTGAAACATTTTAGCAAAATGCCTGGCACATGGTAAATCTATACCTGCTGGTTACCGCTGTCAGACTCTTCGTTTTAATGGTGGAGTTAAAATGTTGTGTTGAAAACTTCACTCGATGCTGTGCGATGCTGTGCGAGAAAGACAAAGACCAGCTGCCCTGTCGAGTGGCTTAGGGACGGAATGGCTGGAACTGCTGTCCCCTTCCTGTAACAAGGGCCAGTGTGAGGACGGTGCATTTCAGATGCTATCTTGAGGTGTGCAAACATGCCTAGTTATCCGGACCCAGTCTGCTCAGACCTTCAGTTGAACAGATAGGGAACTGAAGCATAGAAAGGAATGAGGGCTCGCTGGTCACCAGAAGTGAGGAGGCAAGCCCTTTCTAGAGGGCAGAGGGGCCTTCTAGTCACCCTTCCAGAAAATACCGCCCTCCCTTCCTCCCTCCCTCCCTGTACTCCTCCTAGTACGACTCTGTGGGCATTAACCCAGAGGGACCCCCCTCCCCAAGGTGTGGCCTCCCACCACAGGAAGTGGGCTGGAATGTCTCAGAAGTGCCAGGAGAGAATGAATATAGGGAGAAGGAGCCAGGAACCAGACACTGGAGGGAGGTGTCTGAGCAGAGAGACCTCAGCCCATGAGGGAGAGACCTAGACCGGCCATTGGAAGAGAGCCTCCAACTCCAACTAGGGCCTCCCCTCCCAGATCAGGTTGGTTACTCTCTATAATAAGGTTCAGACCAGAGTTTGGGATATATCTGAGGCCTTTCAGGCCACTGGCGGGACCAGATTCTTCCCCTACAAAGGGAGTATCTCACTGCCAATAGGGCTTGTCTAAAGTCACCAACAGGTCAGGCAGAGCTTAGGACACTGGACCTTGTTTCTACCCACAGGAAGAAACTCAAAACAGTGACCACAGTCACAATAACAATTGTGATCTTTCTCTATAACCTCACCACTGTGGTTGAAGTCACAACAGTGATAACAATAGTGATTGCATCGACTTTCCTTTGGTGTTCAAAACAGGTCAGACATGATTCAACTTTCTTTCCGGGACCTTTTTTTAAATTTTTTTTTATTTCTATCCTGATCAACACCTCCACTTGGGAACAATATCCTCCATTTTACAATGGAGCAAGGGGAGACACAGAGAGGATACAGGGGCTGAGACAGCACAGCTGGCACTTGGCAGGGTGGGACTGGAGCCCACACAACTCATGCCTTGATCACATGTTATCAGAGGTAGGTGGGCTTTCTTTACAGAAGTGTAAATTATCAGCATCCATAGACAAAGAGGATCTCCACGTTCAGGGAGTTACCATGTGTGCACAGCTGCCTTCCCATAGCTGAAAGCTCCTGGTGTAGTGATTACAGAGAAACCAAGCATTCATTTTCCCCCTGACTAGGAGTGGTGCATGACAGTGGTCTGGGCAGTACGATTTACGTATGTTCAGGCGTTACTATGCAATACAATCTCCTTCCGCAGCATTTATTGTTTCACCCTCTTTCTCACACAGAAAATGGGTGCATTTCCTGAACTCCCCGACCCACAGCCATTTTATAACCGCAAAGCCCCAAGAATGAAGATAGCCAGTTAGCTGTAAGACATAGAACAAATGGCAAACAGAGTCTCAGTCCCCAGTGACGTCAGTGGCTACACTAGCCACAGGAGGCCAACCTTAGACTTCCTTGCTTTACAGAGCAAACAGATTATAGCCCTGAGGTATTAAAATACTTATAAATAATAAGTATTATATATATGATAAGTAATATCAAATTCTTATAAGTAATTAAAATACTTATAAGTAATAAGTATTATAAGTATGATATTACTTATATCTGAGTTGTATTTTTTCCTACATTTCCCAAGAGCAGGGCCTAAATAGGACCCAAGACCTTCTTAAGCCCAGAGCCATACAATCACATTCCCACATTTATGTGCATGCTTCTCCCTCTCCAAATGTAGCAGCATCAGGACTTTGCTTGGACCAAGCTCAGAAAAGGCATCTACGCTGTGTTCTTCAGGCCACATGGTGGCTAGCCACTAGTGCAATTGCCACGAACAAACTCTTTGAAGAATGAAGTAAGGATCTTGCCCTAAACCCACCTGCTGTGAAATATCCAGGATCCTGAGACTCCATCCCAGACACTTGGAGCAAACATCCGGCTTAGCCCAGCGTTCCATCACACCATCCTTCCTGTGCTGGCTAGACAAGCTCCGAAGGATGATGTCAAGTTCATCCCAGTGCCGACACGCGAGCAGGGCCAGCAGTGTGGGGAGCAGGTGGAGGTCCCAGTGAATGTGTGTTGTAGATGTGCGCATGGCCATGTCAAAGACCCAATGCCTCCAACCCAGGAGAATGGCAAAGCCTTTCCCAATTAAGGTCTGGGGAAATGGTAAAGTCTTCCCCTCGCCTGTGTGTAGATGTTGTCAGTGTGTGGGAAATGTCAACAGGAGCTTCCTCTCCCTGGATGTTTACAGCCTGAGACCAGTCTGCTACAGAGACCCCCCACCAAGATTAGCTAAATCTGTCTTTTCATTCTGCTATGTACAATAAATCTACTTCCTTGCTCAGCTGTATAAATAAATGCACCGAGTTTCTGGGATGCTGTTTGGGTGTCTTCATTACAACATAGGGCCACCTGACCCCAGCCTTCTGTAGATGTGTCCTGTGTCTATCTACATCTGTCCTTTCCTCATCCCCCCACCCCCAGTCTTGAGCACAGGTCAAGTCCTAAAGCCACACCAGTCGTAGCACAGTAGAGTCCTTCTTGTCAGAGCGCCAAGCCCAGAGAAAAGCAGACAATGGGGAAGGGAACAAGAGGTTCCCAGGCACTTCAGAGCTTGTATTACTGGTCCAAATCTCCTTACTACTCCTCAGGTGGGGAGCAAGTCGAGGAATGGAAAGGAGCTAAGACCAGATCCTGAAGGTCATACTTGTCCCCGGCTGATCTGGAAGCGCTATCCCCTACCCCATCCTGCCTCTGTTCCCTGCATCAGCCGTACAGGCGGGCACCTCAATCAGGAGACCTGCTGCTCTCAGCACTACCAAATTAGCTACCAGGAACAACAGCCCCTCCCCAAAACCAGGGTCAAGCTGGGACACCGTGTCGCCAGTTACACAAGGCACCCTCTACATCAGCTGTTGGCACGGCTAGCTAGTTAGTTATTCATCCTCCAATAAGCAGACAAGCCCAGGGTTTGAGCCACGAGTTTTGGAGCATGCTCAAGTGGGGAACCTGGGTGATGAGTCCAGACCTGTCAAGAAATGTGGCTATGTCTGCCCACAAAACGTTCCCGGATCCTCCCACTTCATCCCTGTCAGACAGGAGAATGACAGCCGCTAAGATGCTTCAAAGACATAGAGTCCAGGCTGTGTCTGCTCTTGATAGGAAGTCCCTCGCCTGGTTGCCGGTCCACCTAGCCTAGCATCATTCAGACTCAGCTAAACTCTGGGCAAGCTGTGAGTGTGGATGAGGGGTGGGGCTGGGATAAGGGTAGGGTGGGGCTGGGGTGGGTGTGGTGGGGATAAGGATGGAGATGGGAGTCATTTCTTCAGGGCCCAAGGTGGAAGTCAGTGACGCGAAGAAGTCAACACGCAGGGAAGGCGTCTCCTTCCTCTGCTACCACAGACAGAGCCACATGACTTGGCTCCCTTCTGTTCTTAGACAAAACACCACCCTATCTGATCAGATGCTTAAACAGGACATGGAGACTGGTTTGTTCTATAAATGTTGTGGTGGTTTGAATATGCTTGGTCCAGGGAGTAGCGCTATTAGGAGATGTGGCCTTGTTAGAGGAAGTGTGTCACTGTGGGGTGGGCTTTGAGACCCTTCTCCTAGCTGTCTGTGAGACAATCTACGCCTGGCCTCCTTTAGATGAAGATGTAGTCCTCTCCGCATCTCATGTGCCACGCCTGCCTGGGTGCCGCCATGCTCTTACCTTGACGATAATAGACTGACCCTCTGAACCAGTGAGCCAGCCCCAGTGAAATGTCCTTTATAAGAGTCGCCTTGGTCATGGTGTTTCTTCACAATAATGGAAACCCTAACTAAGACAGAAGTGTAGTGTGCCTCTACTGGACACTGGGGACCCAACGGGAAAGTATTTAAAGTGATCTTACCCAGCTGAGTCCCTAATCTAGAGCACTGTCTGATAATAATGAATACTCAGTACAGAGAAGTGGCTCCCTTATTCTCCCACTGCATTCATTCATTTACTCAAAAAAAAAAAAAATTGACTCCTGTGCTATGTAGACAGTGCTCTGGACACAGAGGACAAAGCTGTGACCAAGACAACAGGATACGAACAACAGGAAGGCAGGAAGACGATCTACTACAGTCATCATCCGCTGTCCCCAGGGGATGCCCGAGAGGTCCAAACCTTATACATGCACACCTTCTCCTGGACATACATGTAGATGTGTACTAAAGTTTAAATTGGGGCACGGTAAAGGATTAGCAGCAACAACCACAAACACAATCCCTGTAACAATGCATTGGGGAAAAGCTTTAATCTATCAAGAGGAGGAACAGCTGGTAGCTGGCTGGGCGCAGGCAAGAGAAAGCACAGGACCCCTCACTGCGCCCTCAGGGAGCTGGAGAGCCTCGCCAGGATGGGTGCAGGGGTGGGAAGCAGAGGTCTGCTGGATGGGTGTGGCAAAGCCCTGGTGAGGCAGAGAAGGGAGACCTGGGAACATGAGGGGAGAGATTTCTGTGTACAGGAAACACCCAGGATGGAGGCCTGAGGTAGGACGGAGGTGAGGAGACCCTCAGGGCAGCCCACCCTGGGATCCCAACCTTCTCTGGGTGAGAGGGAGGAAGCAGGAATGACTCCTGAGACTTCTAGGATGAGCTCAGGGGAGGCTGCAGACTCCAGCTGCTCCCCGAATGGGGATCGAAAAGTACTGTGATTTCATAAGCACACACAGCCCGCAGTGGCTGGGCTGGACACGGATCTCACGTCTCCTAGGTCCAGCCAGTGCCATCTCCACTAAACCACAGTCCAATTCAGAGTCCCCCAAAGATCCTGGCTAACACAGGGTTGCACGGGTTGGGGACCAGACTGAAGAAGGGGGATCTCACAGCCTCTTTCCTGGAACTATGCTCATCCTCGTGGTCAGAGTCGCTGCAACCGAAAGCAGCCTCCAGCAAGGCTCTGTGTCTGGGAGCCATGGTTACGGCTGCTGCTTGATTGGCAGGAGCTCCAGATGCTTGCCAGCCATACCCTGATGCCTAGAGGTTGCCTGAGAAGCAGAGGCAAAGGCCAGGGGACACACCAGAGGTCACCAGTTGCCACTGGATACTACCCGCTAATCTTTCTCTCCCAAGTGATTCATTTCTGCATGGCATATCAATGCAAAATCTTTTTTAGAGCTCTGAATTAAAAATAAATTTGCAAGCACGTAACCAGATGTTACATGGGGAAAAGATAAATAACTCAGCCTGTCAAGGAACTGCCTCATCTCAGTCAACCCTCTCTCTTTCACAAGGTTTTAATTTTTAATTTCACAGCGGTAACTATAGCAACCTGCAAAAATAATATATTCCATAGCAAAACAACTTTCTTGGCTCAGGCTTGGCATCTCCATGTTCCTGCATTCTCTTTTCTCTACCAACTTTAAGCAGTCTGTGCCCAGCATTGATGAGAATTCTCAGCTTTGGTTTCACCTCCATTATCCATCTCTCTATCCAGTCATTCCCAAGGATCCCACTCAGAGCCATGGAACCCCTGACTCTGCATATCAGGGTGCCGAACAGCAGATTCAGACTAATGAAGGATGCCATCCTGTCCTGACCTCGCTGTTCCTGGATTAGAGTACATAGGAGAGGTTGCCTGTACTTGGGGTTGGGTGGTGGGGTAATTTGTTCCGCAGTCGGTTCTGTGTATTGGAATGAAGGAGAGGAGGAACTAAGCCAAGGATGCGAGTTTAAATGCAGACAACATCACAACAGAGTACTCTGCTCAGGAAGGGAAGGAGATAGTGTTAACAGACCAGTTACCAACTGGAGTCCCACGACACTGGGGGTTCTGAAGCCAGTTCCTGGCATGCCCCAGAGCTGGAGTGATGAAATGCCAAGTCCTCATCATTGATCAAAAGCTGCTCTTAGGGGACCTTAGTTCCCAGGGGATCTTGGGAGCAGAGCAGCTTCCAGTGGCCAGCAAGTCCTCACAGAGATCCACATTACCCCTCGGAATCAAAAAGCAGGCCAGCTTACTACACATTACAAAGGGCTTGTGTTTCCTAAGTTCGGCACTTCCTTATTATAATGTGACATATTAGGCTGGATGGGATTACATGGCTCTTTCTGTCATGCTGCGAAAATTGGGACTTAGGGAACCAACGTAAAAGCACCAATAATGCAGCTACTGTAATTTCTTTGGATAAAAATCTAGACCTCATGTATAAGGAAAAAAAAAAAAAAAGAACAAAGACTCGCATATGAGCATATGTACACAGACCCTGGGACAGAAAAGAATGGCCAAGTAGGGATGGAGAGTCATCAAAAGCATCGAGCCAATTGGCTTCTTGCTGCTAAAAGCCTTTCCCTGGGAGAGTTGTAAACAAGTTCTACCCCTCCTTCTTAGATCCCAAAGCAAACCAAGTCATGGTTCTACCAAAGTTCACACCAAAGAACCGGTGAGTTTGTTCACCTTACTTACAGAGCAGTGGGTGAGAGGTTACAGGCAGGAGGAGTATAGGAGATCTTAAAGCACCTCACTGGACTGTCTGTCCGCAGCAGAGATGACTTGGTTGTGTAAATGAGGTCCCCTCCTCTAGTCCTTCCCCCACCTACACACTCTAGCCCTTCCTGAGACCTCAAGGCCATGTGCAATTAGAGCAGAATTGCACACAACTGGTTGGGAGAGGAGGCTGGATACTCAGGTGACCATCCCATAAATCTCATCACCTGCCCTCCCTTCCATGAAGGAATGTCAAGAGCCAACAAGCCCACCTATGATAATTCCTTGTGAACAGGTCCAGCCCTCCCGAAGATTAGCTTTAGTATTGGATTGAAGAATGATCTTTCACAATAATTCTATAGGGCAGGAAGTCGTCTTAGAGAAAGCTTGACCTCTGTGATATAGGCAGCTAATTGGTAAGAGTATGACATAGGTGACAAGGTCCGAGGGAAGGCAGACCCAAGACCATTTTGGATCCATGCTGGTAAAGGACTCCTGTGGCATGAACCAATCCAGGATGGACTCCTAATCCTCCCTAGGGTAGGAGAAGAGCTGTCCTCACCCCCCACACCCCAGTGTCTGATGAAAATTAAAATGTTCCAAGCAAATGCATGCTGAGTGGGGAAATGCTCTTCACATGAAGATGCAGTACTATGGAGTATGGGGGGGGTTGCTAAGTCATGTCTCTGTGCCTCAGTTTCCTCTTCTATAAGATGTGGTTCACTAAAGTGACGTAAGCACTTACTTGTGTTAAGGAGGCAATTAAATGATGTAGTTAGGATGAGAGCCTGCACTGGAGGTGGCTTGCCTTTCTACAATGATTTTTGCAAAAGAAGAAAAACTAGCATACTCCTTTCTCCGACTTGAAATTCCACTAGCTTCCTCCGGAAAGATCACCGCCACCCTGGGGGTGGGGGATGGTGTGCCTCTGACGGTCCACTTCAGTGCACTGTTGGGAAAGGGGAGGTCTCCATCAGAGCCACATCCTGGGCTGATGGGTGAGAGTGGAGGAAGGGCTGCAACTGAGGCAAGCACCTGAGGATGGCCCTGACAAGCTTCAGGGATGGGCTTAGAGATGTCTGTTTTCAACACCACAGGGATCAGCTCTGAGTGCCTGCCTGCCTGCCTAAACCATGCTCCCCAAGCAACCCTGTCTGACACAAGCTGACATTTTGTTCTTCTCTGGGTTCCTGTGTCTCCGACTATTCTGAATACAAGCTGCTGGGGGAGGGAGGAGTTTGTTGACACTGTCAAATCATATGCTTCACCTCTGCCTTCTTTTAGGAGTTAACTGGCCTTTAATAAATACGTTAGCCGCCTGTTTTTGTAATGTACTCTGCCCACTTTACCTTCCAGGACTGTGATAGGCCAGTTGCTCTTAGATGGTGCTCTTAAGGTGCTGCACCATGGGCTTGACAGTGGTTGGGTTACAGACTTTTCCTGGGGAGACGAAACACACGGGTCTGCTCATCCAAAGAAAGGATTCCACCAAAGTCCAACTTAGTGAGCCAATGAGCTTGACTGGAGTGCTTATAGAAATATAGGTGAGGGGTTGCTATAGGAACAGAAAGGACTCAGACAGCTGCATCATCAAAGCCCACTTCGGTGTGGGTGACAGCTCACAGGGCTGGGAACCTGGAGCATGCTCCACCGCCTGTAATAGCTCAACGGGTTAGACAGTGTCCTTTCCAGGTGCCTCAGGCGCTCCGAGCGAGCATCTTCTGAGCAGCTCTGCTGGACTTGGTTTCTTCTAGGCAGTTTAACTGGCCTCAGCTTCTTCCAGGCAGCTGGGCTTGTCTGAGAGGTTTTGTTTTTCAGTTGTTTGGTTGTTTTGTTTTCTGATTCACAACAGTCTTTACCATATGTATACTCTCACAGGAAGGCTCCTAGTAAATCTGATCATTTTCAGGAACTTCCTGAAACTATTTTGAGTTGTTTACTTCCAATATTAGACTTAAACAAGTTTTGTCGTAGTGTGTCACTCCCCCTTAGAACATCTTAAGAAGTTCCCTCCAAAATGGAACGTTTTAATCTCAGAGGACACCTCTATACAACAATAGTATTATTTGTTTGAGTCTCTTTGAGGGGAAATTGGAACCTCCCCTACACTATGGGCTTCTGTCAAGACACATAAACAAGGGTGGTCATGAATTCAATGTAGAAACAGCATGGAACTTTTTCTGAAACTAAAAACAGCTGGGCATATACTTACTGTGTAGGAGAAGGAAGCCGTATCTCCCACTGGACTTGATAATCTTGGAGCATATAAGTCTGGGGCTACCTGTTAGTGGCCGTCTTTTCTTCTAAATGCTGGAGGCTTGCAAGCAAGATAAAGGTAAGCAGAGATGGTGGCCTGTTGGGTCCTTTTATGTAGTCACTCTTAAAACCACCTTGCAAGGGCAAAAGTAACCCCTTCAAGTCTGCTTTTTCTCAATGATAACTTGGGTTTTATCAGCAGCTGCAGGGATGGTGGTAACCACACTACCTAGGCATCTACTGGGTAGAAGCTTGTGGCCATCCAGAACCCATGCCAGCTTCCTAAACACATCCTACGTAATATTTAGCATCACAGCCAGATGGTAGCAGTGCACATCTTCAATCCCAGCACTCAGAAGGCAGAGGCAGGCAGTTCTTGGGGTGTGAGGTCAGGCCGGTCTATAGAGTGATTTCCAGGACAGCCAGGGCCACACAGAAAAACCTTGTCTTGACAAAACAACAACAACAACAACAACCAAAAAAAAAGAAAGAAAGAAAAAACCAAGATGGGGGAGGGAAAGAGGGAGGGAAGCAGGGAAAAAGGGAGAGGGAGAGGTTATTTAACATCATTCCCCTCTGCTAAATGCATCTAGAGCTGCTGTTCTGAACCTGTGGGTCACAACCGCTTTAGGGGTCAAATAATCCTTTCACAGGGGTCACCTAAGACCATCGGAAAATACAGATTTACATTATGGTTCATAACAGTAGCAAAATTACAGTTATAAAGTAGTCACAAAAATAATTTTATAGTTCAGGTCCGTACACACGAGGAGCTGTACTAAAGGATGGCATCAGGAAGGTTGAGAACCACTGCTCTAGAGGAACTGTAGGTTCTAACACCCCATGTCTCACTCCACATCACGACCTGTGTCATCACAGAAACCAGGTAAGTCAGTGGCGAGGTTCCTCCAAGCAGCCCTAAAGCATCCCCTATGTTCTTCTATGCTGTGTTCTTCCTTCTCTCTTTGGGGGATACAGACAATCTAGAAGAGAACCCGAGACTGAAAGCTGTCAGAGCCACTAGGTGGCCTTGCCCAGATCCCTGATGACCGTGAGCAGTTGACCAGAGCCATTAATCTTCTTCGGCAAATACAATATGGTAACACCTTGGACATCTAGCCTAGAGCGCTCATCAGGAAGGAGATTCAGCTTAATGACTACAAATATTTATTGAGCTCCTAGTCTCTGCTTGCTTAGACCTCGCCGCCTATGCTTTTCTGTCTCCTGCACTGCCCACGGTTGCCTCTCTCCTCATCTGTCTTCTCCATATGCTCATGAATTTCCCCAAAGCCAGGTCCTTATCTGTCTTCTCCTCTGCACCGTGCTCCAGGTATCCAGTTAATTGCCAGGCATATTGTCAGTGCTTAGTAAGTATCGATAGACTGGATTTGCAAATGACCATTTGCACAAAATTGCTGTGAGGCTTAAACATTGTTCTGATTGAGAAGATACACGGCACACAAGAGGTCTTCAGCAAATGTTCACACAGGGATAGGAAAAGAGAGAGGAAAGAGAAATGTGGGTTGGACTAGGCTTCCATGGGGCGGGCAGATTTCAGCTACGTTTTATCCTACCTCGGACCCCTCGAAGAACTCATTTCTTTCTGGTTCTTTCTGGATAATCACGGCCTCTGCAGAGGAGCCCCCATCCAGAGGCTCTGGGATGTGGCAAGGGTGCCACAACACTTCAATAAATAACTCGTGGAAGGCTTGTGCTGTAAGAGCAGACTTCTCGCCCTTGCCTGGGTGTGGGATGCCTGGTGTGCCTCTAGGGAAAGAAATCTCTCAGTTTTATCTTGGGAAAGGTTAACTCTTTGTACCCTGTCCTTGTTGCAGACAGGCTACAGGGACTTAGTCCAAACCTGCCAGGAAAAAAAAAAAAAAAGGTCCAATAACCACTCCCTAGTAGGAAAGGGATGGCTGTATCCCAGCAGGGATGGGTAGGGCTTATTGTCAGCTTGACAGGATCTAGAATCTCACAAACCTGTGGGGGGGGGGGTCACCTAGATTAAGTTAGCCTCTGGGCGAGCCTGTATCTTAACCAGATACATTGAGATGGGAAGACCCACCCTAAAAGAGGGAAGGAAGCCGTATTCCCTAAGCGTGGATCCTAGACTGCAGAAAGAGGAGGGAGATAGGTGAGCGCGCACGTCCGTTCTCTGCCCTTTCCCAACTGCAGGGGCAATGTGACCAGCTGCTTCAGGTCCTGGTGCCTTGATTTCTGCATCATGATGGAGTGACCCCCAAGCTGTGAGCCAAAGAAAACCTTCTCTCTCTCTCTTCTGCCAGGGTATTTTGCCACAGCAGTGGGAAAAGTAGCCGAGACAGTACCCAAGAAGCATATAAAGCCGTCTGCTTCATGAGCTCTGGACCCACAGTGTTACAGTCCTATCCTGCCTTTCGTCATCTTCAGTCTGGAGACCAATGACTACTTAGTATCACTGAACTTGATCCCACTCCTATAAAGTAGGATGTTGAGATTAATAATCCCCACCCTGGAGGGTTGTTAGAAAGACAACTCTGTTGCTTTGATAACCAGCGGGATGCTTTTTTGATTGCCTCTGTTTTCATTTCTAATATGGTAGCTTCAGTAGATAAACAAATATAAGTGAAAACTTTTGGAGTTTTTTTTTCTCATTTGTTTTATTCTCATTAACTTTTAAAAAGGCATAAAAGGGTCCTAAGACCCAAATGTTAGAAACTACTCTCTCTTCAATGAAGATGATTGCTCCAACTATGTAGATCCCTTAGTCCTTAAGACTTTTATGACACTTGCCTAACAATAAAGACAGATGTCACAATGTCATAAGCATTTCTAGGAAATCCCCCATCTTCCCAAAAGTCTGCCTGTTCTAACTTTACATTCTACACAAACCTGAACTGTGCAATCCTGGGCAAGTCATTTCCCTGCTTTGAGCCTGCTTCCTTGTCTGTAAAAGAAGGAAATTATACTAGTTATCCTGTGGTTCATGCAAGAATTGGGTGTGCTAACGCATTTGTATTATTAATTCACACAATTAACACACCACAGTGTACTACAGGTGGCTACAACAACAGAAATCCATCTTCTCCACAGCTCTGGGGGATGGAAGTTCAAAATCAAACTGTTAGCAGAATTGGTCTCTGTGGGGGTTCTCTTTACCCGACTTACAGAAAGCCATCTTCTCCTTGTGACCCCAAAGGTCTTCCCTTGGTGTATGTCTGTGTCCCGATCTCTCCAAATAAAGACATCCTGGTATGGATTAAGGGTCTCCCATATTACCTCATTTTAACTCACTTACCCCTTTGAAGACCCTGTCTCCAAAACAATTGCACCCTAAAGCACCAGAATGGAGGGATGGGAAGGAGGAAGTGGGAGAGGGCGCAGTTCAGTTCATTAAAGCATCTAAAAATTCTTTTCCGAAGCCTGAGCTATTCTTCTTTCTTCTCCATCAATCTAGAGCTATGGCCTGGCCTTGGACCATTAGACCCTGTAGGGAATCAGTCATTGGGTGCCTCGGGAGAAGAAATTACCTCAGACAAGGCCGGACAGCCCCAAAGGGGGCTCTCTGCTGACTTACTGGGCATCCACCACACACAACCTTTGTCCTTTCTGAGTTTCAGTTTGCAAAACTAGAGCAAGTGCCTTTGAGAGGGACGAATGTGGTGAACTTCCGTCTCTGCTGTGCTCTCTGTCCCCACTCACACTAAGCACACACTATGTGTGTGTGTGAGGCATTGCACTAGGGATACAGGGAATATCCTGACTCTGCCAGAAATGATGTTATACTGGTGTCCGGAGACAGCCAAACACAGAACAAATACACAGGTCAAACGCAGAGTATGTCAACAGTGAAAGAATGACAATTGGACCAAGGAAGGGGGTGGTCAGTGTGGCAACAGGGGCCACTTAAAGTAGGACCATCAAGAAAGGCCTTTCTATAGACACAGCAAGGCGGGGAGCCACGTGGTATCTCAGAGAAGCGCCTGACAAGCAGAAGAGCTGGGGGCGTGTCCTGCACACCCACGGAAGTGCTGCTGGAGCCGGATGAACAAGGATGAGCCTGGACACAGGAGAAATGATAGGCTCCATTCGGCCAGGCTAGAATTCCCCGGCACTGAAAGGACCTCGCTTTTCCTCCATGCACAGTGGAGAGGCACAGGAGTGTCCTGAGAGCCGGGGGAGTGTGACCTCACTTAGATTTTACTATCAGAGCAACACCAGGTGACAAAATCAGAGCGCCACAGACCCGCAGCTCATAAAGCCCTGGGCTTTTGCAAACTGGCCAGATGTCTGCTCTGGCCCTCCACCCAGCTCCTCTGAGCGGTACCACCCAGCTACCAATGACAACGACGATGGAGTCTTACACTCACAGTCATGCCTGTCATCGGGTCCTTTAACCCTCGATGTAATTCTTGCTCCCCCAGGAGACAATCTTCGAGTCCTATCTCTGTCCCCATCCCCCGCCCCCACCCCCTTTCTGAGAACCAAGAGGTACTTAGGAAATAGGTCTGGGAACCCAACTACAGGGTTGAAATATGCTCTACTTAGAGTCTGTGGAGCCCAGACTTCACCTCTGTAAACTGTGAACAATGATAATCCCAAATATCTGGATATGTAAAACGCAGCACAACACAGTCATGGAGTTAACAGACCTCAGCACTTTCAGTCAGTCTGTGCTGTTGCAATCTTAAAACCAAGAAACTGTTTCGGAGAGAAAAATCTAAGATCACATGGGTTGTTTTTCAACCAGCTGCCCGAGCCCCAATCCAAGTCCACTCACAGTTGAGAACAGAAACCGAGAGGGCGCTCATTACCACCCAAGATGAACTCATACAAGATGCGTCCTTGGGAGTGTGTGCAGTGGACACAACACACAAAGACACTTAGGAGTGAACTCCTGTGAGTCTCAGGATGGAGAATTCCTAGAGAAGTCCGGTGGCAGCGGATGTGGATCTGGGTCTGTCCCCGTGGAATATTCGGCTTAGCAGAATCCACTTGTGGCCTCTCCTCCCCTCGTCCCAGTCAGTCCAGACCAAATGTGCTAACAGGCCCTCCCCCATTTGAGAACATTCAGTATCACTTTCTAGGTGCTTTCTGCTCCCCAGGCTAGATCCTGCTCTATGCATGTTTTTGGGCCCCCTCGGGCGAGCATCTGAGAAGCCCCATGGAGGACCCCTCAGGTGAGCCCCTGAGAAGCCCCTTGGAGCACCATTTTGCAGGTAAGCAAACTGAGGCACACTGGTACTGGGGATCATGCAGGTAGAAAGTGACGGAGGCGAACTTTGAATGTGGTCTGAGCCCTCGAGCTTTTTCCCTGAAAAGCAGCCAGTGCTTAAAGATGATGCCCTCTGGAGCAGCCTGCAGGATTCCAAGCTAATCTGGTGCCTCTTCAGTTTCCTCGTCCAGAAAAAAAGGAAGCTCAGACGCTTGAGAAGCCATCACAGGGATTAGAGAAGAGCTGCGGACACCCACCTTCACTGACCGCTCGCCCTAACCACCCCACATACCCCTCCTCTTGGCCCAGGGCAGCTCTGCCCGCTGCCTCTGCTTCTCGGGCTCCCCTACGGGTTGTTTTGTTTTTTTTTTTCCTAGTTGCCATCTCTTCTGGAACATATGTCTTGCTTTGAAAATCCTCTCTTTGCCAGTTTCTCCCCTTTCATGTTCCCATCTGGGTCCTAAACCCTAGCTCTGCATTTACCTGCTGCATAAACCCAAGCTAAACCTAGGCTGGTATTTCTACTCTTGCCCTCTTAAAATTTCTCCTGGAGAACTCCCTAAGGGCTGTCTCTCAAGAGTTGGAGTCTATAGGCGAGGGTGTGGCCAGGGAATCTGCATTTTTTTAACCACGCCTTCCTATGGGAGAGAGGCTGGCTCTTGGATTGTACTCTGTGAAGCACCTATCACCCTCAGCGTCCTCCTCTGTAAGAGGAGGGAGCAGAGCCTTCCTCCCAGGGTTGCAAAAGTGGAATGATTTATCCACAAACAAGCCTATCTTTTGTCCTGCCTTAGTTTTTGTGTAATTGCTTTTGTCTGTCCTTCCCGTCTGTTTCGGTTGAGTTTCTATTCATTTTCTTACTCTCCTCTCATTACCTGAAGAACACCCAACTCCGGGGTGGAAATGGAAACCCCGAACATGGTGTGGAGCGGAGGTGGGGTTTCTGTGAGGGCTGGAGGTCCCCAAGCCACCTAAGTGGCCCTTTTCACTCCTGGAAACCTGCACCCAACAGTCCCCTACGATGGAGCATCCCCGCCCCTGCAGCCTCCACAGCCAGGAAGCCCAGGGAAGAGGAGGAATCTATTGTGCAGGAATGGCCTGCTGCTATGGAAACCAGCGCTCAGGAAACTCAGCAAAGATCCATTCCGGGGAGCCGGGTTGCCTTGGGGGAGGGGAAGAGGCCAAACTGCGCCTCGGACCTTGCCCTCCCATTACCCATCCTGTGATGCTGGGCAAGTCACTTAACCTCTCTGAGCCCTCCTTTCCCTCACCGGCCTGAGAGCAGCAGCCCCCATTAGCGGTGGATAATCCCAGCCTCCGATGACTGAATGTCGCGCTGCGGCTTTCAAGACTGAAGATGGGCCAAATTGCTGTGAGCTTTCTTTCATTACCGCAAGCTCAAAATATTCCAGTGCCAGCTTGCTGAGCGACCCTGTGCCACGGAGGACCGGCAGCGATTGCAATGATTGAATTCCCTCTCGCGGAGGCAGTGGGTCCACCCTTAACACACACACTTCCACACACACTCAGACGCAGCATGCACACAGGTGCTGCTGAGCTAGGCTGCCCACAAAAAAGCTCAGTTTCTGCAGGCAGGGAGCTCTCGCTCTCGGTATCACTCCATCTGCGGCGCCATAGTCAGGCTCATCTGAAGGCTTTCTAGACTGCCCACTTCAGGGGGCCTAGGTCCAAGCCCAACAGCCTGACCTTGGAGGTCTTTAGCATCTTTGCTCTGTCCCGCTCCTCCTGGTATCATCTCTGGATTTATGAGAGCCTTCCCGAGTGGAAAAAAAAATTGTATCATTTTGTTGTTGTTGCCACAAATCATCCAGCATCTGGCCCACTTAGTTCCCTGTGAAGTTTGGAAAGGCAGAGGCCATGGGGCATAGATATTCAAAGTGATAGGAACTGAAACTACCCACCCCAAGAAGCATCAGTGAAAATGTTATCCTCTCTGTGCCTCAGCTTCCTAGCACACACCACCCTATCTACAGTAATATGTCACACGCTTGAACTCAGCACACACAGCCGTAGCACATACAGATCCCACCACGCACCACGAGCTCCCATCCATCCAATGCCTGGAGTCTCCGAGCCCCTTGTTTATCTTACTACCTTCTCTCGTTTCCTGATATGGTTCCGTCCCCGCACCCCCCCCAAAAAAAAACCTGCTGCCAAGGGTCCTCCAGAGCTCCTGAGCTGTTCTAGTTGCACAAATCCCCCTTATTTCATTCAACCCCCCCCCCAATTTACAGAGAACTTGTGTCCAAGATCACACTGGCTCTGTGGCCAGCAATCCTGGGTCAGAAACAGATCCTGTAGGAGACACTGAGTCGAGCTGCTCTGAAGAGCATCCAGGTTCCTGTGATCCTTCCGCCAGCCAGGCTGTTTGTTTTCCTAACAAACATTATGCTCCAGGCAGACGGCTCAGTGCTGGGGACCCAGGAATGCACGAGGCCAGCTGAGATAAGGACATGCAGCCAAGAGAAGCAGGCAGATGTTAAACAAGTGATCACAAACATGATGGATGCCACAAAGGGCCAGCGGAGCAAGAACCCCCAGGAGCGATGCAGGAGGACACCAGGGATACCCATTTGTATGAGGTTTTGTAGTCCTAGGGTTGGTCCTCTGGGCCCTGCACAGAACCTCCTCTGTAAAGTCCCGAGGTCTGCAGACTCAGGACCTTGGGGCAGAGGGACCCCTGAACCCATATCCACCAAAAGGCATGGTAGGGTTAGCCCTGAGTCGTCGGGGTGATGTTTTGTAGCCACTCATCATATCTGAGGCAGGCTCCTCTCCCAGCCAGCCGTCTGACAGGAAGAATTAGTTCTAGGGCACAGACAAGCAAACCGAGGGCTGGAAAAGTCAAGTGACCGCTTGCTAAATATGCTTACAGGTAGCAGTGGGAACAAGAAGTGCCCAGTGGGCTGCTCTTACCCATGATCCTTCACTCTCTGACAGCAGTTAGCAACCTCCAGAGCTCCTGAGATGTTCTAGTTGCACAAATCCCCCTTATTTCATTCAAACCCCCCCCCAATTTACAGAGAACTGGTAACCCTGACATCACGGTGAGTGGCTGTCCAGCCCAGAACTCCCAGTCACCGCCGTGTGGCCTTCAACCGTTTGCCTAACTCCTCTGACTTGTCTCCTGTCTGATGGTGTCTCTGATGTGATGGCCCTTGTGAGGGTTTTTACTGTGGAACCCGCTGCTTTTCTCTCTGCTCTCCATCTCCATGCCTCTTCTCAACCACGCTGGCCTCGAGGCCTCCTCTAACTGGCAGTGCCTGACCCTGTTCAGCAGTTTCGTACATACCGCTCCCTGGGCCTGGCAACTTTTCTTCCTCATATCCACAGCTCTACTTAGGGACCTCCTTGGCATCCTGGCAGAAACTGGTCCTATGCCACCACCCGGGATGCCACTCCGCCTGTGTTTTTCTCTCCCTTGCACTTCCACCAGCTCCTACTCCCAGCCTCTTGCTGCCGAGAGCTTTGGTTCATTCGCTGCAGTTTCCCAGCCAAGGCACTTGACTCAGGCCACCAGGAGCTAGCTTGCCCACAGAAGCTCATGCCAGACCTCTGCGCTTCCATGGCCTGTGCATACCCTTGGCCGCTCAGAAGGGGGTGCCCTCTCTCCCTAGCCATCTGGTGACGGGGTTGATTTGGAGCATACCTGCTCCCCAGTCAGCCGGACAACAGGATCTAGGCAGAGTGTGTTCACAACTCTACAAACGGGCTCTCGGGAGAAGACAGCCATGCAGCCTTCCTCCTATGTAGTGGACCTCTAAAAGAGTGCTAGTGGATTCCATGGGCCTCTTTCTCCAGCACCCTGGAGCTGGCAGGCAATAGGAAACCAGGCCTAGGTTTGGCAAAGTCCAGCAGGGGCTCAAAGCCGAGTGCCAGCTCCCTGCCAGCTCCATTCCCCCAAAACAGCCTCCAATTGTCCCAATGCTCCCAAGTTCCCTGAAGTCCTTCCAGAGGCTACTCTCTCATGGGGACACTCACTCTCAAAGGGACCCCAGGCAAGCTGCTTCCTGCTGGACAGGCATGGTGGTCCCAGCCTCACAGGAGTCCTAGGATTTCCATGCCCCACTGATGAGAACTCGCAGCCCAGAGTTTGGCAGGGACAGAGAGCCGGAGTAGGCTATGGCTCCATTTAGCATTTGTATGCGCGTGCTGGCCCTGAACAGGAGCTAAGAATCCATCAGCCCAAAATAAAGCTCTCACTGAAAGCAATCCGAAGAAGACAGATCAGGGGAAAGGGAGCCACCAAGGGCCTCTGTCTAGTTGAGAATTCTCGATTCTCAGTCCATACCCCAATCCTCATCTGTAGGGTTCACTGGACAGGTTTCTCAAAGCTCAGATTTCGATGGCAAAGATTCATTTATCACCCCATGGCAGTGCCCTAACTCGGGTGGGGCATCTGTATCAGAATATGGTACAAAAGGCTTTCTTAAAGGCTCGTCCCAGGTCTAGCCCTCCAGACTTGGTGAAAGTATTAGTTACTATTCTGACAAAAGCAACTTCAAGATGGGGGTGGGGTGGGTGTAGGTATCTTGGCTAGTAAGTAAAGTGTAAAATCTTCCATGGCAGGGAAATTGTGGTGGCTGGAGCATGAGATGACTGGTCACATTGTATCCAGTGTTGGGAAGCAGAGAAGGTGGGGGTTGGTACTTAGGTTGTGATTTCCTCCTCATTCATTTCCCAACTCTAACCCACAGGATTGGTGCTGCCCGCAGCTGGCATGGTTCTTTTCACCTCAATTACTCCAATATGTAAACATCCTCACAGACATTCCCAGAGGCTTGTCTCCTAGGTGACCCTAGACACTGTCCAGCTGACAATCAGCGTTCACCATCCTAGCTAATCTGCCTTTTAAAACGGTCCCAGCTGGTTCTGAGTTTGAGACTCAGAGACAACTGTGACATAGCAGCAGAACTGACTTTTTTATTTGTCAGGTAAACGGGTCCTTGCGGGGAGTGGTATGAGTATCCATGTGGGATCTGGAGATAACAACTTCAAAATGAGCTTCCTCAGCACATACTACGTGTTAGGTCTTCTCTGAAGTTTTCACACTCATTTCATCCTCTCTACGGCTCCGTGCAGGAGACAACACCCATTTCCCCATTTAGCAGACGAGAGCCGCATCTACAGGAAGTTTCCCATGGAAGATGGCAGGGGTAGGCTATGAGGCTGGGTGGAGCCTGGCCTCTTACTGTCCTCTCTCCATCCTGAAGCCCACAGTCGAGTGGGAAAAGAAGGAGCATTCTTGACATTCAAGAGCACATACTCCATGGAAGGAGCTATGCCTGGGCTATGTGTGTAGGAAGTACAGGGGGCCCCTAGCCAATAGTCAGGAACCTGATGGGGCTTTGCTGATGGCTCATCCGTTTAGAACACTGTTGCTCTTGCTGAGGCCTAGGATTTGATTCACAGTATCCACATTGTAGCTCACGACCATTTGTAACTGGTTTCAGCTGCTCCAGTGCCCTCTTTTTGACCCCCATGGGCACCACGCACATATGCGAAACATATACATACTTACAAGCAAAATATTCATACATAAAATAAAGTAATCTACCAGGAAGGAAGTGGGGAGAAAAAAAGAAGGAAAGGAGAAAGAGGAGGAGCCTGATGAAATCCTCCTTTAAATGAGGCCCCCAAGAGTTGGTCTTCACAGAGAGTTAGGTGAGCAGAGGTGGTGAGAACCGTGCTCTCTGCAAAGGGAGTAACCATGCAAAGACTTACAGTTATGTTCACAGAAGTGCCGTGTGGTAGCCGCACAGGTTCAGGGCAGACCTTGGTGACAGAGAAAGTGAAGGGCTGCTCTGCACCCCAAGGACAACAGAGGAGTCACTGAACTGTGGAAAGCACAGCCTTGTCACTAGGAAAACCACCAAGGGCACAGCCTGGCTGCGCTGGAGCAGAAACTGAAGAAAGGTCCAGGTTGCCGAGGGTGGCAGGACCCCACTGAGCATCGGCCGGTGATGGGCACTGCTGAAGCAGAGTGGGCAGGGGACTCAAGAAGGAAGCAGACAGAGAGGTTTGGAGAAACCTTGGGGAAAAAGCAGGAGTAGGTAGGGGGAGCTGGTGAGCAGGCATGCTGGGTCTGGGCCTGGTGTCTGTATGCAGGAGGGAAGCTGACAAAAGTGGGAGGTGTCCCGGTGGGAGTCAAGCAGGACCCTCAAGGCTAGGGACAACAAAGTGACCTGCTGACGGGTCCCAGCACCAGCTTTGGCCCCAGGACGTGGTCGTGGTCGTATTGCTTGTCATTCTTAAACCTATCTTTTCTCCTCTGTGGGTCTTTAAGAGGTAAGTGGGAGGAGGGGCTGTCAGTCCTGCTGCCCTCTAAAAATCACACAGTTAGGGAGACATGTTCACTGCCTGGGAGATCGATATCATCTATCAGATCCATGTTCAGGCCCCCAGAGGCACACGATTTCAGGTGTATTTTGGCCCTGTGGAATCCCAGGATTCACTTCCAGAAGGTCACCCTCACCCCCACATACACATAAGGCTTCCTGAGCTCCCCACGTTGGGTTTCCACATACACCCACTGATGGGGAATTATTGCAGAAGTTGAGGTTCAGTGAGACACGAGGACAGAGTGTCGGGGTGCCACTTAGGAATGGGGTATAGATATGCCCCAGACCCATACTGTGGATGGATCCCCGCTTGAAGGTCACCTAGAGGCAGGGCCCTTCCACCTCTGCCTGGCACAGTGGGGAAGTCAAACTTGGGTATAATCGTGTGGCAATTGACTCTGCTAAACGGTTGCAGTGGGGAGACTCCTGAGGACACTGGGTGTTTCTCTACATCTACGTGTAAGATCTGGGGGTCACTCCTTTCCATTGTTGTGAAGCTGAGGACCTGTGACCCCCTCCTTCAATGCCCGGCAGTAATCCTGGAGAACTGATAGGGGCCATGTGAGGATGGTGAGAGGGGGGACGTCCGCCATCACTAAAACCTACAGGAGGATCAGGAGAGCCTGGAACTAGGTTGCAATATCCTAGATATAGAGCTAGCCTAGCAACAAAAGATATGCCTACCAGATAATGGGTAAAGTGCCTTGTTATTTCATTAACTGTCTGTCAAAGACTGTCTCTGAGAGTGCTCCGAAGCTCTCGGAAGCCTACACCCTTGATAGGGGCTGGTGACGGTCAGAGGAGCTGGCACGGGACAGAGGGGTGTCACTGATGTGGGGCCTCATCCTAGACTCCCAGGCCCAGTCCCAGGACAGGAATCCAAGATGTACAACCCAAGGATCACCTGTGCCAGCCCCAGCATGTCCCCCTCTGATAGAGCTTTTAAAACTTAATTAATTATTAGAAATTTTAAATTTTTAATATTTTAACAATTATATGCCCGTATATAATGTGTCATACCACATTCACCCTCATTATGCCGTCTGCCCCTGCCTACCCCCTTTCTCTTTCGAGCTGGTCCTCTCCAGCTCGCCTGTCTTCTTTGGTTGTGTGCAGGCCTTGTGGTGGGAACCAGAGTTGCTGTGTGCTCATGATTGCAATGGCTGCGCTATATCCAAAAGACGGCATTTCACCGAACTCCCTGCCACCCCCCCAGTTCTTATACTCCTTCTGCTCCCTCTTCCATGATGTTACCTCGGCTCTGGTGGGGGTGAAGCAAACTGATGAATCATGGTTTGGGCACTGAGCCACAAGAGACGAGGGCTGGAGCTGACTTCATTCTTCTGGATGGAGCGAATTGTACTTGACTCTGCCAAACTTTCGGTAAATAGGGATAACGCTGCCATATTGCCTATGCCTAAGGCCACACACAGTCACAATCCTTGAACAAACTCCATCCACTCCCTGAGACGTGCCAGGCACTTTCTAGGTCCCGAGGATCCAACAGCAAAGCTCTAAATGAAGTTTACGTGGGGGTTGGCGCATAAAAATAAATAAATAAATAAATAAATAAATAAATAGATAAATAGATAGATAGATAGGAAAAGTATCAGAAGGTGACAGGAGCTAAAACATGTGGAACTAGGCGAGAAGCTGGGTGCAAGGAGGGGGTGTCTTACAGAATGATGGCGGATTATGACACTGGAACAGAGCCTCAAGGGACCCACAGTAGTCACGGGAAAGCCCTAAGTCGCCTTCCGCAGACTCGTTTGAGGAGAAGAAAGGCCTCTGTGGCTGAAGCAAATTGTGCCTGCGAGATTACACCATGCAGTTGCGGGTGGAGTAGAGGGGCTTTGGAAGCAGTGTTGGCTGTAGAATCCGGGGAAGTTTTTAGGTCGGTCAAAGCAGGGAAAGGACGTGACATGATTTTTTTGCTGAAAGACCTTCTGGCTGCTGGCGAAGGGTAGACTGGAGGGGCCAGGAGAGGGGCAGATGAGCTGAGGAGACGCTCGGGTGCTGGTCGATGAGGGTAGTTCAGCGAGGAAAGCTGTTGGCTCAGGGCTGCATCCGGAAGGCACTGCCCACACCTGTGAGTGATGCCAGACCAGGGAAGTAGGGGCTAGGACGGTCGGGATTACATGAGATGTGTACGGGCAACTGTTTACGTGGTGTGCGCCTTCCGTATAGAAAGTTCTCGATAAATGCCCCCCATTCCAGAGCACCGCGATGTTTACAGGCACCAAGGACTTTGACGGAAAGGGCTGGGCAGTGAGGCAGCCTGGAATGGGCAGAAGCGACAAGTAGGACAGGGGCTTGGACTCCCCCAAGATTAACGGGAACAAAACAAGCACCAGGACCAACCTCCCAACCCTGTGAAGTTGCCCCTGGGATCAGGGAAGGCTGGGTTCCCAAGGGTGAATTCCGAGAGCACCTCTCTCCACACACATCCGCTGAGAAACCAACTCTGAAGTCTGTTTCCTGACCCTGTGGACCCCTGGGAGACAATAGCAGAGACTGATACTCCTCCTTCCTGAACCTTCCTAATGCTGCACAGGTCGTTTGGACCTCCTCCATCTCCACTCACCAATCCTGCAAGAGTTTAGGCTTCGGAGCCGACCCCAGCATCCCCAGGCAGGGGGTGGGGCAGGGGGTTGGGGGCCGGCATGGCTTGGCCAATAAGGAGCAGGGCATTACTACTGTCTCATGTCCTTCTGTGGAAGAATCCCCAGCCTTATGCTATGGCATGTCAACCCGGACCCATCTCCATGGCATTGATGGAACCACACAAACGAGCTCTGAGTGGCCAAGCCACACAGGATAGAACCACCTTTCCTGTTGGGAAACGGCCCAGACGGAATCCCCCTTTCCCCCTTATCCAGCTAGGATATGAGTCAGGGAAGGTCCCATTAGCACTCTTCCTTTCTCTTCCTGCCCAAATGGACCTGTGTGGTGCAAGAGGTGAGGCAGGGACATCTGGAGCGGCCCCACTTCGCTCTTGCCTGTAAGGTCATCCAGGAGCCCCGAGCCCAGAGGCAGTCAGTCAGTCCTCTACCAACACCTAATGATCTAGGTCTCGGCTGGCCCCAGACTTAGGATGCCGGCTTTATGCTTAATCTCAAAGCAGTCCAGGGCTCCCTTAAAGCCAAGTTCAGATAAAAGGTAATCAGGTTCTTAAATGGCTTCCAGCAAAGGCCAGCTGTCTGGCTATTAAATATTAAGTGGCAAGAACCTGGGAACATGCAATTGCAAATTAGACTCTGAAGCAGATGCTGCCAATGGGTTGGCCTGGCACTCACAGCCGGGATCAATGGGGACCACAAGTTACCATGCCGAGCTGCTGGCAATCGCCCGCATTTCCTGGGTGCCAGACTCTGGGTGACCTTACCAGACAAGAGGCAAGAGGGGCAGCCCCAACTGGATGCCACCGGTGGGAAGGCTGATCCGATGCAGTGCTAACCACATGGTCTCTGTGCCTGCAGAGATTCTCATCCACAGAGGCTCCTAGGGACACTGTGACCTGGGAGAGCACCTGCAAGGGCTTTCGGGACTGAGACAGCAAGGGAGAAATGAGCTGAATTTAATGGACACAATCAATCAGTCATTCAACAAACATCTACTCAATGCCTCCCGTGTGCTAAATGTTGAGAACTCTGGGAAATTACGAATTAAATATGTTAAACTCTTTCTCTGATGGCACTTAGAACGAACTGGGAGCTTTTGCTCTACTAATAAATAAAGGTTTGCTGCGAGAAAAGGCAACAAGATTTCACGCACTGAAAGGACTGGACATAGCAGGCGGGGGAGGGGATGAGCAGTCAGAGCCCCATGGGCCACCAAGCTAAGAGCTTGGGTGAGCCCTGGGGATTTCAAGGTCTAGAGCAGCGACAGGTCTAAGGGATGACTTCCAGGATCCTAAGGGATGACTCCCAGGGTCCTCAGGGATGACTCCCAGGCCTCAGGGATGACTCCCAGGAACCCAGAAAGGACACAACCTGACCTTTTAAGCTGCCATCCCGAGGCACAATAAGTAAGGAAGATCTTGGGATGTGGCTCTGTTAGTAGACTATTCACCTATCAAGCAAAAGGCCCTGAGGTCTATCTTCAGTAACACAAAATCTGGTGTAGTGATACATACCTGTAATCCCAGCTCCTAGGAGGTGGAGGCAGGAGAATTAAAAGTCCAAGATCATTCTTGGCTATATGATAAGTTTGAAGTTAGTCTAAACTACAGGAGACTCTGTGTGTATGTATGTGTGTGTGTGTGTGTGTGTGTGTGTGTGTGTGTTGGGTATTCCAGTGAATGTGTCCGCCTGCCTGCTTAGCTGACCATCCGCCCTTAGGTTGGGTTTCTCAGCCTCCATTATGGACAGATATCTTTCCTTACTGTCTATATACCTGCAGCAGCGAAGCCACTGCACGCACATTCTGGGAACACAGGCACCCTCATGTTGGCTGGAAGCATGATCTGTGAAGGTGATATGAGTCTGCAGACCATTCAGGTGAGAAGCCTTATTCAGTTTGCCAGCCTCAAGAATGCCCCAAACAGCTGGACTATAGCCCTGTGTGAGCCAGGGCCGGAGCTTTCAAAACCACTCCCTGGCTGTGACTGTATTCAAAGAAAGGCTGAATCCAGGAAGAGAAAAAAGCAGCAGAAGATATTGAAGGAAGGAAGGAAAGAAAGGAAGGAAGGAAGGAAGGAAGGAAGGAAGGAAGGAAGGAAGGAAGAGGAAAGGCACAGGACTGCTCCTAGCGATAGTGGAGGAGAGTTTGTTGTAGATAAAAGGAAGAGCAGAGCCAGAGGCAGGGACAATCTGGGAGAGTCCAGAGTGGACAGGACCAGCCAGAGCTGGGTCATGTGAGGAGAGGGGGAAGGAGAGGGAGAGGGAGAGGGAGAGGGAGAGGGAGAGGGAGAGGGAGAGGGAGAGGGAGAGGGAGAGGGAGAGGGAGAGGGAGAGGGAGAGGGAGAGGGAGAGGGGGAAGGAGAGGGAGAGGGAGAGGGAGAGGGGAGACAGGGGACTAGGAGGGCCATGGGAGAGTAGCCGAGAAAGACCAGGAATCAATATGTTTGGATTATATATACACGGAAGGGCAGCCAAGCCCCTGGGCTGGAGAGTGTAGGGTAGGGAGCAGGGTGTGCCAGCCAGGAGGGTCCAGTAACAGGTAGGGACTGAGGGAGGCCTGGTGGCCAGCATCCCCCTGTCCCCACTCCCACCCCACCCTCACCCCATCCCCTCCCACCCCCTTCGCTCTGAAGTGTTAACTAGGTGCCTCAACCATTTGTCTCTTTGAAACCCAGCAGACTTGACTGCACCATCCCAGGACCAGTCCCGCCCTTGATTGCAGCTCTGGAAACCCAGAATTGTGCTGGCTCAAGACTTCCGCTGACCTAAGATGTCTTAGCATTCTATAATCCTGTGGTGCTAAAACTCCATGGTGATTAGGGAAAGGAAAACAACATCATAGCTTTCCCTTCCTCTTGGTAAGAGCTGTACGTCAGGAAAAGACCTTGTAACCCACAGCACCTAAAGGCTGCAGACCTGTTCTGCTTCTAAATGCAGAATCTGTCTCTCTTCCTCTCCCTCCCTCCCTCCCTCCTTCCCTCCTTCTCTCCCTTTCTCCCTTCTCTTCCTCCTCCCTCTCTTCCCTCCTTTCCATTCCTCTGCCTGCTTTCTCTCCTCTCTCCTGCTCTTTCCCCCTTTTCTCTCCCCCACTCCCCCTCTGCTCATCTGCACACCCCCTCCACTGCCCCTCCCCTAAGCCCAGCAGCAGCTACACATTTGCCATCTGCATATAACCCAGTGATTAGCACCTCTAGCTGGAGGGGAGGAGGGGTGTGGACCACGTCTGGATTTAGCCAGTCAGGTCACTCTAAGGGAAGGAACGCTACAGGAGTAGCCCAGCTCCCCCCAGGAGAGCCTAGTAGGGGAAAAAGGCAGAAGCACACATAACAAGCTACATCAAAGAATGTCCCAGACATGCAGATTCACAGACACGGAAAGGCATGCATGCTGCATACCGATGTCACAGACAGCACACGATGCGTATGTGTACAGTCCTCACACGCCGTGCGAACAACCACATACAGACACATAACCCATGGGGACATGCAAAATCACAAAGACGGGTCCAGCACATTTGGATATTTGTAAACAGACAAGTGTGTCCACACTCATTTGCAAATACATATAATAAACTTAGAGAAACACAGAATATCTCTCTCTCTCTCTCTCTCTCTCTCTCTCTCTCTCTCTCTCTCCCAGGACAATTGCACTGCACTGCTTGCAAGCCCTCTAGGTGACAGATGGCAAAGAGCTGCTCTTTTCACCTGCAAGTGGCATTCTATTCACTCGTGAAACATTATTCCACAGCCACCATGTACAGTGGCTGACACCGGACCCTTGGGAGCGACTCCAGGGTGGTGACACAGTGGGAGGGGGGAAGGGGGGAGCTGTTTAGTCAGACCCTGGGAACTCAGAAGCAGCAGGAACTCAAGCAGGTCTCAGATTTCTCAGAGCTAAGATCGCCCAAACAGGTAGTAAGCTCCTTATTAGCAGCTCTGCCTCCTGCTCAGCCCTGTCCTACTCAGGACAGGCCCAGCTTTCTTAGTGATGAGCCCAGCAGCAGATGGGGGACAAGCGGGCTCTCAGGTGTGAAGGACAGTTGGGGCGGGGCGGAGGTCAGGAGGGGGGAGCCTAGAGACTAGAGGTGGAGGTGGGAATGGTACCAAAAAATCAGTCTGGCTTGGCTGCCAACCCAGTGGTCTGTCCAGGCAGCCTGTCTCCCCAGACAGCCTGCTAGCTCTGCCATGCAGTGGGTCAGTGGGCACAGAGGCGCTCAGCCTTGACCCAGTGTGGCGGAGCCTCTTGCTGATATACATGTTCTCGGAGCAGAGACTTTCCACTCTGAGGGCAATGGCGCTGGGCAGGCCCCGTGTGTGTTTGTGTGTGTGTGTGTGTGTGTGTGTGTGTGTGACTGTTGTTCCTCAAAGGCCACTGTCGAAGTTCAGCAGATACCAAGAGAGAGGAAGTGGTGTGTGTTGCTCAGGTTTTCCCTCAGACTCAGAGAAGTGGTGTAGCAGGAACCGATACTCCAGTCCCCAAACAGAATGACTCCGGAGGGAGGCGGGGAAGGTCCCGGGAGTCGGACAAGAACACCTGTTCTTTGACACAAGCCAGGCCCAACCTCCCTTAGGATGGCCGGGATCTCAGCCCCTCTGAGAAGCGGCCAGTGCTCAGCTCCACCCACTGTCATCAGCTACTTCTTGAGGTCCTACTGTGTGCAGGCCTAGCTTAAGTACTTGAGAATAAAGGTGGAGTCTACATGTAGCCTTAATATGAGTGGAGACTCATCCCAACCCATAATATGGAACACTAATGACCAGGAAATATGACTATACCCCACCCCACCCCAAAAGAGAAGTGGGTGGGAGAGAGCAAGAGCACACATTTAGATAGTGTGGCTGAGGCGGGCGTTCCTGAGGAGACTGCCTTTGAGCAGAGCAGGAAGAGTTGGAACAAGGAAGGCAGATAACTGGGGGAAGAGGACTGCTCTCAAAGCGGACAGCAAGTGCAAAGGTCCGGAGGCAGGGGTGTTTCGGATGAATCACGCAGAAGCATGGAGTACCACGCGAGACCCTCTTGAACAAGATAAGAGTCTCCGATTTCATTTCAAAAACCCACGAGGAAGGCTTCTGGGTGGTTTATGAAGAGCACGGTGAACAGTCCAAGGAGAAAGGAGTCAGAGAGGATGTGAGAAAGGCAGGTGTCAGAGCAGGGTATGACGTGGAAAGTGTGATTTATGAAGATAGAACCAGTAAGAGTGGCTTATGTGGGGGAGGAGGAGGAGTAAAAGATATGTGCAGAGAGACCCCCAAGGTACCGCGTCTGAGCTATGCTTTGACCAGAACTAAAATAGAGAAGGGCTTGGAATGTCTCATGTCACACTCTGATTTTAGTGATCTCGTTTCTTCTCTCTCTCCCTCCCCACACCCAATAATCCTGGATTTCAACGGGTTTTACAGCCACTCAGGGTCACACAGCTAGGGAGGGGCAGACCCAGGAACCCATGACGGTCTCTCCGCCCCTGGGCTATGTGGGCCAGCACAGCCAGCCGAGTGGCATTTGTTTCTTTCCCCAGACCCTGCGTGCCCTGCCTGGTCAGCACTGGGGCCACAGAAGGACGTGCATGCCATCAAGCTATCATCGTAGTGGGCGGGGAGACCCAGAGAGGGTACTGTGGACTGTCCCAAGCTCTGGGCAAAGCCCAGGACTGCAGAAGAGGGGATGTCACACTGTTCACGTTAAAGCCTGCTTCTGGAGCTTTCAAGTTTCGTGCCTTGGACAAGCATCTTACATTCTGCCTCAGTTTTCCCACCTGTGGAGTGGGGATAAGATTGTTTCTAGGGGTCCAGGGGAGAGAGTCTCAGGGAGGAGTCCGTACACCGGACTCATTCTGGGCTGGGGCTCACTGTGGGCTTCTAAGCCTAGGCTCTGGCTAGCAGTTTTTACCAGGCACTCAGCCTTGGAACCGGAGCCTTTTGATATTCACAGATGTAATGAACACTCTGCCTGGGCTTGCAGTGGGGAAGGCTCGCTCAGCTAGGCACAGCTGGGCTGGCTCTGGGTAGAACCAGATCCCCAGAGCCCAAGAACAGTGTTTAGGGCCTGACAATGCATCCCACCCCTGATGAGTTTAGGGGGGAGAGTGGGTAAACTGAGCTGGGGAGCTAGCTTCAGCTGCAAGTCTGCTTGCCCGCTGAGCGGTTCAGTCTCTGATTTTCCTGGGAAAGCACTAATTACCTCATGGCTCCCTGGAGGTGTGGTAAATGATCTGTCATAGCCCCACCCCCACCCCACCCCCCCCCAGCCTGGGAGCGCTGTTGCCTTTGCATTGGTGGGTGCTGTCCTTACCCTCTGCCTGCCCCTAAGAAGACAGGACCAGAACAAAGTGACCATCTACAGGGAAGCTGGGGCGGGGCTTGTAAGCCATTTTGTGACTTGGCTCAAAGTGTGGTCCCCAGACCTTCAGCATCAGCTTCCTGGGAGCCCTCCCCCCCTCCTTTAAGAATGCAGATTCTCAGACAACCTGACACCTCCTGAAGTTGGGGCAGGTTTGGGAACCTAGGTTTAACCATCTTTCTAGGGGCTCTAAAGTTCACCCACACTGGAAAATCACAGATGTGGGGGCTGTGGCCAAAGAAGAGATGATTATCAAGCACTGTGGCTGCAGCACAGGCTGGTAGGGAGATACCTGCCTTGCCATGTGAGTCCTTGTGACTCCTCACCCGTGAGCTGGGACAGAGCACTTTACAAATCTAACACATACTAATTTACAGCCTCCTGCTTATTGTTGAAAGTCCTGAGGCTGCAGATCTAGGGAAAACAACTGTAACAGCCAATAAGAACTCATTTAATCCTTACAAGAAAGTTTGGGTAGGGCTCTATCACTGCCCTAATCTACACAAGCAAGATGGAGGAGGTAACTTACTCCTTGGCTAATCTCAGTGTGCTAAGCTTTGAGGCATTGGATCTGTCCCCAGAGACAACACGCGAGCCTCTGGGCTGAGCCAACCTGTAGAGAGGCGACGAAATGTGATTAAGGTCACAATACAGACACACCACCATACATGCTAAAAAGGTAACTTTAAATGGGGCGAGGATAGGGAATATTGGGGGAGACGCTGGGTAACAGGGATCTCTGACAAGACCATCCAGAGAGGCCGAGTAGAAGGGGTGGTTTAAACTTTTGCCTTTCTCTGCTGCTAAATGATATAGTAATTAGCACTCCGACCAGGTATGGCATGATCATGTCACAAGAATAAGACTGCAGGGACTGGGGGGATGGTTCTCCCAGAAGACATGGGTTCAATTCCTAGTACCCACATGGCAGTTCATAACTGCCTCTAACTCCAGTTTGAGAGGATATGACGCTTTCACACAGACATAGATGCAGGCGAATATGCACAGGAAATAAAAATAAAGCAATTGTTTATAAAAAAATAACAAAACTGCAAAGTATAGCAGATGCTGAACAAATAGAAGTGTTTTATTGTTGTTAGGAATTGAAGTCAGGGCTGGAGAGGTGGCTCAGTGGTTCAGAGCACGGACTGCTCTTCCAGAGGTCCTGAGTTCAATTCCCAGCAACCACATGGTGGCTCACAACCATCTGTAATGGGATCTGATATCCTCTTCTGGTGTGTCTGAAGACGGCTACAGTGTACTCACATACATAAAATAAATAAATCCTTTTTAAAAAAAAGGAATTGAATTCAAAGTACAAATCCTGACTACTTGGGCACTGAACAGCTACATGTCCTAGGTAAGTCATGACCCCTCTGAGCCTGTTTCTACAGCTACAAAATGGGACTAACAGCAGCCACTCTAGAAAGGGACTGCTGTGAGGCCCAGAGTGGCCTACATCAGAGAGAGTCAGTCACCTCCCTGCTTCCAGCCTGCTCAGCGGCTCCCCTCCAGGACAGCCGGCCTGTGGGCCAAGCCGCCCCAGGGTCTGTGGTACTTTTATTTTTAATTGTTCTGGCTTCAGAGCTGAGGCCTCTAACTCTAAGTGGTTCCTCTTGCCCTGTAAAAATAGGTCCTTGGCAGCTTGAGCCTCCTGACAGGTCCCACACAAAGGCAGCCGCAGCCAGGCAGGCTGGCCTGCTGATGCCAGGGCAGGGCTATGGGAATCAGCAGTGAGCATGGGCAAGGTTATATCAGTAGTACTGTGTCTCTGCAGGCCCCAGCGTGCCTGGCAGAATGGCCCTGGTCAAGTCAATGTCTGTCTGACCTTGTTCCAAGCATCTAGAAACATGGAGGGGTGTTTGGGGCCTTGAGGAGAGAACATAGATCTTACGGCCTGGCACACATCAAAATTTATATGCCACCCTTACAGAGGTCAAAACCTCCTAAGATTGCTTTCATGCCCTGACCACTAGTAGGAAGAAGAAAAAGAGGAGGAGGAGGAGGAGGAGGAGGAGGAGGAGGAGGAGGAGGAAGAGGAGGAGGAGAAAGGAGAAAGGAGATAGGAGAAAGAAGTAGGAAACAAGAAGAAGCCCCTAATTGCTTAAGTCAAATCTCTTGTGTCTTAGCTTGGAAGTCCCCAGTTCTTCCCCTCTTCCTGTTCATTCAAGTTTTCTCTCTGTTATGCCCCCCCTGAGCACTGCAACATGCGTGCGCACGCACGCACGCACACACACACTCACACACATGGGAAGGGATGGCTTTAGATCTTTATTGTATAGCCTCATATAAAAGGATTGGCTGCTGAGGGCGGAATGGACAGCAGGAGAGAGGGAAGAAATGGGTACTAGGTGAGAGCATTTGCCTATCTCCCATCTTGCCTTTCGGGACTGCCATCTCTATTTACCCCTCCCTGGAGCTCCCATACCCACCTGACATGTGAAGCATTACGGGTTAATCTGTCAGCTCCTTGAGCACAGGGTCATGTACCTGGTTTGTTCTTCCCAGCTGCCCCATCTCTACTGCCCAGTGCACTGCCAAGCACACAGTAGACATGCAATGCATGCTGGTAAGTGCACGGACCGTGGACGAAGAACATCTGGATTAAAGCACCCAGACTGGCTGTTGTGGTGGCTGGTTCATATCAATTATCTGTCCTAATCCGTGTGCGACCTCAGGCAGGCTCTACCTTGCCCGTTTAGTTTTACACATTTGCCCACGAATCTCAGTGGACTCACAGCAACTGATGGGTGAGCACAAGTGACTTTTAGGTGGACAAATGTCAACTCCCCCACACTCAGATGTGAGAGCGAAGGGGGTAGTTTGGAAGCTCGGCTGAGCGCCTTTGCCAACGATGCTATATATAAACAGCAGGTAGTGCAATTATTAGTCTCCCTAATCTCCCAGGTCCTAATCCCAGGCAGGGTGGTGTCTGTGGGTGCGTGCACCAGAATTGTGAGCAGCACCGGCAGGAGGCTACTTCATCTCTGACTCCAGCAGTCAGGAGCATACCTTCTCCAATTCTAGGTGGACTTTGGAGGAGCGTTTTCACAAGCTTTCAGTGGACACCATGGCCCTATCAGACATAATTTAAAGATCTGGACTCTCCCTGCAGCTCAGCTCAGATGCTAAGTATAGTAGCCCCTGGAGAGTGTAAACCAAGCATGAGGGGCCCTCCTTGAATCCTCCCTGCAGTGGTTCTGATTTGCAGAACCAATTCTCTTGGGCTTCTGGACCACCCCCCAGCCATGCTGGCCACGTACCGTTGCCCCTATCTCACCGAGCTAACAGGCATGTGCACTTGTAAACATACACTCCCTACAAGACCTTCTCTGTTCATTCTTTCTGCTGTCTTTCCCTGCATCTTCTCCCAGACTGCAAGTGAGTTCTTATAATCCCCTAGGTCCAAAGAAATACAACTAATCTTCCTGCTAGGGCTGCCCTGTGGTCCCTCGAGGGCTGCCGCCAAGCACTTCTCAAACACGGTCCCCTGCCCTGGGTGCATGGTAGGCTCTTCTTAAAATGCAGTGCAAATATCAGCTCACGTAACTCTCCCAATGGCAGTTCTGGGTCGTTGCTTGTGTTGGCCTGGTCTGCTTGGAGGGAAGCAGAGACACAGAAACAAGGTCTTTCTCCAAGTCTGCAGCTTCTCAGACCAGGAGGAAAGATCTAAGGCTTGGAAGCTGGGTCCTGTGCTCAGCAGCTGCACCCTGCCTGCCTCTCTGGTAAGAAAAACAAAACAAAACAAAACAAAACAAAACAAACAAACAAACAAAGAAGAAAAGAAAAAAACTAAAAAACTCCCAGGCTTTTGACCATGGGTACAGAGGAGTGTGTGTGTGTGTGTGTGTGTGTGTGTGTGTGTGTGTGCCATTGCATAAGGGGCTTTCTACACCATTAGGAAATCATCCTCCTTCTCCTCTGAGCCTAAACATCCTCTTTATTAAGAGGATGGGCCAGTAGGGCCGGCCTTGCTTTATTATGTCCCTCAACCACCATCGTGGGAGGCAAAATTGGCTATCTCTGAACTTCCAACTCGGAAACTCTCCAATCAATAGAGGGTCTTGATTCCTCTTCCGTGCCTTGGTGCCCAGCCTTCTTCTGCCAACTGACCAAACACCTGACCTAGCTCAAGGAAACCCAGAGCTTGTGTACATTTTGCATCCAGAGGCTCTGTCCTTTGAGATTGGCTCTCCTTTCTCTCCTCTTCCTCATTAGGGTCGATATTTTGCAGCCCAGGTCTCTCCTAGCACAGTGCTGCCTGGGCCCTCTCCACCCACAATCTACTCTCCCTGATAGAAGGCCTCTGGTCAGTCTCCTCCCCAGGGCCCAGCCCTACCCCTCTCCTTTCCCTGCCACAGCATTCTTGCTGCTCCTCTCCCCCAGCGCGTCTTTACCAAGAGGCACTGAAGTCCTTCCTACACACACGCTATTTTTGTACCATCACTCTCTCCTTCCTCTCCCCCTTCCCCCTGCATTTACTTCCTGCTTTTGCTTTACCTCGGGGGCCAGCTAGGAAAGATTTGATCCCCCTAGGACCCAGCCCACCCGGAGGCCGACCTTCGGCTTTGGGACACACGAACAGGGCCTCCTGGGGAGGGGCAGAAAGCAAACCTCCCCGCCCCCTCCACTCTCCACCCTTGCCAGCTCGCCTGCCGCGGGCAGCCTCTTGCCCACTGGAGGCTAGGACTGGCCGGGTGAGAGGCCGAGACCAGGGGCGATCGGCTGCCACTTCCCCAGTCCACCTTAAGAGGACCAAGTAGCCAGCCCGCCGCGCCGACCTCAGAAAAACAAGTTTGCGCAAAGTGGTGCGAGGCCAGCCTCTTGGCAGAGGGAGCCGTGCTTCCACCGCCTGGCAGCCCTGCGCGCGGCGGCGCAGGTCCGAGCGGCTGGCGGGGACCCGCACGGGCAGAGCGGGCTCGCGCAGAGCCGAGGCGGGCGGCGCAGCTCGCGGGGCTCACTGGGGCGCGGGCGGGAAGGTGCGGGCGCGAGGCGGGGGCGCTCGGCCGGGCCGCCCTCGCGCTGGCCTCGCGACGGCTCCGCGCAGCCCGCACTCGCTCTGCGAGCTGTCCCCGCTCGCGCTCGCTCTCCGTGCTCCGTCCCCGCTCCCTCTCCCTCTTCCTCTCCCCCTCTTTCCTTCTCCCTCGCTATCCGCTCCCCCGCCCCCGTGCCTCTGGCTCTGCGCCTGGCTCCCTCGGGTCCGCTCCCCTTTCCCGCCGGCCTGGCCCGGCGTCACGCTCCCGGAGTCTCCCCGCTCGGCGGCGTCTCGTTGTGGGAGGGGGTCAGATCACCCCGCCGGGCGGTGGCGCTGGGGGGCAGCGGAGGGGGAGGGGCCTTAGTCGTTCGCCCGCCCGCGCCGCCCGCCCGCCCGCCGAGCGCGCTCACCGCCGCTCTCCCTCCTTGCTCTGCAGCCGCGGCCCATGGAGCCCGCCGGCCCGGCCCCTGGCCGCCTAGGGCCGCTGCTGCTCTGCCTGCTGCTCTCCGCGTCCGGTTTCGGTGCAGGTAAGCACCCTCAGCTCCCACTGCTACCCTCCCCAAGCTGCGGGCTCAGGCCCCGCACACTGCCGCTCAGCTAATGTCGACAGATCCCTGTAACGGGGGTTATAGATGCAGAATTGAGGCCCAGAGAGGGTCAGCCACTTGCCCAAGGTCACATAGCCTAGGCTAGAAGCCGGGATAGAACTCTTCTTATCCGGATCTGCCTTGTGGACTGTGACTGGGTAGCTCTGCGCTGGGCTGCGGGGTATAGGAATGAGTTGGTTTACCGTACCCTTTACCCATCCTGAATGGGGAAGCAGACTGGCAATTGCTTTAGGCAGTAAGGCGCCTAGCTTGCCCATATCCTCCCTTCCTAGACTTGATTGGAGAGAGGGTCGGGGCAGAGGTCCTCGCGCGCTGCTGGGCTGTTGGGATGGGGGAAGAGTGAGCTTTCGCCCTAGTGCCAGAGCAAGCAGGGTTAGTGTATGAAGGTGGAGACAGGAAGAGTAATCCACAGACCCTTGGGAGACACAGTGGATTTACCTGTGGTGGGCACAGCCCTCTCTGGATGGTCTCCTCCCCGCTACCCCCCCTGCCTTCCTTAGGCAGGCTTCCAGTAGCTCCCTGCAGTTCCAGCATGTACCTGTGGCTCTGAGCTTGTCTTCTTTGTTGGCCTACATCAAACACCTGGCTGTCTCCAGCAGGAGGGCTCTGAAGGCCGGTCGGCCACGGAGTGAGGTCACCATTCAGGAGAGCTGCATCTTAAAGGGGTTTTGCAAAAATCCTGGGTCTCTTCTGGAAGGCTATGACGGCATGAGCCACAGCTGGGGAGGGAGAGGAGGGAGCCTTATTTAGTGTCCTCTTGGACTGTGCTATGGACATGGGGGTCTCTGTAAACCTTCTTTTTGCAGGGAGGTAAATCCCGCCTCAGCACCTGGTCCTCACCAACATTTGCCTAGGGCTTGGTACCCGATCGCAGTGTAGAAGGAGGGAGAGAGAGTCAACCTCAGGGAAAGAGAGGACAGCAGGGTAGGAAAAGTGGGGTGTCCAGGAGTTCTCTCTGGGCTGCAGTGCCCTACCCCCAAACCCAGGAACCCACCAAGTGCTCCCCACCAAGTGTTCCCACCCCAATCACAGTTTTCAGTCACCCTTAGGTCCTCTCAGGGCCAAATGATGAATTTCACCTCTCTTGTGAGCAGCTCTGAGGTCTGGTCGGCTTCCTCCTCCTGCCTTACCAAAGTTCCAGCCCTACCCTGTCGTGCTCTAGGGCTTGGGAATCTCAGGCATCTCCCCTAAGTTCAGAAAGCTGGGCCCCCAACTAATATCTAAAGGTTTGCTTTAGACCTTTGTCTGTCTGGGACCCTCTGGCTCAGTCTCCGGCAAATGAATAGTTAACAAGTATTCAAATTAGCAGTCTGCCCTTCCTGGGCACTGGGGGGGGGCGGTGGTTCTGGGGGGATGGAGGTGGGGGGGATCAGGGAATGACAGCACCTTCCTTAAGAGCGGCGTATCTATCCCCCCATCCCCACCCTCACCTATAAATGCAGTCTATAAAATGGTAAAGATTGGATCTTCCGTTCCAATCCATTCAGCATCAATAACCTGAAAAAGTGGGAGCAGTGGAGGGGCATAGATTAACTTCCTAGTAAGAAGTAAGTCTTGGGAGGTGAGAATGAGATTCTCCGTGAGGAAGGGGTGGTGTATGGCCTTTGAGTGCCAGTCTCCCAGCACCCTGCACATAGTCCCCTGGGTTCAGCATAGGTACGATAGGTACGTCGATAGGTACGTCGGTTCCCATTGAACTCAGCCTCCCTTGCCCAGGGCGTGGGATTTACAGCAAAGCAGAAGAGGTGGGACAGAACGACAGACAGGTAGAAGACAGTTGTCCAGTTTTCTAGGAAAATAAATTTGTTTGAGCAAGAAACCCAAATATCAGCTTAGAAAAGACATCTTGGATTGAATGACTGCTGTCTCTGGCAGAACTATCATCCTGGGAGTTGTCATGTGATCGTTGGGCTTCACAAGATCACGGCTTGGGTGAAGGGAGCTGGTCATGTGAATTATTGCCTCCGGGAGGCAGGAGAGGAAGTTTCTAAAGATTGCACTCAACAAATGATGCCAAAGGAAAATTCTAAAAAGATTCTGGTGAAGTCACCACCGTGGGTTCTTGCAGCCTGTGTAGGGGCTGACCCTGCTATTCTGAATGAATGAAATGGTGGCAGGCCTCACAGTCAACTGCAGGATGCTTTCCCGGCCCTGGCTGGGCCTGAGCCCTGGGATGGACTTCTTTGCTGGAGTAGGCTGTGTCTGAGGGGTGTTGCGGTTCCAGCTTAGAAGAGCAGAGAGCCGCCCCAGTGACCCTGTGACCCTTGGGTAGACACAGCATGCTGGTGGCTCCTCTGTGCCCTCCTAAGCGCTATAGCTGATCTCACTTCCTCTTTCATACGAAAAAGGGGGTGGGCTGGGGGTTATCTGCTACGTCTAAGGTCCAGAGGCTTTTGGAAGGCTCATTGAAAGCTCAGAGTTCTCTGGGTGCTTTGTAGCTATTAATTATCCCTGTCCCCATCCCATGGGGACAGGAGCTGATTCTTTTTTGCTTGCACTCATTCAGTCCATAAGAAGTCCTGACTGTGTGTTGGGAAAGGGAGATGAACCCATGTGTACTGAGTAGCTAGCTGCATTCCAGGCCCAGTGCTTTGTCTGCACAGTCTCATTTACCAGCAGTGAGCCATTAGGCCCTTGCTAGCAATGTTCAGATGAGGAAAACTGAGTCCAAAAACTTATCCCAGGAGTAAGCAGTAAAGGAGCCATAATTCTGGATCCTGCTTCTGGGGAGAGGAATGAATGACTTAGGGGTATGCGGCCCACATTGTTGGGGTGGGAAGAGCCACCTGAGGCGTAGCTGAAGAGTTCCAGGAAGGTGCCTGTGGGCAAAAGCTTTTGGTCAGGTTTCCCCGAAGCCCACTGAGCGTGGAATTTGTAGCCTCTTGGCTTCGTGGGGAGTGATGTGGTTTGAACAAGAGGCCCCATCTGGGCTGGTGAGCTCTGGATTCCCTAGCCCTGGAACGTTCCTCGCTGCATCTTGCCCTTTGCAACAGATGGAGAACAGTGGGCGAAAGGAAGGCAGTCTAAAAGTGCCGAGAGGATCCCACACGCACCACCTCGCTACTTGCAGAGCCTGCGTGTGACAGCGTGTGACAGGTTATTTCTTATTTGTCATCATGGGCTGATGGAAGAGGACCCTCCTTAACTGTGTTCAGACTCCTGGCTGTGGACACAGCTCTGAGGATGTCACCGAGTCACACCCCAGCTCAAAACTGGTGATGCCTTAGATCAAGTTTCCTTTCTAAAAAAAAAGAAGAAGAAGAAAGAAAAGAAAGAACAGCAGACCTCAGTTACATGTTTCCCAACAGGATTACATGTTCATGTGCTGTGAGGTAACAGGGCTTCTTCACTGCAGGCTGAAGCCTGGTTGGCCACTCATACACACCCAGACGTCCAGGGGACTCCTCTGTGGGAGACCCCCAAGCTGCTCCAGTGTGTTATGAACAAGAGGCATTTGATTTACACAATATCTGTTAATATGCAAGCTAACCCAGTTTGGCTCTTGGGCAAATCCATGCCCCCAGCTAGCCTCTTATCTCTCTACTTTTGCTCCTGCTGTTCCGCCAAGATGACCTTTCCTGTTCTTCCGGGCCTCCCTTTGTCTGAATCCCCATCCTTCCATGGTCCCTTTACATGCCTCCTGCTCAGGGGAGCAAATTCCTCTGACCCTCTCCCACGATCTTATCTGTTCCTCTCTGAGGCTACCTATTCCTTCTCCTTTGTTTTGTGACTGTGCGCGTTGCGTGTTTAACTCTCAGATCTGCTTCTGCAGCCTCGCCGGCTTATTAGCTTCACCGTGTACACACAACAGTGCCAGGACCCCCCTGGGAGGCAGGCCTGGCTCTGCCACCTTCCTGAACAATTTGCTGAACTTCCCTGGGTCTCCTTTTTCTCATCTATAAACCAGAGATGTCATTAACAGCTCTCTCTCAAGGAGTAAGTCAATTAATGCAAATCGAGATGCTGTTTGGAGCATGCCTGGTATCTGTAGGCTATCACGCAATCACTGCCTTATGCTTTGTGACTGGCTCGTCCTGGTACCTGTTAGCTATCATGCCGTCATTGTTTTATGTTGTTGGACTTGTTCATATCTGGAACTGGAGTGGACTTTTGCAAAGCAACCAACCTAGCATGGCTCCTGCACATAGTGGGCACTCAGAAAACAAGGACTGTGAGTAACTACATGTCAGTGTGACTCAGAGAGCTCTTTTCCCCTGAAGCTTTCTCCCGGGGCATGGACAGGTTGTGAGAAAACCAGCTCTGCGATCTAATTGCCTTGTTAGTGCCAATGAGCTGTGGACCCAACCTGACTCTAGGTGTCTCCCTCTGGACTCGCATGTCTGGAATTGTGGCTTCGCAGCCCTGGTAAAGCTTGGGAGACAGCTGCTCACTATGCAGTGGATAGAGGGCTTAGTGCAGGTCTCCATAAGCAAAGTCAGGTCGGGCCAGGCCACGGAGGGAGATGCCAGGCCTCCTGCGATACGTGTGGACACTTTTAAAATGGGGCTGGACATTTTCTACTGTGAAAGTCAGAGTTCCGACAGGATCCTGAGCTCTGTGAGAAAGTGCTAAAAATAATCGTCACAATCCTGGCCTCCGAGCTACTGTGTGTGATCCTAGTGGGTCTCAGAGCTACCCTGGAGTAGGCACCATTGATGATTGATCATCTAACCCCCTTGACCAGTGGGGGGACGATGGCTCAGCAAGGTGTCTGTATCGGATGGCCACCCAGATCAATCAACCTGAGCTTCAAAGCCTGTGCTTTAGATGTCTCCTTGCTTTGCATGACAGGTAGGGAGGTGGATGATCAGGGCTTTGGGCACCCTGCTCTCTCGGGACATCTCTTATCTAGTTTTAATCGATCCGTGTATCCTCCGGGAGATGAGGACAGCAGATGTTTCCAAAATGTGCTTCCATCCACATGCTGGAGAGGGTCTGTTATGCTGGCCGATGCTGTTTAACTGTTCACGCGGGCTTCCTGGAACCCTGGCAGGATGGGTCTTCCCTGCTGAGTGGCTTGCCAAGCTGTTGGTCCAGGAAGATGTGAAACAGCAGAGGCAGAGGTGGAGAACGTACAGCCCTGTCTTCCGTTCCAGCAGGTTTCCTGACACATCCATTTGGGTCTCCAAAGCTGCAGATCAGATCAGCAGCTGGGGGCATGCGGTGCTGGGGTCGGGGTGGGGGGAGATCGGATGCTGGAGTGAACAGCTGGGAGACATGGCTAGAATAGGTGATGGCCGTGCCAGGACTATAGAGCCATTGATCCAGTCTCTAAGCCAACCCTCTGTGCCTTCTAGAAGTGGGAGCATAAGGTCACAGAGAATGCTCCGTGTACCTGTCGTGGCACAGAACACATGGTGTCTTCCCACATTCTTCCACTTTTGGAAACTTCAGACATGTGCAGAACGAGAAGGACTGATAAATGACCCAAGCCTTCATGCTGAGGGGCTTTCTGCCATTCTTATTTCTCAGCCTAACTGGGTGGTAGGAGCTGGCACAAGGTGTCTTGCACGGTGAATGTTGGACACAGCCATTACTCAGGGATGCTTAGGTTGCATGTCTTCCTTTGGACTGGTATCTGACCGTCACAGAGAGCCAAAATGCATACATTTTACCCATTTTATAGGTGAGGAGACTGAGGCTCCTGAAAACCACCCTAGGGCTTTTTCCAAGCCACTCAACCAGAGAGAATTAAGGCTAGAAATGGAAGCCAGGGTTTGTCTGCTCTTGACTGCGGTGCTGTCGATATTAGGGTCATTTTAATTATAAATATTTGTGCAGTATTTTTGAACATTGATAGAAGCCAGTAGGTGGAACAGCTGCTGTGTGCTTCAGGTCCACGGAGCTCGAACTGCGAACAAGGTAGCACATCCCTTACTCTCACAGAGCCGCCATCCTAATGAGGAAGCAAAAACTCAAGGCAACAAGTGATGTGCTGTCTCCAGGCCATTTTTCCCAATGCTCACTGCTTCATTCTGTCTGCCCTGACTCTCCCACCTAGGATACAGGCTGTGTGAGGGTAGTCACAGTGACTTGGGCCTCCTGGGGCCTTAGCCCAGGTCCCCGCCTACAGTGGGTGGGTTAATCTACATTAGTGGAATAGAGGAATAGCTTGAACAGGAAAACCTCCTTCTAAAGATGATGTTGCACAGGCAAAGACTGTTTCCCCAACTGCCACCAAGTCCCTCCTCCAGGGCTCAGGCCATGACCGCTACAAATCTCTCCCAAGATGCTGAAATCCCAGGAAGCACGTGTCGGCACAGCTGAGTAACCCCAGAACTTGTGGTTATATTCCACTGCACACACCCTCCCACTTCAGACTCCATGGTGGTAGTGACCTCGAGGGCGCTGCCATGACGGTGTGGTGTGGGAAGAACTGTGCGTTCCAGGCCAGATGTGGTCAGGAGGACCCCATTCCTGTCTGACTTCCGATTAGGCAGTCTGTTAGTTGATCTGGCGAGGAGTAGTGAGGATGGGCAGAAAGGGCGAGGGAAACCCTGCAACCATCCTGTGGCCTGGACCATGTTTTTGTTCTCCCTGCTTCTCCATGGTACTCCAGAGTTGGGTGATAATGGCTCCATCCTGCCGGGTCCGTGTAGAGGCTCCGTATTTGAGGCCTGCCCTGATGTGTTCTGCTTTGGTGGTCTTTGGGTGCCTTTAAGGCCTTGTTATGTGGTAGCCTCATCATGTGCTTTGGGGCTTCAAAGGGCAGGTAGGGTTCCCCCCCAACACCCATCTACTGAACCTCAGTTTCCCCTCTGAAGGTAAACTGAAGGCGTCAGCTTCGACAGATCTCTCCAGGGGTGGCTCCCTGGCCAGCGTCTTTGACACAGGAGGCCATTCATCAGGCACCCTCCTCCCTGCCTGACAGAGGGCCAGTATCTACTGTCCTGCTCTGTGCTCTGGTTTCCCCGTCTGGAAGCTCTTCTCACTCTTCTCTCCTGCAGAGGCTGCAAGGGGTTAAGGGAACTACTAGCCGAACTGGAAAAGCTCTATGAAAGGAATCAGTGAATCACATCAGCTTAGCTGGGGAGAAATCCCATCCGGAGACCGTCTTGTGCTGGCTCAGTGCATGGTAACCACGGTAGATGATGTTTAATAGGTGTGTGTGTGTGTGTTGCTTTTAGAGAGGCCTTTAGTCTGGCCAGCGAAATGCATACATGTCTCTGGCGGCCCAAGAATGTAGAAGCCTGCGTTGAAGAGTGCATCTTGAGAGAAGGACCAGCACGGGGTCGTGCCAGCTCCCAGGCTTGAGGGCTCCATGTGGCTCCTCATATGGAGGAAAGGCTGGCGGCGGCGGCAGCTGTCATCTTGTCCACAGCCCTAGAAAGGCGTGCCACGCAGCATGGCGCTTGCTTCAGGGCAAGTCAGGACTGGAAGTTGGGAGGAGGCCAATGGGTTCCTGACCTCCACCCTCACTTCCGGGAGGGAAGAAGGCTCTTAGGTTGCTGAGACATCACTCCGGTGAATATGGCAGTAGTCACTTCAACCTCTCTCAGCTGCTTCTGGTCCCCAGAGGCCCATGACAGTCCAAAGGGCATTCACAGTACACATGTGGTTGCAGTTCCTGTCCCCTGTACCCCTACCCCTGCCACTGAGCAAGCCACGGGAGTTGTTTTGTCACCTTCAAGTTTTGTCTGACCCAGCTGCTGCAAACCACAGACCCCATGTGTGCAGTCTACACGGTGGATTTTTTTACGTATGTTAAGGCAGAGAGACTCTGTAGCCCTCCACCCGACCCCTAGCTGAAGGACACAGTCATCTCTTCTCTCCTTCCCCTTTAAGCACCTGGATCCGTGGGGGTCACTGCCTTCACTGAGCACCTGTTCTCCTGGTGCAGTGCTAAGTTCCATAAGTGTGCTGGCCCCTTCCATCTGTGGCGTAAACCTAGAGTCAACACCATCCTCATTTTACAGAGGAGAAGCCCGAGGTCCACAGAGGTTAGGATGCTAACTGGATTCTCATGGGTAGGAGGATGAGAATCCAAACCAAAACACAACTTTTAGCAAATGCCAGGTACTGCTGCTCTAAGCCTGAGGCATGAAACAGAGGCCCCACTCTCAAAGTACTTACAAGTCTAGAGTAGAAATCAGACGCTAAGAACGTTAAGGAAATCAGCAGTGTGTTAAGTAATGGGTGGTACTTGGGAAAATCAACAGGACAAAGCATGGAGATATTGTTTCATGCAGGTGGCAGGGAACACCAGATAGGCCTGAGCGAGGGGGCAAGCCGTGTATGTAGATATCTAAGGAATGAGAAATGGACAGATGGCGTGGCCCATGCAGAGGCTCTGTGGTGATCAGAGAATCTGGTCTGATTGCAAAAGAGCAAAGACATGGGGTCCTGTGGGCCACTGTAAGGGTCCTGGGGCCACTGTAAGGATCCTGGGGGCCACTGTAAGGGTCTGGGTCTTGGTGGAGTGGGGACCTCTGCAGAGAGCAAAGGGGAGATGCTCCTGATTCAAGCCTAGAGGCTGCCTTGAGCATGACTTGTGGAGAGATGAGGTGGAGACAAGGGAGGCCACGGGTGTCTGTGAAGGGTGAGGGGAAGGCGGAGTCCATCCGTAGCTTGAGACTTGAGCCAGCGGGATTAGCTAATGGGTGGAGAGTGCAGCCTGGGAGGGAGGGACGAGAAGCCATGTGGTTCTCCACTCCGCTCTCCTCCACCACTGAGCATGCGACTTCGAGTAGGAACAGGACAGGATCCCTGCTTACAGACGAGGAAAGCTGCTTGGCCAAGTCACCGTTCTGGGGACAAGACATACAGGCCTCTAGCCCAAGCCAGAGCGCGCCACTGTCTGGGTATCTTAGGAGTTTGCTGCCTCTCAAAGAGGCCACCAGGGATGTGGCACAGTGCCCAGTCCTCAGAGATGCCTACAGTGGAGATAAATTGGAAGCCCTTCCTGTTGACCAGGCCCCCTGTCTCTGACGCTGATGCTTTAGGGTGTGAGGTAGCTACTGCACCATCTGGCCGTGTCCACTCAGTGATCTGAGTCCAGTGGTGTCAGCAGAGAGTCCAGTGGTGGTCTGCCCCCCAGTTGTGTACCAGAAGCCATCCTCCAGAATTCTGGGTTGGCCCAGCTCCAGGCCAGCCCCGTCCCAGTTTGCCGGTGTCCCAGAGACTCTGCTCTGGTCCCAGATGGTAAGTCCCTTGCCTCACCTCCGCATCTTTACTCGTGCGGCTTCTCCTGGAAGGCCTGCTCTTACCTCACCTCCGTCGACCTGGCTCAGAGGCTGTCACCTTTAGGAGGTCTTCTTGGATTCAGCCCCTTTCCAAGACCTCGCCCACCTAGGCATCCTTTCATGACATTTATTACTGATGTATCGTCATTGCTTGTGTACACCCCCAGAGTAAGCTACTGAAGGCCGGGCCCATCTTCCTCACTTTCCGGTGGCATCTAGGACAGGCCCTGCCAGTAGAGGAAGTTTCGTACTCGGGAATAGATGAATCATTGGGAGGAAACCCACTGACCAGCCACAGCTGCCAGAGTCCTCACTTCCCAACTTTGGAGTTTATGCAATTGCATTCTGGGGCAGCCCCTGCTAGAATCCAACACCAGCAACCTCCTGTCCCTGCTGGCCACAGAGCACAAGGACTCTTGGAGGGTTAGTACCTCCTGCCCAGGGCAGGAACCTAGACTGAGCACTGTGCAGACTTTGCCCGCTGGGAGTTGCTAATGCTCGTGACGGTACCTCTCCCGTTTCCCTCCTCCAATTCCACTCTGTGAAGAAACTCATTTCACAGCTTCATCCGAGCTAGGCATGATCCCAACTTGCTACACTGGTAAACATGAGTACATGGGTACATAGTATGTTCATAAACAGTGATCCCTAGGTGCCTCCCCGCGCATGTTCAGTACACATGGATCCTTACCTGCACACACGCCTGTGCACACATGATACACATATGCTCTTTGCAGACACCCTCCCACTGTTCACACTTTCACCTTCAGACATCCCTCCGCAGACCACCCACAGTTCAGACACCTCTTCCTGTGGTTCACATCACCGCGCATTCTTTGCTCGCTGCCTACTCCCATTTGAACACACTGTGGTGTCTACTAATATGTCTCCACACACATACATCCAATTTTACATATGGCACTCTGCTGGGTTCCTACCCAGAACTCTGTGCACCTACCGAGAACCCTATGCACCTACCCAGTAAATGTGTGGACATTTGTGCTCTGCACACTTATGTAAATAGACATGTATCTGCCCTCAGTGTATATATGTATTCTTATGTACACTTATCATGCTTGTGTTCATGCCATGTTTCTTTGTGTGTGTGTGTGTGTGTGTGTGTGTGTGATGCGTGTGCACACTCGTGTGTGGTGCTGGACACTAAATTCAGGGCCTCAAGCATGCTGTGAAGCACTCTACCACACCCCCAGCCCTTCGTATTTCATTGTACAAGCACTGGCACCAAGAGCTTTTTTACCCAGTTACCAAGTCACACCAGAAGGTCTGGGCTATAGCACGAATGAGGCATTTGTTGATTAAGTTTGCATTGCAGACTGTCTGAGAGCAGCATGGGAGGGAAATTTGTTTTAGCTGGTGGTTTCAGAGACTAGGTCCTTGGTCGCTCGGCCTGTGCTTTTGGCAGAGCATCAGGACAGTGGGTGTGGATGACCGAGGAAGTGCCGTGGATAGACAGAAAACAAAGGAATGCTACTCTTGACTGGCTCTGTCCACCACCCCACTTTCCTTTGGAGTCCCTAGCCGAGGGGGTAGTGGCACCCGTGTCCAGGGTTGGGCTTGCTCCTTGGTGATTCCTGTCTGGAAATGTCCTCCTGCGCACACCTGGGGGTCTGTCTTCCAGCTCTTACAGTTGACTCTAAACCTAGTCAAGTTGACAGTGACAGTGAACTGCTGTGAAGGGCTAGAGGGCAGGTGGTGACGCACAGGTGACAGTAGTGACCTGAGGGAGGGGTGGCCTGCTGCTGTGGTGGGGGTCAGGGAGGGGTGGCCTGCTGCTGTGGTGGGGGTCATGGTGGGGGTGGCCTGCTGCTGTGGTGGAGGTCATGGTGGGGGTGGCCTGCTGCTGTGGTGGGGGTCATGGTGGGGGTGGCCTGTTGCCATGGTGGGGGTGGCCTACTGCTGTGGTGGGGGTCATGGTGGGGGTTGCCTGTTGCTGTGGTGGGGGTCATGGTGGGGGTGGCCTGCTGCTGTGGTGGGGGTCAGGGTGGAGGTGGCCTGCTGCTGTGGTGGGGGATAGGGAGGAGTGGCCTGCTGCTGTGGTGGGGGTCAGGGTGGGGTGGCCTGCTGCTGTGGTGGGGGTCAGGGTGGGGTGGCCTGCTGCTGTGCTAAGGGTTAGGGCTGTTGGGGTTCTTGGGATGTGGAGCTCTAGTCTGTTGCTATGGTTTCTTCCAGGGATGCGGCTTTGGGAGAGCTAACATCCCGAGTCACTAGGTTCCGCCTTCCTCCTCAGCTTCATTTCTGAATTGAGTTGGTTTTCTCATTAGAAAGAGCACAGTCTCGCTTTTTTCCCCCACTTCTTATAAGATTATTTTCATTTTTCTTCATCTTCAAGGCCTCATCTGAATATTGCTGTTTTTTTTTTTAAAGTGAAATATGTTTCCTGAGCCCACTAGTCAGGTCTCGGTCCCACCTTACAGCCTAGGTTGGGAGCATTTAACACACTGGGGAAGCCTTTGACACTTTGGCCAGTAGAAGGAAAAAAGCTTCCAGGTGACAGGACAGGGGTCACTGGGAGTGGGTGGGGCAGAAGACGTCATCAGAGTAGCCAATCAGAGTGGCTGGCTGGAGCTGTCTTATCCTTCGGATCCGAGTTCCTGCTGAGTGCAGTCACGTGACTCCTTCCCAGTCTGACTTCATAACTAGTGTGCCAGAGACACAGCCACGTAGCCCTCGGTCCATGGGGAGCCCATGATTCATCACTGCCTTGCACAGCAACAGTCACACAGGGCAGTTACCCCTCCCTAGAGACACGCCCATGTTCTCCTCCTTATTTGCATCTTTCCCCAAAGCATTACATGTTAGCTACAAAAAGAAGGACTACTCTGTTCAGCATAGTACTTACTAGAAAGTGCTAAGCAAGAGGCTTTCCAGCCCACCCTGCCTCACTCCGGCTGCACGTGGAGCCCTGGCCCACGGAGATGCTGATCTTACCGATCCAGACCTTTTCCTCTACACATGTGGCTGCTCAGTCCACCAGCGGAGCTGTATTGATCATCTGCTTGCATCTGCTCTGTCAGAAGCACGGTTACCAGGAGCTGCAGTCACAGTGATAATGGGCTGAACTGTCTGTGAGAAGTTCATTCAAAGAGCAGACCTGTGCGGAACATGCATGAGCAGACATGTGCGGAACATGCATGCTATGTGTAGAGTTTTCTCTAAACACAAGGAGACACTGTACGTACCCTTTTGGGATCGTGGCACCAGAGCTGGGCCTCACACGTGCAGGTGCTCTTTGACAGAGTTAGGCCCTCACACAGCTGTGTGTGATCCTTAACGTTCACCCAACCCGGAAAACCTGAAATTTATCCAAGGTAGAAATTAAAAAAGAAAAGGCAGCTTTATCAGATTTTTAGATCCATAGTCTAAGACAGTGATATACAGTGGGTAGCATCTTGGGTTCGTTCGTAAACAGTTACTCCTTACAGAGCCACAGTCACACTGAAAATACTGGCTTCTTAGACTCTTGTTCCACACAGGAGCTCCAGATAGGCAGAAAAAACCGGAAGTGAACCCCACAGAAATCACCGCTCATAAGGAACCTTAAGTTTGTAATAACCGCCCCCCCACACACATATATCTTGAACCTCAAGGTTTGGGAGCAAACCAAATGTCACGTGTTAGCCCTGACGATCAGCATATTTTTGTTGTGATTCTGCAGTCTTTCAGGGCTGCGGATTTAGCCCTCTGGTGGCCTTCACAGTAGGATCAGGTGGGCTCTTTCCTTGGATGTGACCCGCTGAGGTTCCCATTGCTCCAATAATGCCTGAGTGAAGGCAGGGTGTTTGCATGTTCCTTAGTTATCAGAAGTGAGATTTTTATTTTAACTAAAATAAGAGTGTTGCCTGCAGTTATCTTTGATAGTATCATGTAAGGCCTTTTCTAAGGTTTGATGTTAAATTATGTATATATGAGGTAAGGGTATGTGTGTGGGAGTGAAGGTTCCACAAGGAGGCATCAGATCCCCCTAGAGTAGTTATGGGTAATTGTGAGCCTCCATGCGGGTGCTGGGAGCCAAACCAGGTCCTCTGAAAGACTGGTACCTACTCAGCTTCCGGGTCATCTCCAGCCCCAATATTATTATTTAGTTTTTCAGACTTTTCGTTTCTTTTAAATGCTTTGCAGTAGGTTTTTTGTTTGTTTGTTTTTACATGGCCACCATGCTATTTTAAATAGAGCCATGAAAAATGTTCATATAATCACAGCGATTATCTACATAATTCACCTGTGGGGTAAGCACTCATTCACCTCCTCATCCCTGTCATTTGCCCTTTGGGTGGTTTCCCCACATTTTTAAGGTCTTTATGGAGGAGACCTCCCTGTATCTGTGACTGGGTCCTTGAGGAAGTGACTGGCGCTCAATGATGGTCCACCCTGCGAGCTGTTCCCCATAAGGCGACCGTGCCGCCTACAGGGATGCTGTCTGGTTGGGGCCCCAGAATGGCTGCTCTCTGCCTGGAGGCCAAAAGGAGCTGGGAATGGGTTCATTGACAGTGCTAGTGTGACGGGCCTGGGCTTGACCTGCAGGTGTAATTTTAACAAGTTTGACTCACAGAACTGAACCTGCAGAGCAAAAGAAAAGCAAGCAAGCAAAAATAAAACAAGATGAAAAACAAACAAACAAACAAAAAGAAAAACCAAAAAAAAAAACAAACCTGTTGAAAACTACACATGGAGATTAAAATAATGTTTGGCACTTACATCACACTTTTAAAATTCTTCAAACGTTTTAGAAACACTAGCTAATTAATTAAGCTGCCTGAATCTGCTTGCAGTTGGTTGAGATCTCCAGAGGAACTAAAAGAAAAAAAAATGAAGGGGGGGAGGGGAAGAGCCAGCCCTCCCCAGCCCCGGATTTTATCGTCACCTGCCTGGGGTGTGATTACAGGCCTCTGGCTGCACCACAAGAATAGCCCTGCTCCAACTTGTCAGCGCCCAATTCCCAAGCTCCCCGTGAGCGAGCGAGCGCAGCTCCCCCATCAACTGCTGACTCACCGTTGTGCGCTGTTGAGGATGGAGATAAGAATAACTGCGCACCAGCTCCTGGGTAGCCACGGATGTTAGCGCCACTGAACAGATGAAGGAAGAGGCTTAGGGTGTTGCCAGGGTCATGGTGCAAATAAGACCCGTTCTTTCTCACTTCATCCGTGTGTTCCTTCAGCATATATGTGGTTTGGGGACAGGGTTTTCCTAGCTGGGCTGGAAATCACAGAGATCTACTTGCCTCTCCAGCATATTTCTATGGGACACAGTATATGCCCGGCAGAAGACAAGGAACATAGTGGATCTACCACCCTAATGGTGGGGAAAAGAGCAGTTGACAGCGAATCGGATATATAAAGGATATAGCAATGTGATGCTAAGAATTTCATCAGCAAGTATACAGCAGGTGCATATGTATAGCTTTGGAGCAATCTTCATGACAGAAGGTCATCACAGACATCAAGCAGAGGGTACACACCAGTCCCCTGCTTGTGTCTGATCGAATGGGAATCCACTTATGAATACTGAGCTAGCAAAGGGGCCCCGTTCTCGCCCTGCGCACGTGGTGGTTCCGGTTCAACCGGTCTCGCATGGTTAGCTGTACACCCACTGGAATATCCATGGCTGCCTGCTATTGGCAGTAGCTGGTGATGTCACTGATGCTCTTGGGAGGCTTCCTGTCTGTCAAGCCTGTTCCCTCCTTGTGTCCTGTCACTTGCCAGGCCACCAGCCCTATCCTTCCTAGGCTGACTGATGCTGGCTGAGCCCCTGTTTCCACAGATCTCATTTCTTCCCCTGTAGTGTGAGAATCAGGTTGTAACCAGGCTGGTACTCGCAGGCTCTGCTCACATCTGCCATGAAAGCGGATCTCAAGGCGAGCCCTGGCTGGGGAAGACGAGGCAGGACAGTGAGCAACTGATGACAGGCCCACCCCGGGCTCTGGGTGCCCTCGGCGACAGCAGAGCTCATCCATGGACCTCTCCTGCCTTAGGCTCTCTCCCCTTGACAGTACAGCAGCACCAGGCCGTTGGCGGATGGGCAAACACACAGTGTCTCTTTTACTCTGCCAACACTACAGAGGCTACTCAAGGATCCTGCTACAGCCATCTAATAGACAGAGTCACATTAGAAGCCATTGGAGAGCCCAGCTGGGGACCAAGATCACCTGACTCACTGTTGCAGTCTGCCATCCTTGCTGTCCTCACCCTTCCTCTCCTGTCCTCCCCTCTGGGCCGCTGCGTCTCTAATGCCTATGTGTCCAAATGCTCATGTTGTACATCCATGCGTTCAGCAAACCATTGTGCTTGGATGGCAAGGACTTTATCCACTGAGTCATCCCCTAGATGCTGCTTTTTAGAAATAACTTATTTTATTTTAATTATGTATATGTGTAACTATGGTTAGTATATGCATGTGTGTGTGTGTGTGTGTGTGTGTGCACTTGGACTTACAGACCACATGATGTAAGTGCTGGGTATCAAATCTGGGTTCTCTGGAAGTGCTCTTTTTTTTTTTTAAAAAAAGATTTATTCATTTATTATATGTAAGTGCACTAGCTGTCTTCAGACACATCAGAAAAGGGCATCGGATCCCATTACAGATGGTTGTGAGCCACCATGTTGTTGCTGGGATTTGAACTCAGAACCTCTGGAAGAGTAGTCAGTGCCTTAAACCACTGAGCCATCTCTCCAGCCCCAAGCTAGTTCTCTTAACTACTGACCCATTTCTCTAGCCCAGATGCTGCTTTTTAACTCCCCAACTTCAGTTTTTTTGTTCGTATTAGAAGCACATCAAGATGGGCTCATGCTACATGTATCATAGAAACAAAGGCTAATGACCATCAAAAGCCTGTCCAAGCTAAAGCCACATCCACATCCCCATGGCACTTGACAGAGGGTGAATACTTGGGCCTTCCCTGATGACCAAATGATGACTCCAAATGATGCAGCCATGTGCTACTGCGGCACACCTAGGACCCAGGTTCTCCCCTCTCCTACCACTAAACTGCTGAGACTGGATTCTCTGCCCAGAACTCACTTTCCAGTACAGAATCTAACTCTTTGAAAAGTACCACACATCCTGGGGTCTTCTACTTCTGCATCTCTTCTGGGTTTGTTCCCTCTGTGGGGAATTCATGCTCCCATTTTAACTGACAAAATCAGATTTGAATTCCAGAGCCCAGCTCAGACATGACACTTCTTCAAAGGGCCTGGGCACTCTACTACACTAAGCTATGTGACTTAGCACTCTGTGCTCTAGTTTTCTTATTATTACAGTATTGATTAATAGGTTTATGTGAGGGATAAAATGTGCTGAACATGTGATAACACATGAACTCAATACCATTGTGTGTGCTCAATCTGAAAATCATTGATAAACCTGAGCTTGCAGGATCCCTTAAGGTGAATCATGGCTGCCATCTTTCTTTCTAGGAGCCACGGGGAAAGAACTGAAGGTGATTCAGCCTAAGAACCCAGTGTCTGTTGCTGCTGGGGATGCGGCCATTCTGAACTGCACTGTGACCTCCTTGTTCCCCGTGGGACCCATTAGGTGGTTCAGAGGAGTAGGGCAAAGCCGGCACTTGATCTACAGTTTCACAGGAGAACACTTTCCTCGAGTTACAAATGTTTCAGATGCTACTAAGAGAAGTAACTTGGACTTTTCCATCCGTATCAGTAATGTCACCCCAGAAGATGCCGGTACCTACTACTGTGTGAAGTTCCAGAGAAGAGCAACAGAGCCCGACATAGAAATACAATCTGGAGGGGGAACAGAGGTCTATGTACTCGGTAAGTAAGCCTGTGCCTTCTTCATCCCCTCATGTGTAGCATCAGGTCAGAGAATAACATCCAGGATCCGGTGAGTGTGGCGCACAGCAGGTACAGCGGGAGACAGGGTTCACCATCTGATCTTCTCAGCAGATCAGAGAAGCTGGGGCCAGTTGTTAGCTCAAGGCTCCGGTGCTAGCAAGTAAGAGGGCACCCACATCCCTCGTCTGCCTGCCCCTCAGCCCGCTCTCCTTGCACATGGTTCAAGTACCAGTGTACACCAGAATGCATATCTCAGCAGGCTCCATGCTACCCAGGCATTAAGAAACCCCACAGGTGAGCCTAGGACACAGAGATGCTGAGGAAATGCTGAACCTTTAGGAATGCCAGCCTTTCCGTTTTATTTTCTTTCTTTTTAATTTAAAAAAAAAATCTTTATTCTTACATATTCTTTTATTCTTGCCTTATATATTTTATTTTTATGTATTTTTTTGTTTTCAACATTTTTTGCTTTTTTTAAATTAGATATTTATTTACATTTCAAATGTTATCCCCTTTCCAGGTTTTCCCTCTAGAAACCCCCCATCCCATCCCTCCTCCCCCTGCTTCTATGAGGGTGCACCCCCACCACCCATTCACTCTCACCTTCCCACCCTGGCTTTCCCCTACACTAGGGCATCAAGCCTTCACAGGAACAAGGGCCTCTCCTCCCATTGATGCCCAACAAGGACATCCTCTGCTACATACAGAGCTGGAGCCATGGGTCCCTCCATGTGTACTCTTTGGTTGGTGATTTCGCCTCTCAGGAGGCAGCTATATCAGCTCCTGTCAGCAAGCGCTTCTTGGCATCCACAATAGTATCTGGGTTTGGTGACTGTACATGGGATGGAACCTCAGGTGGGGCAGTCTCTGGATGACCTTTCCTTCAGTCTCTGCTCCACACTTTGTCTCCATATTTCCAACTGTGAGTATTTTGTTCCCCCTTGTAAGAATCACTGAAGCATACACACTTTAGTCTTCCTTCTTTTGAGCTTCATGTTATGGTGTGTGAATTGTATATTCGGAGCTTTTGGGTTAATATCCACTTATTAGTGAGTGCATACCATGTGTGTTTTTTCTATTATTCATTTTAATGGGATATTTTATTTACATTTCAAATGTTATCTCTTTCCCTATTTCCCCTCTGCAACCCCCATCTTATCTCCCCTTACCCTGCTTCTATAAGGGTGCCTCCCCCCACCTACCCACCCCTGCCTCACTGCCCTAGGATTCCTCTACACTGAGGCATCAAGCCTTCATAGGACCAAGGGCCTCCCACTGATGCCAGATAAGGCCTCTTCAGCTCCTTCAGTCTTTCCCCTAATTTCTCCATTGGGGTCCCTGTGTTCAGTCTGATGGTTGGCTGCAAGCATCTGCCTATGTATTGGTCAGGATCTGGCAGAGTATCTCAGGAGACAGCTATATCAGGCTCCTGTCAGCAAACATTTCTTGGCCTCCACAATAGTGTCTGGGTTTCCTGGCATCTGTGACTTTCTGGTTGCTACCCCAGTTCCCATACCTGACCCTCTTTATATCTCCTCCATACCTGATTATTCCCCATGTGTGTTCTTCTGTGACTCACTCAGGATGGTATTTTCTAGTTCCATCCATTTGTCTGCAAATTTCATGAAGTCATTGTTTTTTAATAGCTGACTAGTATTCCATTGTGTGAATGTATTACATTTTCTGTATCCATTCCTCTGTTGAAGGACATCTGGGTTGTGTTTTAGTCTGTCTTTTTACTGGGGAATTGTGTCCATTGATGTTAAGAGCTATTGAGGAATAGTGATTGTTGCTTCCTGTTATTTTTGTTGTTAGAGGTGGAATTATGTTTGTGTGGCTCTCTTCTTTTGGGTTTGTTGAAAGAAGATTACTTTCTTACTTTTTCTAGGGTATACTTTCCCTCCTTGTGCTGAAGTTTTCCATCTCTTATCCTTTGTAGGACTGGATTTATGGAAAGATATTGTATAAATTTGGTTTTGTCATGGAATATCTTGTTTTCTCCATCTATGGTAATTGAGAGTTTTGCTGGGTGTAGTAGTCTGGGCTGGAATTTGTGTTCTCTGAGGGTCTGTATGACATGTGCCCAGGATCTTCTAGCTTTCATAGTCTCTAGTGAGAAGTCTGGAATAATTCAGATAGGACTGCCTTTATATGTTACTTGACCTTTCCCCCTTACTGCTTTTAATATTATTCTTTGTTTTGTGCCTTTGGTGTTTTGACTATTATGTGGCTAGAGGAATTTCTTGTCTGGTCCAATCCATTTGGAGTTCTGTAGGCTTCTTATATGTTTATGGGCATCTCTTGCTTTTGGTTAGGGAAGTGTTTTTCTATAATTTTGTTGAAGATATTTTACTGGCCCTTTAATTTGGGAATCTTCACTCTCTTCTATACCTAATATTCTTAGGTTTGGTCTTCTCATTGTGTTCTGGATTTCCTGGATGTTTGGGGTTAGGAGCTTTTTGTATTTTGCATTTTCTTTGACTGTTGTGTCAGTGTTTTCTATGGTATCCCTGCACCTGAGATTCTCTCTTCTCTCTCTTATATTCTGTTGGTGATGGAATATCTTGTTTTCTCCATATCTATGGACTCCTGATCTCTTTCTAGGTTTTCTATCTCCAGAGTTGTCTCCCTTTATGATGTCTTTATTGTTTCTGTTTCCATTTTTAGATCCTGGATGGTTTTGTTCAATTCCTTCACCTGTTTGGTTGTGTTTTCCTGTAATTCTTTAAGGGATTTTTGTGTTTCCTCTTTAAGGGCTTCTGACTATTTACCCGTAATCTCCAGTGTTTCTTTAAGGGAGTTATTTATGTCCTTCTTAAAGTCCTGTATCATCATCATGAGATGTGATTTTAAACCAGAGTCTTGCTTTTACTGTGTGTTGGGGTATCCAGGGCTTGCTGTGATGGGAGAACTGGGTGCTGTTGATGCCACGTAGCCTTGGTTTCTTTGCTTATGTTCTTGCCCTTGCCTCTCACCATCTGGTTATCTCTGGTGTTAGCTGGTCTTGCTGTCTCTGACTGTGGTTTGTCCCTCCTGAAAACCTGTGTGTCAGTACTCCTGTGAGACCAGTTCTCTCTGGGAGGACTGGGTATGGAGAGCTGTGGCATGGGGTCAGCTCTGGGGCACAGATGGGAACCAGAAGGATCCTGTCCCAGGGTGCTCCTCTGTTCCTGTGCCCTGAGTGCTCCAGGAGGGTCCTTCAGAGCAGAAGTGGTGGTCCTACCGGTGCTCACAGGTGTGTCAGCACTCCTCCTGCCTTTCCACTTTCACAAAGATTCAGGATGCCCCTTCCATTCAGAACCTATGTCCTGTCAGTGACTGGGAAAGCTCCCAAATGTCAGTCAGGACACAAAGGAATTCCATTGTGTAAATGGCTCCATTTTACTCTAGCATCTAGAAATTCCATAATGTATTGTAGTCTTCTGTTGGTAGATAATTAGGTCTTCCAAACTGAACTTGAAAATAGTGCTGCACTGGATTCTCACCCCACTTGTCCAGGACAGAGACACCCACTGTGAAAGGCCTACTACATCACATAGTTGTGTTTGTTTTAATTTATATGAATGATAGCAGTTTCCCTCCAGGCAGCAACCGAGTCTCCTTGTCACCTCGGCACAGAAGCAGGGCAGGTAGCTTATCCTGATATGACAGAGACACCAAAGCTCCCAGGTAGTGTGTCACTTGCCTAGACAACTACAACCAGCAAGGGGCTTCCTGCCACATCTTTATCACGTGTGGCTTCCTGCTACCTCTTCATAGTATTTTTTCCTAAAGCCAGAGTGTGAGTATCCACCTTTCCAGGGTGTATGAGGACACTGAATAGCCTCTTAGGAAGCCAGGAGGAATTGCCCAAGACCTTGACATTTGGAGCTTGGCTTGGCTTCTGCCAAGTCCTCAGTTTCTCTTCGTGTAAATGATAACCGTAATGACTCCATTCTGGGTTCTATGAGCATCAAGATGTTAACAAAGCCCTAGATGGGGTGTCAAGGTCATTGCTGAGTATGAGGACTACAGTGGCCAGGAGGACAGGGGACAGAGTCTTAAAGGTTTGGAACCACATCGTAGATAAGCCACCCCTTCGCCTTTGTTCTGGGACAAGCCCCTCCAAGTAGCAGCCACGGTGGCATCCTCTGTCCGTGACACTCTCACAGAGTATTGGTCAGGACTGAAGCAGTGACATCTTATCGAACATTTAGGATAGCACCTGACTTGTAGGAAGTATCCCACCAGTGGGGGCATGTCCATGTGACCTTGGCTGGGTCGTTTTCCCTTCCCAGCTTCAAGTGTTGGTGAGGTTGGGGTGGGGTGAGTTGTTGGCTTTCCATCTGTCTGCTCGTATAATTCATCTAAGAGACTGAAAAGTATGACACATCTTGTATCTGCCATTGAAATTCTGCTGTAATTGTCTTGACATGGATCTGAAGTTTCTGAGTGAGTGTGCGTGCATGTGTGTGACATCAGTAAGTGTTCTTACCCTGCAGATCTGTCTCTACAGCTTGTGTCTGATGTTTCTAACCACAACCAGGGTGAGGTAGGTGTCCTGAAACCACAGAAGAAGGGCTACGACTTTTATTTTTCCCCTTAGCAAAGGTAGTCCCTATGAAGCTGGTACTCGAAAACTTGTGCTTCAGAATAGCATATGCTCTCTGAGTCCCAAAGACGACCAGAAACATCTCCAGGAGCTGACCTCAGGATACTGGAGATGCATCCTGCATGGTTCTGAGAGCTCTGCTTGGACTTCTGCTAGGAGCGGGGTGGGGTGTTCCTGACCTCTACACATCCGCGTCTGGACAGAGACAGAGTCTCTGTCTTCAGCACAGTCTCTCCCAGCCTCAATGCACCAGATATCACAGATCCTAACTCAGTGCTCCAGGCTTCCGAAATAGCTTATCTGGATGAGACACCTGTGACCCCGCTGGAGTTTTGAAGCAGCTAGCCTAACTCAGGTCCTGAGGGGGTTACTACAAAAGAGGAGAGAGCCACAGTGTGGTGGCCTTATTGTGCCTTCTGGCTGCCAAAGAAGAAATGTGTAGTCTCAGAGCTAACTATAGTAGCCACTGCTGTTATTTATTAGGCACTTACTGTATTCCAGAAGTCATCTTTATGTTGTCTTTCCAGGGTGATTTTTTTAAATCAACCTTGTATAAAGGAAACAGATTCTTGAAAGTTTTTTTTTTTTTAAATTTATGTATGTGAGTACACTGTACCTGTCTTCAGACACACCCAAAGAGGTCATGGGATCCCATTACAGATGGTTGTGAGCCACCATGTGGTTGCTGGGAATTGAACTCAGAGCCTCTGGAAGAGCCGTCTCTCCAGGCCCGAAAGATATATATATATATATATATATATATATATATATATATATATATATATATATATATATATAAAGTACTAAACTAGTCATCTCAACGTAAGAGTTGAAACCCACCCACTATACTTTTGGCTAGTCCCACTCTCCTCTGAGCTTGTCCTACAGAAGGAGTTCACCCTAATTACCCCCTCATGGGCTGGCGAGCACAGAGGGAGCAGTCAGTGTCAGGCTCCAAGAACTCAATAGATGGTAGCTTCAGCTTTTTCCTGGTACCCATAGGATGCCCAAATCCAAAGATGCTCGAGGCCCCCATCCAGGATGGGGGAGACTTGCCTGTAACCTACACACATCCTGCCATCTATTTTAAATCATCTCTGGGTTTCTTATAATACTTAATACGATGCAAATGCTATGTAAATAGTTGTTCTATGTGTTGTTTAGGGAATAGTGACAAGAAAAAGTCTGTTACTATTCAGTACAGATGCAGCTTTTTCAACATTATTTTACATTTTAGATTTAAGCACAGGGAGTCCCCAGGGCCAGACGGATGGCTCTCTACTGCTGCTGGTGCCCTGATGACTTGACTTCTTCAAGTGACACCTCCTTTCTGTGCCCCCAGCATATTAGGTGGATATTAGGGAGCAAGTATGTGTTGTCAGGTGGAAATGTGCAGTGTCTGCTGTCTGGGAGTGATGCTGGGTGCTTATGAGCAGTTTGGATAATCCCCAAGGGACACTGCCTCCCTCCTCGTTACGCATGTGTCCTTTCAGGACCAGAAGAAGTGTGTCTGCTTGCTTGGTGGTGCTACTCGCTGTCTGTCTCTTTACTAAGTAGAAATCAAGAACCACCTCTGGCTTTCTTAACATAGAACTGATCTTTGTTTCCGACTCTAAACTAAAGCTCTCCAGATTGAAAACGAAAACTCCCTCTAGCCTCTCCCTTTCAAATATGGGACTTGGCATAGGTGAGGCCTGCTAGGTTGGAGAGAGAGAGAAATAGAATCCCTACATTCCTACAAGGAGATCGTAAGAATTAAAGTAGGGCTGGAGAGGGGCACACTGACTGAGGGGCTTGTACGGCATTTACCAGGGATCTTAGTTCAGCTCCTAGCACCCACGCTGCCGGGTGGCTCATAACGGCCTGTGACTCCAACACCAGGGGATCCAGTGCCCTCTCTGGTCTCTTAAGGAACTCACTCACATACACAGACGCATTAAACAAATTAAATTTTAATAAAAATTTGGGTCAAGGTCAGATCTGTGTGTCTTCATGTTTGAGAAGCGTCTCTGTGTGTCTGTCTCTCATCTGAGACAGGAAGCCTCCAGGGCCTCATCTCATCCTCACCGCATCCGGAAAGCAGAAACCTGCCTCCCATTTCATACGTGTGGTTCTGGGAGGGGCACCCATCTCAGAGCAGCCATTGGGATCCGACTGGCTGCCCTACAGTGTTATTTGTTTCCTGTGTTTACTTCTGCAACACGTTCTCTAGGTTGGCAGAGTTTCCAGGAATGCAGATAAAAGTAGTCAAAGCAAAGAATGAGATAGATCAGCAATCTTGGAAATCCCTGAAGCAGAGAAGATTTAAACCTCGGGCCTGGACTTCCTGGCCTTGTCTTACTGCCCGACTCCTTCATTTCACGAAATCTTTGCATCCTCCCCAGATAGAAGGCTAAGGTCATGGTCATTCCAGCGTCATCAGGAGGGAGATCAATGAACAGTGTCACCAGGGTAGAGAGTTTAGTAGTAGAATATGTACTTAGTGTGCATAAAGCCCTGGGGCCAATCCCCTGGGTTCCAGTAATGATGTTGCTATCTAGGCAGGTGGCTTACACCACCAGTCCTGTTTGCTTGGCCATCACAATCATATCTCTTGTTTATAAATGCTCCTTTAGCTAAACCTTCTCTACCGGAGGTATCCAGCCCAGCAGCCAGGAGCATACCTGGGCAGACAGTGAACTTCACCTGCAAGTCTCAAGGCTTCTCTCCCCGGAACATCACCCTGAAGTGGTTCAAAAAAAGTGAAGAACTCCCCCACTTGAAGACCACTGTAAACTCTGATGTAAAGAATGTCTCCTATAACATCATCAGCACAGTCACGGTGAAACTAAACCCCAAGGACGTTCATTCTCAGGTCATCTGCGAGGTATCCCACATCACCTTGGATGGAAGCCCTCTTCGCGGGACGGCTAACTTGTCTGGCATCATCCGAGGTAGATGTCCTTGGCTTCTAGCCCAAGCACACAGCAGCCATTACCCTACGACTAGCACCGTGCTGGTAGTTGCATTTCAACAGCAACTATAACTGCCGGGCATCCAGTGTGAGCCACGCCCCCTTGCCTGGTGGTTTTCATTTATTTTGCTGTAGGTACTGCATGCATTGACATTCATCATTATCACCGTAACAGTGGCTACCGGTCTCCAGACAAGGCACTGTGTGCATTCTGGGTGCTGTGCTTAGTGATTTCATTCATACGAGGCCCACACTGTCTGAGTCCACAATGCATGCCTAGCAGTCTCGTTGGTTTGCTGTGATGGTGGGAGAGGCTCAGCCTTGCAGCCTCTCCCTGGGATCACAGTGCAGCTTAAGGTTAGAGCTTTTGCCTGTACTGTTTCAGTTTCACCCACCTTGGAGGTCACCCAGCAGCCCCCGACGGCAGTGAACCAGGCGAACCTCACCTGCCAGGTGCAGAGCTTCTACCCCAAGAGTCTCCAGCTGACCTGGCTGGAGAATGGAAACATATTACGGAATGACACGCCCGAGCATTTCACAGAGAATGAGGATGGGACCTATAATTACGCAAGCTTGTTCACCGTAAACTCATCTGCTCATAGAGAGGACGCCGTGTTCACGTGCCAGGTGAAGCATGACCAACAGCCAGCGATCACCAAAAACCATCCTGTGCGGTGGTCTGCCCACTCGAGTGATCAAGGAAGCATGGAAACCATCCCTGGTGAGGCCTCCACTCCCACTGACTGGCTTTTTTGTTTTTAATCATTATCATGATTTTATGTTTTTCAATGTTAAAGTTATTATATAGTGCTTATTATAGAACAGTCTAGAAGTCTATAAATATAAGCACAATTTTAAAATGGGCCCTTCTTCTCCAGCATTTATACTCCTCGATTCAGCCCTGGTAAGAGTTTGGTTCCTGTCTAGATGGCTCTGTTGACACAGTGTGCCAGAGAGGAGGAAAGGGAGAGGGAGTCTGTCTTCGCTTGCATCCTGCCTCCTGCTTGCTCCACCTAACAATGGTTTTGTCCCCATGGCCCCTGCCCGCCTCTCACCCTTTCTGGCCTCTGCTCCTTGCTGTGTCATTGCGTGTACCTCCTCTAATGTCTCATAGAGGCTGGCGATCCAGCTCAAGGATAGCCAGTACTACAGAGTATCCTCATCCGTACCCGTCTCCCAGGGGCCATCTCCCTGGGACAGTCCTCCCGTGACTATTTCTAGACCAAGGTGTGTGTGTGTGCATAGGACAGCTGCCATGCCCCACTGTTCTGTTACAGTCAGCATGCCAGCAGTGTCACCTCAGCCCCTCCAGTGTGCTGTCAATCAAGAGCTCTTCTTTTGAAAGTGGTCACGTGGCCACAACTCTTCAGCACTGTCCCAATATTTGCCGGCACTACAGCTGATGCTTTGTACGTAGCAGAGCCTCTGAAGGGGAGAGGCTGGGGCCATCTTTCCACTCATCCTCCAGAGGCACTTCGAGAGCCCCCTCGGGCCTGTGTTGTGCTCCTTTGATTTCCCCCATGACTGAGTCTCTGAGGATCCGTAGTCCGGGCAGGTAGGAAGTGTTGATGTCCGTGACGGCTCTACCACTGACTTGCTGTGTGATCTTGGACAAGCCGGTGCCTGCTCTCTGAGCCTCTGCTTGTCTGTGGACATGTTAAAATGGATAGATTTCTTCACTCCCTAGTTGGCAAGGACCATGGATGTCTTACTCAACACCAGCTTTAGAGCACGCGAAACACAGTAGGGAATCAGTAAATAAATACATTGCGAGAGGATGAAAGGTTGGGCAGGCGGTTCCTCGGGCCATCCTCCGTGCTCTCGGGTGACGTAGACATTAGGATTGGTCTCACCAGCAGCAGGACATGGCTCCTCTGCTGTGGATGAGGACGAGTTGGGGCACTTACTTGAGTTCACATTTCCCTGTCACAGAGGCTTTACCGTGCTGTGGTCTAGGACAGTGGTTCTCAACCTTCCTAGTGCTGTGACCCTTTCATATGTTGTCGTGACCCCCCCCCATTATTAAAATTATTCCCATTGCTACCTCATAACTGTAATTTTGCTACTGTTGTGAATGGCAGTGTAAAGATCGGTGTTTTCCCATGTTCTTAAGTGACCTCTGTGAAGGGATCATTCGGTCCCTCAAGGACTCACAAGCCACAGGTTGAGAACTGCTAGCTTAGGACGTTGTCTGTCCTCTACCACAAACATAGACACTGTGGGTCAGGTCCTGGGCACTCGTGTGAAGCCCTGGGTGCTGTGCAGGGCTTGTGCCAGCGGCAAGCCCTCTACTGTCACCATCTTCCCTGGTCCCTCCCCTGACAGCTGGTTTCCAGTCTGTCTGTCCTGCTGCTGTGGCCGATGAGAAAGGTTGAGTTTCCATTCCTGAGGTTAGGTAGTGTGGTTTCTGCCTGTGTCCTGTGCCTACTTTCTCTGTGGCTGCCAGCGGTGTGCCTTTGGCACTGCTCACGAGTGACCTGGATGGGTAGTTAGACCCAGCCAGGGGTCCACAGCTAAGGATGACGTGGGGAAGAGGGGCGGCAGGCTTCCATTGTTTCTGTTTTGGAGTGGCGTGCATGAAGTCCTTCTTCCTTGTGGTCCTCAGGTAATAATGCTAGCAGCAACTGGAACATCTTCATCGGTGTGGGCGTGGCATGTGCTTTGCTAGTAGTCCTGCTGATGGCTGTCCTCTACCTCCTCCGGATCAAACAGAAGAAAGGTGAGTGGGATCTCTGCTTTCTCTCAAGGCTGTCCTCACAGGATGGCCCCTGGGTTCTTACGCATACGAGACTTCCAGGAATAAGAAGCCCGGAAGGTATTCCTGGGGGGGTTGATGGGACAGCTTCACCTCGATGCGTCTAAGAGGCTCATTCCTCAGCCGTGCTCCCTCCTGCGTCTCATGTCCTTCTGGGACTGCTACTGAGGGAGTAGGAAACAAGGAGCTGTTTGGATGGCAAGAGGCGTCTCAGAGGCTCTTCCTGCCAGCCTCCGAGAGGAGATGCCTGAGCTGCTTGCAGCCTTCTGGGTCCCTTATATGTGTCCAGACTCCATGTTAACAAGTTCCCCGTTAGATCTCCCAACTACCGTCAAGGGAATCCCAGTGGGAGAGGCGGCAGAGTTTCCATGTAGGATATTAGGAAAGTGCCCAACACACAAATGTTTAACAAGGGCAGCTCCTACAGCCAGAGTCATACATACGCCAGGAAAACCCCTCACAGCAGCAAGGTGCATGACTCCATCGGGGAAGGAAGATGCGAGTTCTAGGCCGGGGGTGGGGGGGGGTTCTCTTGTGTGCACATGTGTATGTGTGTGGTTATGGCTCTGCAAAGCTTCTAACCTTGGAGTCAGGCAAGCAGGCTCCAGACTGTTTCGTCCTCACCACCGTGGCCTCTACCAGCGTCCCTCCCCCTATCTGAGATTTTTGTAAATATCTTATTTGGTCACAGCAACATTAGAGGAAACCAGCAGGGGTGGGGGTAGGGGGCAAGCAGTTCATTTGACTTGTTCAAGGTCACATAGCTAATCAGGGGCAGCGATTTGAAGAGTAGTTATGTGTGGGGACTCCCCCAACCCCAAGAGAAAACTGGCTGGGCCCGCACACCCAAGTACCTATATAGAGAGCGGCTCCCTGGCTAGTGGGGACATCTTTGCCCAGAAGGTGGGGCCTTTTCTGCATGGCCCCGGGTACCTGTTGAAGAAGCCTGGCTGGGAAGAGGCTGACCAGGCAGGGAGTCCTGGGTCCTTTCCTGGTGGCTGGAAACGCTGAGGCCTGCTCCATGCTCCTACACGGCGGGTTTTGATAAGAAGAGACAGTTCATACTTTCAAAGCTTTATTATAGAAAAGTAGGAAGAGAAAAGGAGATAGAGGAGTAAAGAGAGAAAGAAAAGAGAGAGGGATGAGAGCTGGCCATGACCATGTGGAAAGAGGGGAAAGAGAAAGGGGAGAGAGGGAAAACAAGGAGGCCAGAGCAAGGGCAGGAGAGAGGAGCAAGAGAGAGCAAGGAGGGGCAAGGAGCCTCCTTTTAGAGCGGGCTGGGTTATCTGGCTGTAGCCAGGTGACTGGAGGGGTGGAGTCCAGCCAGAACGCTGGGAGCCTGGCCCTACGTGACTGATGGCCACAGGATTATGGGGTTGAGGAGTCAGGAATCTGGGAGCATGGCTCACTGGTTCCGTCCCTTGTAGAATGTTCTACTGGGCCTCTGGAGTAAGCCTCACTCAATCAGGCCACAGACGGCCTTACACAGTTCCACAGTTAGGAGGTTCAAGTGACCTGCCACTGTAGGTCAGCCACATTCTAGGACCTTCCAGTACACATCTCCACTATGCTGGAGGAGACTGCTTTATGCTGGGTTTCCATGTTTGTTGTTGTTGTTTTTACCAAAAGTAATAGATAGATGTAACTTTCTTTTAAAAAAAAAGATTTTATTTATCTTATGTATGTGAGTACACTGTAGCTGTCTTCAGACACACCAGAAGAAAGCATTGGATCTCATTATGGATGGTTGTGAGCCATCATGTGGCTGCTGGGATTTGAACTCAGGACCTTCGGAAGAGCAGTCTCTCCAGCTCTAGATGTAACATTTTATATCTCAACTCAGTACAAATTTTATATATATATATATGTATATATATAATGAATATTCATATACATATGAATACATTTGAATATTCATTATAATATATTCAATATAACATATATACATCTATATATATGTATGAAACTCTGATGTTTTCTTTTAATTATATTTTGTTCTCTTTGCGGTTAAAAATGCCAGTGTGGCCCTCACAAACCACAGTGTGAAAACAAGCACCACCCCAAGCTGCCATCCCGTAGCTGAGTGCCTGGCTTAGGAGGGACCGTATGGACCACCGGTCTCCCGTCCCTTTAGCACCTCCTCCGTCTCAGTCCCACACTTTCTGTCCCATCTGGACCAGTTGGAAAGACTCACCTTTGGAACAGCAGCCAAACCAAGTCCTGCCTGAGGACCCAAGTCCCAAGTTTGATTTTGTTTGCTTGTTTTGCCTGACTGTTCCCTGAGTATCTTCAGAGGGGCACCCAGGAGGGACCCCTGCTCCTGTCAGGAAAGCGTGTCCCTGGCCCAGCACGGTGCAGAGCACTTCAGTAGACGTTGGTGACACCCAGCTGTCCTTCCAGAGGCCCCGCAGTGGCTCTTATTGTTGTCTGGCCCAGCATCAGTGCCTACGGGGATCAGAGGAGGGATAGTGGCCTGGAGGTCTGCGATCCTAGGAGGCCGCCCAGGCCCTGAGTGTATGCCGAGGCCGACTCCCAAACACAGGCTCAAGCAACAGTGACAACCAAAATGTGCTCAGCCCGGGACCCACTGTACTCCTGATACTTTGCATGTAATAATGCAATCAGTTCTCACCACGAGCCTTAGGACTCTCACTGACCCATTTTACAGATGAGGCAACTGAGACATGGCAGCATTATAAAGCTTGTTCAGAACCTCATGGCTGGTAGGCCAGAATTCCAAGCCAGAGAGCATGTTAGGATCTCCTCTACACACCACACGGCTTCTCCCTCCTCTACCCTGAAAAGCTACCCCTTCTCCCCCATCATGGCTATCTTCAGAATGAAGAGCCCCATGTCACCTGTCAGCTAATGTGAGTCTGGGAAGGCATCCATAGTCTGGTTTAAAATGAGGACCATTCTGTTGCTGTGGCCTGCTGGCTGCAGCCTCCTCTACACTGGCTGGCTCACCTGCGGATCCAGTTCCCGGGAAGCCCCAGCGCGCCCCTCCCCCACCGGCCGCCTGAGCTCACCATCCTTGGGTGGCCTGTTCAAAGTGCAGTGCTGAGTCTATTTCAGTGCTTATGTTTTAATTATAGCTTTATAACAGACTGGGAACCAAACTGCTACAGATATGATATAATCCCCCAGAGATAATCTGTGGGATGATGCCCTTCCTGCAGCATCGCAGACCTAAAAGCACCGAAGCAGACAGCCGCTTTCTTGGAAAGTGAAGATTGGCAAATAATGGATGCTCTGTGAGTTAAGGAGCTCAGAGATGGGAAGCGACCCACCCAGGGTCACACAGCAGAGTAGTCAGGGAACAGAGACGCCCTGTTTGGATACCCTCTCCAACCATGTGGGACCTAACTGGGGACTGCCAAAATGATGTCCTTGAATGGAGAGGAGGCCTATGGGAGACTAGGAGGGCACCTGGGCCCTCTGAGGCTGAAGGCTACTTGGGACAATACGGGAACACCTTAGCCCAGTTTAGCCCTCTGGCTTGGCCTTTCATGGCCTGATTCCCCCACACACACCCCTGAAGGCAAACCTTGGCTCAAGGAAAGTTACACAGCAACTTGTTTCTGGCTAAATAACACCTTTTTCCTTTTCTCTTTCAGCCAAGGGGTCAACTTCTTCCACACGGTAAGTGCGTCCCTGGGCTATATCATACCCACCGATTTTATTATTGTAATCTGTGTGTGAGCACGTTTGTGTGTGTGAGCGCGGACGTGTGCTTGCCACAGTATGCATCTGAAGGCCAGGGAATAAATACCATGGTCCTTGCCTGCACTTTGTTGGAGACTGAGTCTCTCGTTCCACTATGTTTGCCAGGTTTGCTGGCCGAGGGGCAGGGGACTCTCCTGTCTTCATCTGCCCTTAGGAGTACAGACAGACAGAAGCAGCTACACCTGGCCTTGTGTGGAGTCTAGAGATCTGAACTTGGTCTTCATGTATAACAGGCACTTTACCCACGGAGCCATCCTCCCCGGCACCCGCTTTGACTTAGTTGTCTAACAGACCCCCAAAATACTGTAAATCACCGATCCTCACTTACATCTGACAGCAGGGATAGGTGGCCATGTACGAGGGCTTAGGCAGAGGAAGCCACAGCCACTGAAGAGGCGTGTGAGCAGGGACCCCACGCCTGGGGCTCTGACGCAGGCCTTGCATGCTTGCACGAGAGAACAGGTAGGACCACGCCTGGTGTTGGGAGGCCCATCTGACTGGGCACAGGAAGGCAAGAAATGAGGAAGGCCGTGCAACCAGCCGTGTGAGCTTTTGGAGAAAGGCTTTTCTGGCTTGTAAGACGGGCCCTGGTGCTCCCCGGGAGAGTTGGGCGGCACCCTGGAATCTGCTACGTGAAGGTGCCACCATGAAGTATAAAACTGTAAATGGCTTCATGGGGGCTCAGGTGAGGTTGAGTTCTCGTGAGCTGTGTGGATCTTTTCATCCTTCCTCCATCATTGTCTCTCCCGCCCCCCTCTCTCCCTTCCTCCCTCCTTCTCTCCTTCCTTCCTTCTGGAGTTCAGAATTGAACTGAGGATCTGGAGCGGAAGCCAGTGGTATAGAGCTTGTGACTATAGAAGAACTCACATGGTTCCATGGAGAGATGTGATCTAGCTTGTATTTTACAAGTGTTCATTCTTCATGTGTAGAAGCCAGGCGGCGATGGCTGAGGTGGCGGCAGAGGGCCGGTGAGGAAATGACTGGGCTGCTCTAAGGAGATGGTGAAGGCTTAGGCAGGGGGAATGTGGACTAGGAAGTGGTCAGGCTCTAGTTGTAAAGAGAGAATCAAGAAGCTTCTCATGAGCTGGTGTAGCATTGAGGACTCTCTCCGGCCCTGGTGGGCATCCTGGTATGTGTGAGGTAGCTCTGGGGCCTGTCTGTGTTTTCTTGACCATAATCTCTTGAACAATGGCACTGGGTCCCTCCCACTCACAGCCAGCAGCTCCAAGGGCCATCCCTGGGCTGGTGACGTTTGCCATGAAGGCTTGTTGAATGAAAGAATGACTTGAGGAGTTCCCATCCCTCTCCAGTGCAGTGCCCGCCCGCCCGTGAGCTCGGAGCCCCTGGCACCCCCTCCCCGTGGGAGGGGTCGCTGTCGGGTTTTTCCTGTTGTTCTCACTTGCCTCACTTTGTTAGATAGTGCAGTTCTGGCAGACAGTGACGGGGTGTGAGATGACAGCCGCAGTCACAGCTTCTGTTTAGTGAGCACTTACTGAGTCCCACGCCCATCTGTGCCTTTACTCATGGCATCCCACTGGTGAGCGGGAGTCTCTCCTCCTATCCTTGCTGGAGGACAGGGCTTCCCAGACTTGTGAGTAGCTGAAGCCTCCGGGGCTGTTCACACACGAACCCAACCTGAGCCTGTGATTCAGACGCCATGGTTTCCTTTGGGAGCCCCTGTCCCAGGAGATTATCACAGCTCCCCGCTGTCCTGCAGTCGGTCAAGGCAGCCAGGATCTGAGGAATCAATGTGGTGCCGAGCTGGCCCGGGTCTGTGCAGGATTTCTGGGACCGACACCGGCATTTCCCCATTGATGCCCCGCTGCTTCCCGCCACCTGTCCCGTCCTCCAGAGAAGCAGGGCATTCTCTGCCCTTTCATATCATTCCAGTGTTAGTCTACCCAGGGAGCTAAATCACTAACTTCTTTCATGTCTCTAGACCAAAGAGATGGTGGGGAGCAAGCTTTAATGGTGGTTTCCTGGGCAGCGGTGGCTCTAGCCCAGCATGGGATCAAATACTTTCTGAAAGACATTGGTGCTGGTGTAGGAGACAGCCTAGCACCTCAGGGAGGGTGATGGGGATCCTACGCCTTTGAACTCAAAGGGCCCTGCAGGCTGCTGGCTGGCCAAGGGCCCAGCCTTCTGACAGGCAGGCAGAACACTGTTATCCCCGCCCACGCCAGAGTGTTGTCTGCTCTTTTATTGGGCACTGGGGTTCATTTGGACAGCCATTGTTTAATTGTGACACCATGTTCACTGGATTTATTCTCAGAATACCAGCACTACCCCAAGTGTTTATTTGTTTTGGATGGAGCTCAGCTTGGAGCCAGACTTGAATGACATTGGGGGAATCCAGTGAGAAAACAGTCAGCCACTTATTCAGCAAGTATTTACGGAGGAAGTTATAAGATATAGGCTAGCCCAGGACTAGGTGCCAGGGTTTCATCGTCCCTGGGGAGGCAGCTTGCCATGCAAGCTAGAAGCTTAATAATCAATGTGCAGCAAGAGCTAGAAAAAAAAAGAAAAAAGAAAATGACCAGAGACCAGGGGGCGATCAGGGAGTGCTCCCTACATAGGCAGTGGTGGATGAGAGACTCAGTGTGGGTTGATCACGGAGTGCTCCCTATGTAGGCAGCAGTGGATGGGAGCCTCAGAGTGGGGCGATCAGGGAGTGCTCCCTATGTAGGCAGCGGTGGATGAGAGCCTCAGAGTGGGGCGATCAGGGAGTGCTCCCTATGTAGGCAGCAGTGGATGAGAGCCTGCCTCAGTGTGGGCCTGTTGGGCAGAGTACCCTAGACGAGGAGTAGCTAATGCCAAGGGCGTGAGGGAGGAGCGCTGGTGAGGCTGCATTAGCCGGGGCACAGGGAAGGAAGCCTAGAGGGGTCAGGAGCAGGCTGTGCAGAGTCTCAGCAGTCAGGACTTGGAAGCATCTGCACTGTATGTGGTGAGGTTTCTGTACAGAAAAATAAGTACTTCTGGGGCTACTTCTCCCCCTCTCCTCTTCCTCTCCTCTTCTTCCTCTTCCTCTTCTTCTTCTCTTCCTCCTTCTCCTGTTGTTTTGTTGTGAGGTGGAGGTGGGAGTCTCAAAGCCCAGGCAGGCCTTGAACTGAAGTATTGGGATTACAGGGAGGAGCCAACATGCCTGGTTTTCACTTATTCATTATAAATGTAAGAAATAAAATGGAAGCAGAGAAACCAAGACCTTTCACAGCCTGAGGACCTGGGGCCATGCTAAGATGACCACGGGGCAGAATCTGGTGTGGCTTTTGGAGATGGCCAAGTTAGCCTTGCGGTGCTTGTATAAGAAAGAGGAGAACCCGGGATGTGTCCCACACTAGTCTGAATCCAGCATGAGTAATGGCGGTGCCAATTTTTAATCAGAATGGACAAATGCTTGCAGTGTGGAACACTGCTCTGAAAGACAGGAATGATCTCCTGAGAGCAGACTTTGGGAGTTCTGTGAAGGTTCAGATAAGGCTGTTTAAAATAGGATTTCAGCCGAGCACAGTGGCATATGCTTTTAATCCCAGCACTTGGGAGGCAGGGGCGAGTGGATCTCTGTGAGTTCAAGGCCAGCCCAGGCTACAAAGGGAGACCCTGTCTCCAAAGAAAAGTGTTAAAATAGGATTTCAAAGATCTGAAGGGAGAGTTCTCTGTGCAGAGGCCTTGGAGCTGGTTGACGGGAGCTAGCTGGGTGCCTGTGTCTACGTACTAAGGCAGCGTGGCAAAGAGGAACAGAAAACAGAGAGGAAGATGTGCAAGAAGATGTGAGGTGGCCAGAGAGAAGCAGCCACACCCACCCAGCACTGCTGGTGAAGCCTTCCAGGGAGGAGACACGTAGCTCACTCTTAAAGGACACAGATAAGTTAACAGAGAGGAAAACGTAGTGAGGAGTTTGTCCTGAATAGTTTTGTGTCGACGTAACACAAGCTAAAGTCATCTGAGGGGGGGAACCTCAGTTAAGAACACGCTTCAGTAAGAGTGGGTTGTCCCCAAGCTTGTGAGGCATTTTCTTAATCAGTGATTGATGGGGGAGGGCCCAGCCCATTGTGGGTGGTACCATGCCTGCGCAGGTGGTTCTGGGTTCTATAAGAAAGCAGGCTGAGCAAGCCATGAGGAGCAAGCCGGTAAGCAGCAGCCCTCCATGGCCTCTGCATCAGCTCCTGCCTCCAGGTTCCTTTGAGTTACGGTCCCGACTTCCTTCAGTGGTAACGGTGATGAGAAAGCATGATTTCAGTGGAGCCTTTCCTCTCCAGGTTGCTTCAGTCATGGCGTTTCATCACAGCAATGGTAACCACAAGGAGGACAGAGTTAGCCAAGGCTGTCGCTGAGGCAGATAATGCAAAGCAGCCGTAGCCCCCCCTCATGCTTGGGAAGGAGTAGGAGTGGCTAAGGGGGCAGACGCAGCAGAACAGTGTGTGTGTGTGTGTGTGTGTGTGTGTGTGTGTGTGTGGTGATTAGATATGAACAAAACAAGCAACGGGTGTGTGTGTTGGGGGGGTGATTGGATATGAACGGAACAAGCAACAGGAGTGTGTGTGTGTGTGTGTGTGTGTGTGTGTGTGTGTGGTGATTGGACATGAACCAAACAAGCAACAGAGACCGCAGAAGGTGGGAGCTGGTGACTGGGGAGAGAGCGCCATGCTCCCCTCTCTTTGCATCCTGGATCTTGGAGGAGTGTTTGGCCACACGGGGCACCTTATGATCCAGGCAGTCATGACAGCTCTATCCAACACCCTGCTGCCAAGCCCCGTTGCTCAGTCTGCCATTATTCGTGCGCGAGTGCCCCAAGTCTCTGGCTTGAGAATTTATATAACTCCTGCAGGCCCCGTCCCTGCTCGTCGCCATCACTGTGACCCTCCAGGGAGCCACGCCTGGGCTCTGATGGCGGGACCAGGGGTGGATCAGTGCGTGGTGCTGTCTGTTAAGCAAGGCATTTTGATCCTTTTCCTTTAACAATGCGCAGGTATATCTACAATGTAGAACGCTTGGGAAATGTGGACTACTAAAACAAGGCGCCGTGCTCTGCAGACCACGGTTGCTGGCATTTTCTTTCCCGTTCCCACCCACTTTCATTGAGAGTTCCTCACTTGATGACTCAGGCACGACACTCTATTAGCATGAGCAAGGCACTGAACCCTGTCCCCAGCACCACAAACATAAAATGGAAACTTCTCATCTACTTTTTGAACACAGAAGGGTTTTAGTTTATGCAAATTCCCAAAACACTACTGCCCATCGGCAAAGCCCCAGGACATGAACTTACTTCTGTACCTTGTCCTGGGCGCAGGCCTCTCTGTGTATTCAACCCCCTCCCCAAAAGATACAGTTATGGTTCAAAAGATGGGCCATTATCCTTGCTCGTGATTTGTCCACCACTTCCGGAAAGGATTGCCCTGGCTTGTCCCCCACGGCAGTGTGTGGCAGTCCTCTTCATCCCACCCTCCCTACCGTGTGCCTTTCCAGCACTATCATTTCTAAAGATCCTTCCAACAGAGGCTTTTCAAAAAGCTAGTGTGCTTTGTTTAGAATTCCCTCCGTGAGACTGGCTCCTGTGTCCAGACATTTGATAAGCACTTACGGTCCCTCCTCCGCTCATGTAGGAAGTAGGTCCTGAGTGTTATTCTGGTTGATTTGCATAAGCTCTTCAGATAGATATTTTTATCCGAGTCTCTTTCCATTTCAGGTTGCACGAGCCCGAGAAGAACGCCAGGGAAATAACCCAGGTACAGTCTTTGGTGAGCTGCCCTTCCTGGGAAACTTGGGGTGTGATTTCCTTGCATCAACCAGAGTTGCAGATCCAGTTCTAAATTAAGACTCTGGGGTAGGGAGGCGGATCCGTGCATTACTGAATCACCCGTGAGTCCTCCCCATCTTTCTCCAGCTCCAGCCGGAGAGTCTGGGGCTCCTGGGTTCGTTTTGAGCCATTGCATAACTTCAGGGGGTGCCAGTGGAGAGCGTCCTGCGTGAACGATGCCCTGGAGTCAGATCCCAGCCTCCTTTGTTGTTGCACATTCCTGCTTCTGGGCTCTCGCTCTAGCCTGTTCTTCCACCGGGGAACCATCAGCAGCTCACCTTACTCTTCCCTGCCTGTCATGGCCTTTCTTACCTTTGTGGAGGAGGAAAAGCTCTGTGTCACGGATGACCTGGATGGATGTCAAGGATTCATTCCTTGACCCGGTAGCTTCTCCCTGCTCATTGCTGACAAGATTTTATAGGCAGTATTATTCCTTTATTTCCCAGATCCCTGAGCCCTGTTGTCTCTGTCCAACAGTGTCACCTCTGGGGATACAGGGTTCCTCAGAGCCTTTGTAACAAGACAAACCCTGTCCTGAATCTGGAGTGAAAGCCCCAGCTTTCCTGCCATTCCCGAAGCAGTTGACACCACTTTAGACATAATCTGCTGACAGAGCCAGGCTTGGAGAGGTGTGGTATTTGTAGGCCAGACACCTTGGTTTGTTGTGCCAGCCCCTACCAGCCTTAGGCATGAGCTGAGCGGTAATTAGCAAATAAGAGACAATTTCTAGCCATGGCAGACAGAGTTCTTCCCCCCCTGTCATTTGTTTTTGTGCTTCCTTCTGGAATTTTCTGAGTAAAAGAATTGGTGACTGACTGAAGCCTGTAGAAATTCACATCCAAGGCTTACTGATTGTGCAAATAAATGCCAGGCCCCGGGGAAAGGTGGCCACTTCTCTCCTGGGGAGCTAGCAGACTTTTGCTTTAGGTCTCCAATGCCAGCTTCTGTATCTTGCCAGGGAGAGAGACCAGTTCAGTACCCATGGTTTCCCAGGCAGCAGAGAGTACCTGCGGGGCTCAGGGTAGGCGTGCCACAGTATGGGAAGTCCACCATGTTAGGCTCCAACAGGCGCCATTCCTTTTTCTCAGCTAAGTGACTTAGACCAAATCACTGAATTTATATCTGCTCCCTAGGTCACATTTTTTAATGTGTAAACCAAGGTCAGTCATTCTTCCTGAGCAGCGTTGTCGTTGAGCCTTCGTGACATGATTTCTGACTGTGCGATTCTGTCCATCCCTCCGTCAGCCATGTGTATTCATCCTCCCATCTATCTGACCTTCCTTCCTTCCATCCATCCCGTCACCATGAACTGGGCCTCTGTGCTAGCCTTGTTGTCTGCAGCGTAACAAATGCCCAATTTAGGAAAACAAAAATGTTGTGGAATAGACATGTCAGTGAAGAAGTATCCCCTGTCGCGCGCGAGAGACCACATTTACTAAGGTTGCAGCACAGACGTAGTCTTTGGTGGTGGATGCTGTGCTGGGGAGATATGAGCTGAGAGTTCAGAGGAGCTCTGGGCCCAGCCAGAGGTATGAGGACCCAGAAGTGTCTTAGGGTGGAGCAGTGCTAGAGCAAAATTGTACTCCGTGCACTGGGTCTCTTCTGTGGGCGGGGTGAGAGTGGGTGTTCCAAGCCAAGGAAAGACATGAGAGGGGGAGGGGATAGCTGCAGGTGGTTCCACCCAGAAAGAAGGAGGTGACGTGAAGCTGGAGGAAGCAGGCTGGGACTGGAAAGGGATGACGTGTGATAGTCCCTCACAGTGTTTCAGAAGACCCTTCGGGCTCTGTGCGGAGGAAGGTGGATTGGAAGGGGAAAGGCTGGAAATGGGATACCATTGGCCGGGGAAGGGCCTGAGCGAAGGCTGAGCCCCACTGGGAAAGAAGTGAGCAGATTTCGTAGCCAGTTGATGGGTCAACAGGCAGGGGCTGCAGAATGACTTTCTCTCTGTGTCTTTTAGATCCAGGACACAAATGACATCAACGACATCACATACGCAGACCTGAATCTGCCCAAAGAGAAGAAGCCCGCCCCCCGGGCCCCCGAGCCCAACAACCACACAGAATATGCAAGCATTGAGACAGGCAAACTGTCTAGGCCAGAGGATACCCTCACCTATGCTGACCTGGACATGGTCCACCTCAGCCGGGCACAGCCAGCCCCCAAGCCTGAGCCGTCCTTCTCAGAGTATGCCAGTGTCCAGGTCCAGAGGAAGTGAGCGGGGCTGTGGTCGGCTCTAGGCCCCATCCCCACAAGTTTTCTTGTCCTACATGGAGTGGCCATGATGAGGACAGCCAGCCAGCCAGTCCTGTCCCCAGAAGGCCAGGTGGCACGGGTCCTAGGACCAGGGGTACGGGTGGCCTTTGTCTTCCCTCCGTGGCTCTCCAACACCTCTCGGGCACCCATATCCCCTTCTTTGCGGAGGCCGGGTGTTGTAGAACCAGAGGGGGAACTGGAGAAAGCTTCCTGGAATCCAAGAAGTGTTGTGCCTCACTCGTGGGTCTGGATCCTGATCTCGGCAACCCCAGGTTGCTTCCTTGATGCTCCAGAGCCTGGTCTTCTGTGTGGAGAAGAGCTCACCACCTCCACCCAACTTGGGCTTTGGGGCCAGACTCCCTTTAGATCAAACCGCCCCATCCGTGGAAGAACTGCATCAGGAGTCAGCAAGTTTTCAGCCAACAGTGCTGGCCTCCCCACCTCCCAGGCTGACTAGCCCTGGGGAGAAGGAACCCTCTCCTCCCAGACCAGCAGAGACTCCCTGGGCATGTTCAGTGTGGCCCCACCTCCCTTCCAGTCCCAGCTTGCTCTCTCCAGCTAGCACTAACCCAGCAGCATTGCTCTGTGGACGCCTGTAAATTATTGAGAAATGTGAACTGTGCAGTCTTGAAGCTAAGGTGTTAGAAAATTTGATTTGTGCTGTTTAGTTGTTGTTGGGTTTCTTTTCTTTTCTTTCTTTTTTTTCTTTTTTGATTTTTTTTCCCCTTAAAACAACAGCTGCAGCATCTTGGCTCTTTGTCATGTGTTGAATGGTTGGGTCTTGTGAAGTCTGAGGTCTAACAGTTTATTGTCCTGGAAGGATTTTTCTTACAGCAGAAACAGATTTTTTCCAATTCCCAGAACCCCGAGGACTAAGAAGGATTCCTCAGCTGTCACTTTCAAGCACTCAGCGTCACTGGGACGAAGCAGGCCCTGTTCTGACAGAGCCACACGGCTCCACACAGTGGAGCCACACTCCATGGCTACTGTGGTAAGTGCAGCCTCGTCTGACCCAGTGCTGACCTAACGTTGGCCATTCCACATTGAGGGGAGCTTCAGTGACACCCCCCTTCACTCACAAGCACTTCAGAAGCATGCAGAGAGAAGGGACGCTTGGCCAGCACCTGGGATTCCAGCACTCTGAGGTAATCAGTGCAGGAGGAGTCCATTATTACCATCAACCCTCAGCAGGATCACACTGGAACGGAACCTGGTCATACCTGTGACAACACAGCTGTGAGCCAGGGCAAACCACCCACTGTCACTGGCTCGGGGAGTCTGGGCAGAGGCTCTGACCCCCCCACCCTTCAAACTGGATGCCGGGGCCTGGCCGGGACTAACGGCAAGCGAATGTGGCAACCCTGGCTATCTGGTCTTAACATGTAGCTCAGTAAGTTGAGGCGCTAATGTCCCCAGTCCCTGGGGATTCCTGGTTCCAGCAATTCAAGGAAGAGGCTGAGGCAACCTGCCTGTTTCTGTAGGTGTGACAGGGTTGTTAGGAGCACAGCAAGGACCACATCTGTAGGGCCGGTGACCTGATACTTCCCATAATGGCATCCAGGAGTTAGCTGACCCAATGGGCTGAGTTGGCCTCACCGGCCCAGCAAACCAGACCTTGTCTTTGGCCCCGCCATGTTCTTGGGCTGTCTTCTAATTCCAAAGGGTTGGTTGGTAAAGCTCCGCCCCCTTCCCCTCTGCCTAGAGACATCACGTGTGTCTACACACGCGGGTGTATAGATGAGTTTAAAGAATGTCCTCACTGGCATCCTAATTTTGTCTTAAGTTGTTCTAAAGGGAGAAAGGAACGAGGCAGGGAAGGTGTGTAGCTATGGCTTTATCCAGGCAGCCTGGGGGCTCCCAAGCCTATCTATGAAACCCTGGTACAGAGAAGAGGCAAAAGCGCCCTGTGGGGAGTGGCATTTGTTTATCTGTAGACCAGATGAGAAGGAAACAGGCCCCATTTTGTACATAGTTGCAACTTAAAATTTTTGGCTTGCAAAATATTTTTGTAATAAAGATTTCTGGGTAACAATAATGCCTTGGGGTGTTCCATTTTGTCTCTGAAGCTCTGTCCTTGGAGTCTGCCAGTTGCCTGTCCTTTGGGGCTGGGGGTGAGGATGTATTGTGCCAAGGCTTCAAAGGTTCTATATAACTTGGTCCTCGCTAGGGTTTACAGATGTGAAGCTTCTGTTCCCTTTGTCGGAGGGAGTCATGGTTACATCGGTTGTGCTGAAAATTCAGACACAGACTTTTCTCCACTACTTGTGGGGATTTGGACAGTTCACCCACCCACTCCCTACCTCCGGGATGTTGGCTGTATAATAGGATTTAATTGTGCCCCCTCCCAAGGTTCCCTGGGGATTAAAGAAAGGGAACAGAGTGTGCTACATTAAGTGTTGAGCTGTTCTTCTCCCCCTGCCCAATCAGGGCTGATGACCCCCTGTCTTAGGCTTTCCATGACTACAGTAAAGCACTGTGACCAAAAGTGAGTTGGGGGAAAGGGTTTATTTTGCTGACACTTACACGTCACAGTTCATCACGGAAGGATAGGAACTAGTGATGTGCTGAGACCGTAGAGGAGTTCCCCCGTGACTTGGTGTTCCTTTAACCAGAGCCAGAACTCCCCACCCCAGGAATTCGCCCTTTAGCGTTCAGCCCCTAGACTGAGGGAGGCTTTGGCGCACCTTGTGTGCTAGCTCTTTGTCACCGTGACCAAATGCCTGAAAGAATAATACCTCAAGGCTCTAGGTTTTAGAGATGTCTATCTGTGGTTAGCCGGCTCCGTTCCTATGGGCCTGTGGCAAGACAGAACATGGCAGTCGGGGAGGAGCGTGTCATGGGAGGTTCCTTACCAGGAAGAAGGGTCAAAGGGCAAAGCACACCCTTCAAATACATGCCTCCAGTTACATGCTTCCTCCACCCAGGCCCCACCTCACTGTTCCCACCACCTCCCACTAATGCCATCAAGTTATGAAGCTCAGTGGACAAGCCTGTTGATTAGGCCATAGTCCTCGTGGTCTGTCACCCAGACCACCCCTCGACCAGCTGGAGGCCAGGCCTTCAACATGTAAGTTGTCTGGGGAGACACGCCATCTAAGCAATACAGTGTGCCTGAGAGTCTTGTGATCTCTTGCATTCTTCAGTCCATGGAAACAGCAGATGGGTGCTATCATGTCCCATTTCACAGAAATGGAAGTGAAGCTCCGAGAGGCAAAATGACAAACTCCAGATCACTGAGTTAATAACTATTTCTCAAGCTCCTGCTTGGAAGCAGGCCTTTTGCAAAATTCTGAGAATGCAGTGTTGACGAAAGATGGGCCACACCCATATGAGCTCATGGAGTGGGAGGAAGTGAGAGCCGCTGCCAGTCCTAACAGCTCTGCAGAGCCTGCCCGTGGCTGCTTACAGAGTGAGAACATCAGTCAGGGAACAAGGGTCCCCTGCAGGAGGGCAGCCCTGCTGCCAAGAGGAAATGGGTGCCCTCGGGCTTTTAAGAAAGGAATGTGAGGGGGAAAAAAAAGTTTGAGATAAAAACTGTTAACATTCCCCAAGGTGATAAACCAGACCTAGAGAGACAAAATTTACAAAATGGACATACATCATAGCTTTATGAAATCTGGGCCCTAATCAAACAGCATAAACAAGCTCGGGTGTCTTTCTTGTCAGGACCAAGTAATCCTTTAGTGATGCTTTTAAACTGCTCCACTGTGGCAATGAGAAGAAACACTCCCTCCTTCTGCCTTACTTCTAAGTTTGGGATACTTCTTCTCAGATGGAAATACATGTCTGCATGAGGTAAAGCAGCTTCCCAGTAGGAAACCCCCAAGCCGAGGTCTAACTATTGAGTAAGGATGAGTCAGGTTGTACAGGTGTGCCAGATCCAGGCAGAGGCCAGCCTTCCCTGCAGGTCCTGACCTTTATCAGAGCCACACCCCTTCCACATTACTCCCCATTACCCCTGCACCCCATCAGGTGCATCCAATCTGGAGACTGGGCCTAGTTCATTTGTTGTATGTACTACAGCTGTCTCACAATTCTTTAGAACCTATATCACAGTTTGTAGTTACACATGGACCTTGTGTTGGCTAACCAAAATCCCTCTTCTATAGTGTCCTGGATACTATAGAAGTATCCTTACTGCCGGATACTAAGTAGAGTATCAGAATATGTTTGTTAACATAATTCCCATGACCAGCTCCTAGAGAGCATCCAGCATGTATTTGTTTGAGAGGTGGGAGGATGGATAAGAGAATGGGAGGATGGAGGATGAGCAGATGGATGAGTTAATGATGGATACATAGATTGTTATGTTAGATGAAAGAATGATTGGATAAGTGGATGCATGTATGTAGTATGTAGTATGTAGTATGTATGTATGTATGTATGTATGTATTTAAGAGAGGAAAACCAAGAAGGAAGAGAAAGGACATAGTTTGAAGCCTGCTTGGTATCTTAGGAACACTAAGATCCCTAGCTGCCAGGTTAGGAATTAGATTCAAGCACTAGTCCCCCTGACTTGCCCATTGAGTTTCTCTGTCATTTGTCATGGCCCTGGATACATCTTCCCAACTGGCAAGGAACCAGCGGATACTTGTCTAAACCCTTGGATGCCTCTTCTCGGGAATCTGAGACTATACATAGAAAACAGGATGAAAGAACACAACCATATTCAAATAAACTCAGGAAACATTTTAAAGGGCATGAAAATAAATATTTGAGTTGATACGTTAAACATGATACTAAATAAAAAACTTTGCTGGGACTGAGTAGACAGCCTTACAGTTAAGGACACTTGGTCTTACATGGGACACAGGTTCAATTTCTAGCCATCAGTAGCTTCAGTTCTTGGGGATTTAATTCCCTCTTCCTACCTCCATGGGAACTAAGCATGAATTTAGTGCACATACACACACACACAGAGACACACACACAGAGAGAGACAGAGACAGAGACAAGACTCATCATACACGTAAATAAATAAATAAATAAATAAATAAATAAATAATAGGTTCAGAAAAAGAAATTAATAAAATAAGAGTTTCATTTTGCTAACGCCACAGACAAAAATCCAAATAGTCAAAAAATTTAGATGTAAGAGCTGACACTATAAAGTTCATGTAAGAAAATATAGGAGGAGCCGGGCGGTGGTGGCGCACGCCTGTAATCCCAGCACTTGGGAGGCAGAGGCGGGCGGATCTCTGAGTTTGAGGCCAGCCTGGTCTACAGAGAGAGTTCCAGGACAGCCAGGGCTACACAGAAACCCTGTCTCAAAAAAAAAAAAAAAAAGAAAATATAGGAGGGAGGCGTAATGACTGAGTATAACGGTGACATTGCTGGATATAATACCAAAACTCCAAACAACAGAAAGAATAAAGCCATAATTTGGACTTCATCAAAATCAATAACTTGCTAGGTATTGTGGCACAAGCCTTATTCCAACACTGGAAGACAGAGGCAAGCATCTCTCTGAGTCTGAGGCCATCATAGTCTGCATGGTGAGTTATAGGACAGCCAGGATTGGATGGGAAAATCTATGTCAAAAAAAAGTTATTAAACACTTTTGTTCAGCCGGGCAGTGGTGGTGCACACCTTTAATCCCAGCACTTGGGAGGCAGAGGCAGGTGGATTTCTGAGTTCGAGGCCAGCCTGGTCTTCAGAGTGAGTTCTAGAACAGCCAGGGCTACACAGAGAAACCCTGTCTCAAAAAAGCAAAAACAAAACAAAACACTTTTGTTCATGAAAGGACTCTATTGACAGAATAAAAAGTAAAACTATTTATTACAGGAAAATAGTTATGAGTCCTGTATCTGCTAAGAGATTAGTATATAGAATATATAAAGAACTCCTAAAACTCAGTAATAAAACTTTACACATCTACCTCCATGGCCTAGCCCAAGAAATCTCAATGACTCTCCTCTCTATGTCTTCTCCAAAACCTGCCAGATTTTGGCCTCACACCTAGTGGACCAGCCTAATCTAACCATGCCTGCCTGCAATGGAGCCAACATAGATTTCCACCAAGACCTCCCTACCCGTAATAACCCACAGATCTCCTACAACCACCTTACCCATTCAGACATACCACTTCCTTCTCCAGGATCTAGCTGCGGAGTCTCCCTGACCTCCCCATTCATGCCTTTACAACAACCACCCAAATCTTGTTTGAGGACCACCCTACTTACACTACAAATGATCTCTATGCTTTGGCCAAGACCTGCCCTACCCAATCCCCATCCCATAGAACCCTCCCATACAATATCTAATCTTTCTACCTAGCCAAATATACCCCCACAGTCCAGGCTTATACCAGGGAGCACATACTGTATACCAACCCAGTCCCCTCCATGTGCCTGGCTTCATTCCACCCAAGCTATTTCCAACATCTAGACCCAATGTCTCCAACCACCCTACATCCTCGCTTCAGCCCCAGCCTGTTCTATACATATCAGATGAAGAATTGAGGATAAAAAGACCACATGCCCAGATCTTATTACAAAAATACCAATAATACAAAAGAGCAAGTCAATATCTTCTCTTCAAAACCTACTAGTGCTGTAGAAATGTCTGCCAATGAGGATTTAAATCCCGGGAGACAGAATTTAAAAGAACAATCATCAACTTCACCAAAAAGTTTAAAGAACACACACACACACACACACACACACACACACACACACACCAAACAAAACAAAACAAAACAAAACAAAACAAAACAAAACACCACAACCCAGTGAAATTAAGTAGAAAGGAATGACTGTGGCCTAATCTCTCATTGTGCAGATTGGTCAGCTGTAGGTCTCTGTGTTAGTTTCCATCTGCCAGAAGAGGAAGCTTCTCTGATGATCACCAAATACGGCACTGATCTATGGGTATGACCCGATAGCCTTAGAAGCAAGGTTTTATTGCTAGATTTAGAATAACAAAACAATAGTATTTGTTTCCTGTAGGCCTGTGGTCTGTCCATTCTCAAGTTCTTGGGTACCCAAGTAGTGTAAGCCACAGGTTCTACATGGAGTGGGACTTGAGTCTACTCAGAGAGTGATTGGTTACTCCTAGGAAGGGAAAACCATGATTAGAATATATTGTATGAAAAAAGTTTTTGATACAATAAAAAACTGAAAAATAAAATAGAAAGATAAGTAAAAAAAGAAATTGAGGAGGAAGAACTTAATGAATATAAATAAGTGAGTGGTGGAAAAATTAAAACTCCATAAATATAAGACAGACGGAGATGATAACAACAACTAAGGACTTGACACTGACCTTGAACAGGACCTGAGCTGAAAGGAAGGGGGAACTAAGAAACCCAATGATTTAATTGGAAAACGTGAAGTCTTAGCAATAATCAAATATAATATAGACTATCCGGACTCAAAGATAAGTAAGGGATCTAGGAAGAAAGTGAGGAATATAAAAAAATTGAAAGCTGTAAGAGGAAAACACAAGTCACATATAAGGAAAGCCCATCAGAACAAAGACTAATTTCTCAATGGAAACTTTGAAAGCCAGAAGAGCCAAGACCAATGAATTCCAAGTTGTAAAAACTGATGGGCAACATGGATTAATATGTCCAGAAAAATTATCTGCAAAAGTTGAAGGAGAGAGGCAAGCTTTTTACAATGTGAACAAAAATTATAGTCAACAAGTCAGACCTACAGAAGATACAGGAAACACTGATTCAGTTAGAAAAGATGAATGAACATAGCAGAGATCATGGGAAGAAATACAAAGCCATGATTATTAAAGCTCAAAATATCACTGAGAATACAAACAACCTCGAAAGTCAATGACACAATGACCATAATTACACACATTTCAATAATAACACCAAACATCATTGGCTTCAATTCTTCAATCAGAAAACACAGGCTGAATGAATGATTCAAGAAACAAAATTCAACTGTTATCTAAGACAAACATGTCTTCATTTTAAAGTTAGGCACTGCTGTAGAGCCAAAGGATAGGCAGCACTCCAATGAAAAGGGGCCAGGAACCAAGTAGGCATTGCTGTCCTAACACAGAATAGACTTCAAACAGAACTGATAAGAAGAGATAAAGAGACACTGTATTCTAATCAAGGGAACAGTTAATGACGAGTGCCTAAACATATATGCACCAATTCTAAGGCACACGGTTTCATTAGAAAACCTGGTACTGTATTTAAAGATACAGATTAACACCAATCCATTAACAGAGGTGACATCAATACCCCATTTTGTCTAATACACAAGTCACCTGAACAAAAAGTAATTAGAGAAGCATGGGAATTATTTAACAGCAAAGAGACTTAACAGATATTTATAGAATATTCCACCCAAACACCAAAGAGTACACATTCTACTCCCCAATACAAGGAAGCTTTTCTAAAATAGACCACATCCTGGAACACAAAGCAAATATTTACAAACTCAAAAAGATACATACCACTCCTTGTATATGATCTGACCACAATGCAAGAAAACCGACAGCAAAAAAAGAGAAAAAAGAAAAAAGAAAACCCTAGTAATACACCAACTCATGGAGATTAAATAACTCATGACTGAATGATGAACTAGTCAAAGAAGAAATCAAGAAAGAAGAAATTTCCTGGAACTAAATGAAAGTAAAAACAGAACACAACAAAACCTCTGAAACACAATGAGAGCAGCTCATGAGGAGATTTTTATACTGCTAAATGTCTACATTAAAACAACACCAACAGCCAAACAAACAAACACAGAAAACCAGGAGCGGTGGTGCACACCTTTAATCCCAGCACTGAAGAAGCAGAGGCAGACAGATCTCTGTGAGTTCAAGGCCAGCCTGGTCTACAGAGCAAGTTCCAGGACAGCCAGGGCTACACAAAGAAACCCTGTCTCAAAAACCAAAACCAAACCAAACCAACAAATAAACAAGACTACCAACAACAGAAAGAGCACAGGTAAATGGCTTAATAATACAACTCAGGTTTTTTTTTTTCTTTTTTTTTTTTTTGAGACAGGGTTTCTCTGTATAGCCCTTGCTGTCCTGGAACTCACTCGGTAGTCCAGGCTAGCCTTGAACTCAGAAATCCACCTGCCTCTGCCTCCCAAGTGCTGGGATTAAAGGCATGCACCACCACCACCCGGTGCTATGATACAACTCAGAAAAGTAAGAAAAACAAACCCAAGCCCCCAGTGATGGTAAGAAATAATAAATTAGAGCAGAAATCAGTGAATCAGTGAATTAGAAACAAAAAAACAACACAAAGAATCAACAAATGTAGGACTTTTCTTCCCCCCCCCTTTTTTTTTTGAGAAAATGAATACGACTGACAGACCATTGGCCTAATTGCCCAAATGAAAGAAAGAGAGGAACCAAATTAACAGAATCAGAAATGATCAGGCATCATTACATCAGACACCAAAGAAATTCAAAATGTTATAAGGGAATATTTTAAAAACCAATACTCCATTAAACTCGATAATCTAAAAGAAATGGATAATTTTTAGATTCAGTCAAACCACCAAAATTAAACCAAAAAGTCAACACTCTGAACTGACCTATAACAAGTGAGGAGATTGAAACAGTGATTTTAAAAAAATTATTTAAAAAGCATTCTACCAGACACCCAAGGAGATCTCTATCCAATCATTCTAAATTAGTTTTTAGAAAGTGGAAAGAGAAGGAACATCTCACACTCATTCTACCATTCTAATGCCCAAGCCAGGTAAAGACACAAAGAAAGAATGTTACAGTTCCTGAACAGAAAGAACACCAATAGCTTACACACTACGATCAAGAATTGACAAATGGGACCTTATAAAATTGCAAAGCTTCTGTAAGGCAAAGGGCACTGTCAATAGGACAAAATGGCAACCAACAGACTTGGGAAAGGATCTTTACCAATTCTACATTCAATAGAGGACTAATGTCCAATATATACAAAGAACTCAAGAAGTTAGACTCCAGAGAACCAAATAACCCTATTTTAAAAATGAGGTACAGAGCTAAACAAAGAATTCTCAACTGAAGAATACCGAATGGTTGAGAAGCACCTAAAGAAATGTTCAACATCCTTAGTCATCAGGAAATGCAAATCAAAACAACCTTGAGATTCCACCTCACACCAGTCAGAATGGCTAAGATCAAAAACTCAGGTGACAGCAGATGCTGGCAAGGATGTGGAGAAAGAGGAACACTCCTTCATTGCTGGTGGGATTACAAGCTGGTAAAACCACTCTGGAAATCAGTTTCGCAGTACATCAGAAAATTGGACATAGTATTACCCGAGGACCCAGCTATATCACTCCTGGGCATATACCCAGAAGATGCTACAACATGTAATAAGGACACATGCTCTACTATGTTCATAGCAGCCTTATTTATAATAGTCAGAAGCTGGAAAGAACCCAGATGTCTCTCAACAGAGGAATGGTTACAGAAAATGTGGTACATTTACACAATGGAATACTACTCAGCTATTAAAAACAATGAATTCATGAAATTCCTAGGCAAATGGATGAAACTAGAAAATATCATCCTGAGTGAGGTAACCCAATCACAAAAGAACACACATGGTACGCACTCACTGATAAGGGGATATTAGCCCAGAAGCTTGGAATACCCAAGATACAATTCACAGACCAAATGAAACTCAAGAAGAAGGACAATCAAAATATAGGTACTTTGATCCTTCTTAGAAGAGGGGGATGAAATACCCATGGGAGGAAATACAGAGACAAAGTATGGAACAGATACTGAAGGAAAGACCATCTAGAGATTGCCCCACCTGGGGTCCCATCCCATATACAGTCACCAAACTCAGACACTATTGTGGGTGTCAACAAGCACTTGCTAACAGGAGCCTGATATAGCTGTCTCCTGAGAGGCTCTGCCAGTAGCTGACAAATGCAGAGGTAGGTGAGCTCAGCCAACCATTGGACTGAGCACAAGGTCTCCAATGGAGGAGCTAGAGAAAGGAGCCAAGGAACTGAAGGAGCCTGCAGTCCCATAGGAAGAACAATAATATGAATCAACCAGTACCCCCAGAGCTCCTAGGGACTAAACTACCAACCAAAGAGTACACATGGAGAGACCCATGGCTCCAGCTGCATATGTAGCAGAGGATGGCCTTGTTAGACATCAAAGGGAAGAGAGGCCCTTGGTCCTGAGAAGGCTCGATGCCCCAGTATAGGGGAATGCCAGGTCAGAGAAGTGGGAGTGGGTGGGTTGGTGAGCAGGGGGAGGGGAGTCTTCCCCTATCATAATGGGATAGGGTCTTTTCAGAGGGGATACCAGTAAAGGGGATAACATTTGAAATGTAAAAAAGAAAGTTACAATATTCCCGATGAATATATTCAAAATTCATCAATAAAATACTTGCAAATAGAACACAAACGTGTATCAAAAAGATTATCCTCCACAACCAAGTTGACTTTATCCATGAAATTCAGGGTGTGTGTGTGTGTGTGTGTGTGTGTGTGTGTGTGTGTGTGTGTGTAAATGTTGTAAGCCATAAGTGAACTTAAAGACAGGAAACACGATCATTTCAATAGATGCAGAAAAATCCCTTGAAAAAACTATCCTAAAATTCATATGGAGCTACCACACACCACAGATAGTCAAAACAACCCTGAGGATACAGAACAATGCTGAAGGGATTACCACTCCGGGCCTTAAGGTATAGTGAGGAGCCATAGGGAGAAAGCAATATGGCACTGCTACACAGACAGACATGTCGACCAATGGGGCAAAACCAAAAAGACCCAAACGGAAGTACATATGCTTCAGTCACTTAATATTTGACAGAGATACCAAAAACATGAGAAATGAACGTGATCAATAAATGGTGCTGAGAAAGCTAGCTGTGCATAACCAGAAGAATGAAGTCACAACCCCACCTGTCAGCCTGCATAAAAACCAACGCCAAATGGATCAAAGGTCTCAACCGGAAACCTAAAGCATGGAAACTCCTAGGAGAAAACACGGACAGCACCAAATATAATATAGGTGTGGGAACAGACTTTCTGAATAGGGCTCCATTAGCCTAAGAATTGAGGCCAACAATTTGTAAGTGGAGCTTTCTAAAACTGAAAAGCTTCTTCACAGCTTAAAAAAAAAATCAGGGCCGGGCGGTGGTGGCGCATGCCTGTAATCCCAGCTTTTGGGAGGCAGAGGCAGGCAGATTTCTGAGTTCGAGGCCAGCCTGGTCTACAGAGTAAGTTCCAGGACAGCCAGGACTACACGGAGAAACCCTGTCTGGGGGGGGGGGAGAGGAAAAAAACAGCTGGGTGAAGAGAAAGCCCACAGAATGGGCGAGAGAGAATCATTGCCAGCTATACATCTGGTAGAGGATTAATATCCAGAATATATAAAGAACTCAAACAGCAACAACAAAGAATGGGGGGTGGGGGGGTGGGGAGGTGGGAAAGGCCTATTCAAAAAAAATGGGTTTGGGATCCGAACAAGAGTTTTCAAAAAATGGCTAAGGAATATCTCAAAAAAATCCCATCATTCCTAGCAATTAGGGCAATGCAAATCAAAAAGACTGAGATTCCATCTTACCCCAATTGGAATGGAGAAGATCAGCAAACCCACTAGCAACCGTTGCTGAAGGCTTGTTGGGGCAAGGGACCGTCACTCACTGCTGGTGAGATTGTGAACTGGTAAAACCACTGTGGAAATCAACGGGCAGAATTCTCACAGAGCTCAAAACAAATCCGCCATACAGCACAGCCCTGGCACTCCGTGGCATATGCCCACAGTACTTCACATCTTACTGCACACACACTTGCCCGGCCATGTCCACTGTTGCTCTTTTCACAATAGCAAAGAAATGGGAACAAACTAAATATCTTCCATATGTACTGATGATGAAATGTGGTACATACACACCATGGAATATTAGGCAACTGTTTAAAAAACCCTAAAATCATGACATTTGCAGATAAATGGATGGAGCTAGGAAAGGTCATATTGAATGAGGTAATCCAGAGAGACAAACATCATGTGTTCTCTCTTGGAGGTTTCCAGCTCCAAATCCTCAAAGGCGAGTATATATCTTAGAGTAACTGCAGAAAACAAGAAAGTAAGAGAGCAGGGTCATTCCTGGAGTACAGCGATCTGCTCAGGTTAGTGGGAAAGGGGTCTCTTTAGGGAGAGTGGAAGGGAGAGTAAATGACACAGAAAACGAGGAGTGTAAAGAGAAATAGCAGAACGTGGTGAAAATGGAGAGGAAGTGGGCTCATTAGGGAGGGAAGAAGGTGAAAAAACCAACAGGGTGTCTTAGAGGTCTTAAGAAATCATTATTAACTCTTTTTTTTGTAGGCATAATGTGTTAGACGCTGTGTAAAGTTTACCCTTGGGTTATTCAAATGCTGATTCCTCTGCCCTTGTATCTTGTTTCAATCTGGGCACAGCATTGTGATGCTTAGAACAAGAATCTCCTGTCTCAAATTTGTGTAAACAGTACTTAGCATTTATTCTTTGCCTTGCCAATAAGTGCTGATCACCCAATGCTGGCAAAGCAGAGAATAGGCTGGGGTGTCTGCCAGCAAAGGGAAGAGAGAGGGAGGGGGAGAGGAAGATCAGTGAGGAAGATGGAGAAATCGGAGCCATGAAGAAGGAGCCAGATCAATAACAGTATGCAAGAATCATGGGATGGGGCTTCAAGGTAGCCAGATTAGCTTAGGAGGAAAAGGTAAAAATTTAACTGCTCAGTTATGAGGTGCAGTTTTGAATTAATCTTATTTCTTCTGCGTGTTTATTTGCAAATAGCATAAGGTAAAGAAATACAGTTGCCCTTGATAATTCATCCTTTACATTTATATTAAGGACAATTCATTTAATGAAAAAGGAGGCCATGAATCTAAAAGAGAATGGGGAGAGAAATTCGGGAGGGTTTGGAGGGAAGAAAGGGAAAAGAGAAATGATATAATTTTATATCATTTTATATATATTTTATATAATTTTATTATATGATTATATATATTATATAATTTTATATAATTTATTTTATATAATTTTATTATAATCCTAAAAATAAAAGAAAAATAACAGCAAAATTTCAGCAAGGCCTTAAGTAGATAATTCCCTGAAGAAAATCCATAAGTAGCCAATAATGACACGAAGGGGTGCTCAGCTTCACTGGTGTTTTAGGGTTTCATTGCTGTGAGGAGACACCGTGACCATGGCAACTCTTAGAGGAAAACATTTCATTGGGGCTGGCTTACAGTTCAGAGGTTTATTCCATTATCCATTAGGAAGCATGACAGCATGCAGGCAGACATGTTACTGGAGAGGTCGCTGGGAGTTTTATATCCAGACTGGCAGGCAGCAGTGAGACACTAGGCCTGGCTTGAACATCTGAGACCTCAAAGCCCACCCCCAGTGACACACTTCCTCCAACAAGGCCACACCTCCTACTAGTGCCACTTCCTGTGGGCCTATGGGGGCCATTTTCACTCACACCCTGCACTGGCAAAGTGAAAAAGTACCACGAGATGTACATACAAGCACAAGATGTCTCATACAAGTTGCATTTGGCGTTTTCAAGTTAATAAGAAAGAATGGGCACTGGCGAAGATGCAAAGAAAAGGGAAATGCAGCCCTGCTGATATGCAATGGTGTAGCTGCTGTAGAAGAATAGTGGGATGGTTTCCACAAAAAAATACAGAGCTCCTGTGTCCTCCACTACCTCTGTGTACACACCTGGAAGAACTGGAAGCAGGGCCTGTCCACCATGGAAGAACTGCCCATCCATGTCCACAGAAGCACTGGACACCACCCATAAAAGGTGGAGCCAGCCCAAGGGTTCATCCACAAATGAACGTAGCAAATACATAAATGAAATATTACTCACCTTAAAGAAGGATTTTTTTTTTTTGGATTTTTAAAAAATAAAAATAAAAACTTATTTAGCTAACGAAAATTGTACATGTTGCGAACAAGATGTTTTGAAATGCATATATTTTAGAATGACTAAATCAAGCTAATTAGTGGGTGTATTACTCATCTCTTTTAGAGGTGAGAACTCTTAAAAATCTATTCCCTAAGCAACTGCCAAGAATACAGTATATCGTTATTATCTACAGTCACTACACTATAAATAGATGTCTAGGATTTATCCAGTTTGAGTTACTTCTTGACCAGCAGCTCCCCAAGCTTCTCACCCTACCCCTGGGACCCACCATCCAGACATCCACTTCCATGAGCTTGGCCTTTTCGGATCACATGCACGAGTGAGATCTTGCAGTAATTTTCTTTCTGCGTCTGGTTTACTTCACTTAGGAAGTCCTCCTTGGTCATCCCTGTTGCTGCCTATGTGAAAGTAAGTCCTCTCGTGTTTTTAAAGTGGAGACTTCAGAGATTATAGCAAGCATACATATAACGTCCACTCACTGTCTAAGGACATGTGAGTCTGTGTGTTGGCTATCATGGATAATGCTGTAGTGGAATTGGGATTGTGGCTCTCTCATATATTCTCTCTCCTTTTGGCCTCATCTCTAACACTGGGTTTGCTGCATCCTAGGATGGTTCTGCTTATAATTTTAACCTTGTTAGTGGCCAAATGTAGAGCACTGTGTGGGCTAGATGAGTATCCTATCACCGAGCAACCCCCAGTCTTACTTTTAATTTTTTGAGGAAGGTCCGTGCTGTTTTCACACTTTCCATTCCCGACACCAATGTTCAAGGGTTTTCCGCACACTCTCTCCCATATACTTTGCTTTTTTAATAGTAGCCATCCCGACAGAGATGAAATAATGCCTGATTGTTTTCATTTATATTTGTCTGGTGGCTGGGTGACTTTATAGACTTGACCTTCTGAATGTCTTCTTTTGAGAAAAGCCTATTAAGATTAGGAGGGAAATGATCTTGCCCATGTTTTAACAAGAATGAAACTTGAGGACACACTAAGTGTAAGAAGCCAGACACAAAAGTATTCTTTGATTCCCTTGGATGAGACATTGAGGATATTCAAATGCGCAGACAGAAAATAGATCAGTGGCCACCAACAGCGTGGGGACATGGGAAGATGAGGGACCTAATGTTCATGGTATTGATGGGGGGGGCGATGCTGGAAATCATCTTTCTGAGGAGAATGGGTCAGAAACATGGAGAAACCCTTGTCTCTGGTGGGATCAGGGAGTGCCTAAATCAACCTTGAGATTAGCCTCTAGCCTTAGACCCTGCTCTCTCAGCTTTGTTTACTCTTTACAAATAAACTCCACGGGCTGCAGGTACAGCTCAGTTACTGGGGTGCCTGCCCGGCATGCACAGAGCTCTGGGTTTGAGTCCCAGCACTGCCTAAACCAGGTGCAGGGGCACATGGGAAAGTGGGGGCAAGAAGGTCAGAAGTTCGAGGTTATCCTCACCTATGTAGTGATTTGAGGCCAGCCTGGGGTATGTGAGACCCTGTCTAAAAGCAGAGCAACGCATGGATTCCATCTAGTTGTCCTTGACTTTAAACAGGGATAGGAGATGACATTCCAGACATGATTTTACATCTGTCCCAAGATGCCATCAATTTAAGAACAGGCTTTTGTTTATATTTATCTTACCTTTTTCCTTTTTAAATATGTTGAAAAAAAAAAAAAAAAACAAGAGTGCAAGAAACCTTCCCTATCTTAAGACTCAGTTGGTAATGACCCAATTCTGAGAGTTCCAGTATCTGCCACTCAGCAGCCGTGTCTTCCTGGCCCCACTTCAAGGACAACAAGCCAAGACATTATGGTAAAAGGAGCCGTCCCCTCTGGCCAAGGCCTTCTGACCCTGACGGTCCACTCAGGCAGGGTCAGCTGGGGTGATAGACTATGTCATGAATCCAAGCTAAGGAAACATCCTTCAAAATGAGGCTGGGTGAGTGTTTAATGGTAACCCTGTACCCCGACTGGTGCTGTCTCCAGACTGGGTCCCGCATGCGTGCAGCCTAATGCATTATCACTGATGTTGTGCGAGAAATGCAAAGGAGCCCGGGTTGCCATTGTAGCATGACCTTTTGCTAGAAGTTTTTGCTCAGGGCAATTAAATGTTCAGCTATCTCCTCCCGGGGAGTGCCAGCTTGCATTTTAATTAGGCTTAGGAGAGGGAGGTGGTAGAAAGGATACCCAGACAAAGAATTAAAAAATAACAATCTGCTTGATAAACAACGCCATCCGTTTGCAGCTGTGAATCTACTCTGGAGCTCTCTTCCCCTCTCAACTCCAGGATGCCTTTGACCCTCTGGGCTTAAAGCTCTCTGCCACGCAGGGAGAGGTACAGGAGGCAGCGCGTTCTTAGTGTGGAGTTCAAATCTCAGTGGCCTTACCACCTTCAAAAGGTAGAAGGCATGAACCTCATTTTACAAATAAAGAAACTCAGGCTGAGAAAATAATTGGCTATAACCCGAGTTAGAACGATAAAAAAAAAAGGTGTAAACTACTGAGAAAGGAAAACACAGTAAATGATGCTGATTCAAAGGAGCCCACACTCAGATGTGGACCCTTTTTATGTGAAATGCTAGAATCAAGAACCAGTGCAGCCCAGCCCATCTGTCAGGAGCTCAGGAGAGGGGAAACGGGTCGGAAGTGGCAGAGGGGGCCTTGGGGAAAGGGCATGGGTCGGAAGTGGCAGAGGGGGCTTTGGGGAAAGGGCATGTGTTCTGTGGTATGCAGCTTCAGCAAGAGTGTCTGGATAGCAGAGCTGGTCAAACCATAAACTCAGAATTGGTACACTATTTATATACTTAAATAAAACTAAGCTTAAGAAAAAGAACACAGCGTGTGGTTGTTGGGAATTGTCTTGTGAGCTGTATATTCAGATGCTGGCTTCTATGCCCGGACGTTTGTTTGCAGTCTGGACAAATGGCACGGTCAAGCATCTTCGGTTTCAAAGTTATGTAAAAATTGTTTTCCATCACCTCTAATTGGTTATTAAGGAGCTGATTCAGCCTATAGCTGGGCAGAGAAGAGAAAAGGACGGGACTTCCAATCCCAGTAAAGGAATCCCACCGAGCCAGGGAGAGAAGCAGGAGAAGAAGGTGTAGAGGAGACCACGTTGAGGGACCAGGAGAGTTAGCCAGGAGGTCATGCTAAGAGATGTGCTGAGAGTCTCCATGGGGACACACCTGGAGAAGAGCAAGCCAGGCAAGACTCAGATGAAAGGGAACGGACCACGAGGCTAGGAAATCAGCAGCCGTTGAAGGTTAGAACAGCTTAGAGCCTGCCCAGCATAATGCCAGCAGCTTGTTAATAAAAATACAAGGTTCCTGTGTCACTGACTTTGGAGCTAAAATAGGCTAGAGTGGGCATAGAAATGCTTTGCAGCCATCTGGGAGCATAGCAAATGGCACAATATACTATTACAGGTGGTGGTAGTGCATGCCTTTCATCCCAGCACCCGGGAGGCAGAGTGAGGAGGATCTCTGAGTTCAAGGCCAGCACTTTGTGTATGCCAATCCATTTATATCCCTCACACAGCCTATAAAGGTGCTGTAGTGGTTTGGGTGGGGAAGCTCCTCATAGGCTCTTATGTTTGAATGCTTGGGTCCCAGTTGGTGAACCTGATTGGGAAGGATTGGGAGGAGTGGCCTTGCAGTAGGTGTGACACTGGAAGGTGGGCTTTGAGGTTTCAAAAATCCATGTGATCACCAGTTAGCTCTAGATGCGAGCTCTCCAGCTCCAGCTCCAGCTCCAGCTCCATACCCTGCCCATCTGCTGCCATGCTCCCGACCATGATGGTCATGGACTCACTCTCTGAGATTGTAAACCCCAAATATCTAAAAGAAATTCTTTCTTTTAGAAGTTGCCTTGGTCATGTTGTTTTAATTACAGCCATAGAAAAGTATCCAAGACAAGTGCCATGAGGACCCATTTCCAAGTTGAGGAGACTGAGGCACAACAGAGATTTTTAAAAGTCTCTCAAGGTGACATCTAGAAAGAGGCAGAGCCTGGGTTAAAATCCAGGCAGGCTGGTCCCTCTTCCCAGAGTCACTTAAAGACTTAAAGCAAAATTTCAGAGCAGACATGGTGGCCTGGGCCTGTGATTCCAGCACCCAGGAAGTTGAGGCAGGAAGATCGTGAGTGAAGATGAAGAGAAGTCCATGTTTATCTCCCTGAAATTGCTCGGGGCAGCATTCCTTCTAGGAACTTTCCAACAGGATGAAATGAGCAGAAAAGGAAAGCCCTTCCATTAGAGAAGTGTTTGTTCTATGCCTATTTCACATCAGAATACAGACAACAGTATCACTTTGATGATGCAGAAAGAGTTCCCCAACCAATCAGTATTACATCATGGTGTGTGTCCATAGTCCCAGCACTTGAAAGCCTGAGGTAGGAGGAGGTGGCTTCAGCCTAGGAATTTGAGGTCAGCCTGGGCAACTTAACAACCTCTGTATCAGGAAGGAAGGAAAGAAGGAAGGAAGGAAGGAAGGAAGGAAGGAAGGAAGGAAAAGGGAGGGAGGAAGGGAGAGAGGAAGGGAGGGAGGGAGAAGGAATGGAGTAAGTGATGGAGAGATGAAGGGAAGGAGAAAAAGGAGGAGGGAGGGAAGGAAAAGAAAAAGAACTCTGTGAACCGCAGTTGGTGTCAACTTGGACGGAAGGAAAGGGAACTTAAATAGCGAGCGGTGTCAAGCTGGCCTGCATGGGACATTTCTCCGAGAAACAAGCTGTTGCCCAGCATGCATCACATGTCCCAGGCACTTGATGTCCCTTTCCAAGACAGGCTCAGCTCTGGCCAAGTAGAGAGGGTTCATTTTCCCCAGGCTGCTGCAAAGGCTCTCTGAGGTCACATCTCCTTAACACCTGGAGGCTGCTGGAATCCCAACGACTTCACAAATGTCTCATGTTCATTCCCCTGGGGACATGCCAAGTGTCCTGCTCTGCCACACAGGAACAACAGCACTGGTGACAGCTGGGCCTCCACAGGGACTCATGCCTTAAGCCAAGCGGCTTGTAGGGCCCTGTGTGGCCTGGCATGGGGGTGTGGTTTCTAGGCCTGCTTCCCCTGGTCTGCCTCTACACAGTTGCAGCCAGGAGGCCCCAGCTGGGCGCTTTGAGCACATCCTCCAGTGAATTCTTCTTAGCAGCTCTGGTTCCCAAGTGAGGACAGAGAAGGGAAGAGTTTGTCCTAGTCACTGGGTGTAATGGCAGGGGCAGGGGGTGTAACTGGCACTAACACCTTCCCCTGACTTCACAGCCTCCTATCTCCTACCTTCCCATTCTTGAGATGAGCACTGTAAAATCAATTAGTAAAGTCTTTCAGGAGGCTAGACCCTCTGACTTCCTGGGTCTACTTCCCAGCTGTGTGCCTTGTTCAACTCTCTCTCTCTCTCTCTCTCTCTCTCTCTCTCTCTCTCTCTCTCTCTCTCTCCCATCTTTCTATGTATCCCTAGCCAAACTAAAACTGAGACTTAATACATAGACCAACCTAGCCTTGAACTCACAGCCTGTATCTACCTCCAGAGTGGAAAAGAGAAACACATCGTCTCCATAATAATTAAATAATTAAAGTTATTCACGTTTCTTAACCTCTCTGCTCACTTTCTACTTTGTGAATGGTCCCAAAAACCATGCCAACCTGAGAAAGTTATTGTGGAGCCCAAATTATATGTCAATAAATATGACAGTGTTGGGACTAAACCCAATGACTGTGAGTTCTCAAACATGGGCAGCTGTGCTAAGAATGGGCAGCTGTGCTAAGCACGTGGTCTTCGTGCTTTCTGTAAGCAGGCTCGCTCTTACTGTGTGTATTTGGGACATCTCATAAGAAAGACTTCATTTTTTTTTCAACAACTTACATTTATTCTCTCGTTTGCCAAACATAGAGTGAGAAGCTTTTAAGCGAGGATACCAGACAAGGACACATGGTCCATTGAATCCTCGCTCTAAGCCCCAGTGGGAGAGATAAGAACAGAATCAATTGAGACTGCGTCACCTTATGCTGAGTATAATGCAAAAAAAAAAAAAGTCAGATAGGCAAAGCTGTGGAAAGATACTGCTGGAGAGGGAAGCAGAGGGGTGGTATTCATACTTCTCCCTGGGGTGGGAACATTGACTGTGTATAGAAATGGACCAGAGGGACACCATGGAGAATGGTGGAAACCATTAGACTCCTGGAGTCTCTCAGACACATGAGACAAATGGTGGTGGTGGGAGAGACCTTGAGGCTACCTCCAGCTGGGCGCATACATACCTCCGGGGTGTAACCTGCAGGTCCAGCGGAGGAGGGAGATGGAGGAAAAAAGAAAAACAGGTTGTCTCCATGATAATTAAACTTGGAATTCCATCCACGCAAACTCGTGCTATTTCTATTTTACAATGCTTATAATAAATTTTGTCATGAATATCATTGCACAAGAATCTTAAGAAGTGAGATGGTAGGGTCAGAACCATGAGCATTACTCCCGTGATGCCACACTGCCTGAATCAGCCTGGCCAGCTCTCAGAGACTACGCCTCTGAGAACACTCTGCCCACACCCTCTGTCCCTGGCACAAACCCAGCAGTTGTGAACGCATTTGGATCTCTTGATGCAGTATAGAATCACCAATAGTTCAGAAGAGACTGAGAAACAGGCTAAGTGCCTAAGACTGCCTAGGGCAGGGGCTTCCAACCCTCCTAATGCTGTGACCCTTTAACGCAGTTCCTTATGTTGTGGGGACCCCCCCCCAACCACAAAATTATTTCACTGCTACTTCATACCCATAATTTTGCTGCTGTTATGAATGGTAACGTAAATATCAGATATACAGTATATCTAATATGCGACCCCTTTGAGTTGCTACCAGCGGGTTGAGAACTGCTGGCCTAGGGGCTTTCTTCTCCAGGGGGAGACAAAGAGCTGCCATCAACTCCCAGGAAGTGGGCCAATTTACCATCATTTTCCCAATCATGCAGAATTTATGTTTCTGTCTGCTAAGCCCTGAAAGCCAAGGCTCTGCCCTAAGATGACAGTGTAACGAAGCCCCTGCAATTTCAGATACTGAAAGATGTGTTGCAAACCCTCTCTGAGAACCAGAACACCAGGGATCCACTGATCTCTGGGGCCCTCTCATTTGTGCCCATATGGAGACCCACCTGGCTTTCTTCTCTCCCGTCTCCTTGGGGTTCCTGGCTGTGGCCACCACCCGCTGGTCAGTGATCTTCTGGCTCCTTTTCCAAGTCACTTCTACTGCCAAGGTTTCCTTTTCACACACAGCTTTTGAAAGAACTTTCTTTTAACCAGTAGCCACTGCGGCTGAGCCTGGAGCACCGCTTTATCACTTCTCCTCCAGTTGAGCCCTATTCTCTAGTTCATTTCAGGGAAGGAGTGGGTAGCTACGATTTCAAAGGTTGGCAGGCAGTGTGCGCGTGCCAAGTTGTTTTTAGTGTTGGCAGTGGGACTGTTTGGAAAATGCTTCATGTTATCTTCTAAAACTGATCTGGTGGCTTAGGCGGGGTTCTCTGTGCAGTGACAGAACCCATATATACATACCATAACAGGATTTATAGCGTCGCCTTCCATGGCAGGGTTGACTAGTCCAACAATGGCCTCTTGTAGGACGGAGGGGCTAGGATGGAGTGGCTGCTCGGTGTGTGAAGCCGATGCCTCAGGAGACCCCTTCCAGGAGGTGCTCACTAAGCTAAGCAGGTTTCATGAGCTACAGGCAGAGCCTTGGCATATGCACTCAGTGAACAGAACACGGAAAAGCCAGTTGGAGCTGTTACTCAAAAGGCTTGGTTTCACCGTTTAGGCCACACTATGGAGCTGAGAAGTTCTCAAGGGATATACACCTTCAGGACAGAGTCAAACGCCTTCGAGGGACTTTCACAGGCATGGTTGACCTTCTGCTAAACTTTCATTGTCTCCAAGGACTTGGGGACGAATAGTCCCCAAGGACTGTTTCTTTTCACCCACAGCATGGTGCCGTGCATACTGTACAAACAAATGCCTCCTCACCCTGTCTGCAGTTAGTGCCACCTCCTCCCAGAAAGCTGACCACCGACAGCAGACACGCACTCACTTTCATTTCCTCTTCCCTTTGGGCTGCTCGAACCCTTCCCTTTATTACAATGGAATCACATTGAGCATATACTTATAATGCTATTAAAAGAAAAGACATATACCCAGATTTTTCCATGTCCTCCTCCAGGGTCTAACCTGAGCTAACAAAGGAAGCCCACATGCCCAGATTTCATCTCAAGAATACCAACAATATGAAAGAACAAGCCTGTATCTTCTCTCCAAAAAACTACCAGTCCTGTGAAAATGTTTGCCAATGAGAATTACCTAGTTGAACTTCAGGACACAGAATTTAAGAGAACAATCATAAATGTCATCAAGGAATTCAAAGACGTTAAAGAAGACCCAAAGAAACACCTCAATGAAATTAAGTAGGAAGAGTTTAGGGCTAATAAATGCTTGAATGATGCCCCCCAAGCACAGACACTGGCTGATGGAAATGAGGAGGGTCTAAGACTGGAGACTGGAACTCAATGAGGAAATAGTAATGCTGGAGAGGACTTGACCTGAAATAGAGATGGAATTGAAAAACCGGTTACCTGAAAACTCCGGGAAGACCTTATGAATAAATAAAGCTAATGAATAAAGCAAAGAAAGACTGTCAGGACTTGAGGTTAGGGCATCTAGACTAAATAAGCAAGGAATATGGAAATTTTTAATAACAGGAAAGGAACACACAGGAAATGAGAGACATGAAAAATATCAAACCTTCCAATTATAAGCACAGATGAGAAAGAAGGATCCTACCTCAATGCCTCAGGCTAGATCTCTTTGATGAGATTACAGAAGAAAACATCTGCAAACTAATGCATATAACCCCGTGCATATACAAGCAGCACACAAAACACCAAACAGACATGACCAGAAAACATCATAGCAGATCATACTTAATACACTAAGTATCCATATCAGAGAAAATGTATTGAAATCTGTAAGAGGAAAGATACAAGGAAAGCCCATCAGAACAATGACTAATTTCTCAATGGAAACTTTGAAAGCCAGAAGAGCCTAGAGGAATGAATTCAGTTCTAAAAACCTATGATGGCAGACAGAGACTAATATACCCAGAAAAACTATCTGCAATAATTGAGGGAGAAAGAAAAATTTTCTACAACGTCAACAGCCTACAAAATTTATGGCCAACAAGCCTAACCTAGAGAAAGTTCGGGAAATATTCATTCAGTCAAAAAAGATGGATGGTCACAGCAGAGAGACCAAGGAAGGAACTATGAAGGCATAATTATTAAGGCACAAAGTAACACTGAAAACACAAACAACCTCAAAAGTCAACAATGCAATGACCATAATTAACATACGCATTTCAATAAAAACCTTAAATATCAAGGGCTTCAAGTCTCCAATCAGAAGACACAAGCTGACTGAATAAATCAAGAAACAAAATCCATCTGTTATCTAAGACAAACATGTCTTCATTTTAAAGTTGGGCTCTGCCTTAGAGTCAAAGGATGGACTGCACTCCAATGAAAGGGGGCCAGGAATCTGGCAGGCATTGCTGTTCTAACATGTGTCAAAATAACCTTCAAATAGAACTTATCAGAAGGGATAAAGAAAGACACCGTATTCTAATCAAGGAAGTTAACCAAGAAGGTATTACTTTCCTAAGCATATATGCACCAGACTCTAGAGCACAAAGTTTCGTATAAAAATTTGCTACTGGGATATTGCCTGCAGCTTCCCGCCCAGCTGGCTGTGGGGAAGCCGGAGGGTCACCCAGCGTGCCAGGTGCTCAGAACCATCCGGCGGCGGCGGCAGAACCAGGTACCCGAGACAGCCCAAGCTTAAGACCTTCGGGGACTCAGGCCTGGAGTGGGAGTTGGGCACAGAATAGCGGGTGCACTCTGCACTCGTGCGGCGGACCCCGAGCTCCCTGCAGGCAGCTGCCATATTGCCTGCAGCTTCCCGCCCAGCTGGCGGTGGGGAAGCCGGAGGGTCACCCAGCGTGCCAGGTGCTCAGAACCATCCGGCGGCGGCGGCAGAACCAGGTACCCGAGACAGCCCAAGCTTAAGACCTTCGGGGACTCAGGCCTGGAGTGGGAGTTGGGCACAGAATAGCGGGTGCACTCTGCACTCGTGCGGCGGACCCCGAGCTCCCTGCAGGCAGCTGCCATATTGCCTGCAGCTTCCCGCCCAGCTGGTGGTGGGGAAGCCGGAGGGTCACCCAGCGTGCCAGGTGCTCAGAACCATCCGGCGGCGGCGGCAGAACCAGGTACCCGAGACAGCCCGAGCTTAAGACCTTCGGGGACTCAGGCCTGGAGTGGGAATTGGGCACAGAATAGCGGGTGCACTCTGCACTCGCGCGCGGGGCGGACCCCGAGCTCCCTGCAGGCAGCTGCCATATTGCCTGCAGCTTCCCGTCCAGCTGGTGGTGAGGAAGCCAGAGTCAGCCAGTGTGCCAGGTACCCAGACCCAGCCGGAGGCCGAACCAGCCTCCCATCCAGCCAGTGGCAGGGAAGCTGGAAACCGGACCCAGCCAGCTTCCCAGCAGCTTGGGACCAGCAGGCGGAACCAGATAACTGAGATATCCCAACTTTAAGACCCCTGGGGAAACAGGATATCAGACAGCGAACCCTGAGCAGGAGCAGTGCAGAGCAGCCGCCCAACAGGCGGAACCAAATACCTGGGATATCCTGAGGTTAAGACCTCGGGGGACTCAGGCCACCTGTCAGCAATCTGTGAGCAAGACCCCCGCAGGACAGTGATTCAGGTATCCCAGTCACTGGGAAATAGCCTTACAACCCCACAGGAGGGTCAAGCACCAGCTAGTATCTACAGGACCAACTAACACCAGAGTTAACCAGATGGCAAAAGGCAAACGTAAGATCGCTACTAACAAAAATCAAGGCAATATGGCGGCATCCGAACCCAGTTCCCCAACAGCAATAAATATTGGATACCCCGAAACACCAGAAAAACAAGACTCAGATCTAAAATCACTGGTCAGGATGCTGATAGAGGAACACTTAGATAAATCTCTTAAAGTAATACATGAGAAAATAGATCAAAAGCTAGAAGCCATTGCAAGACAAACACAATTAAATCCCAGATATCTCAACACACCAGAAAAACAAGACTCAGATCTAAAATCACTGGTAAAGATGCAGATTGAAGATCACTTAGATAAATTTCTTAAAGTAATAGAGGAGAAAATAGATCAAAAACTAGAAGCCCATACAAGGCAGACACAAAAATCACTTAAAGAAATCCAGGAGAATATAGAGCAAAAAGTGAATCCCAATAAGGGGGAGAAACAAAAATCACCCAAAGAAATACAAGAGAACATGGGTCAACGAGTAGAAGTCATAAAGGAGGAAACACAAAAATCCCTTAAAGAATTACAGGAAAACACAAACAAGCAACTGAAAGATCTGAGCAAAACCATACAAAATCTAAAAACAGAAGTAGAAACAACTAAGCAATCGCAAAGGGAGACAATGTTGGAAATAGAAAACCTTGGGAAGAAATCAGGAGTCATAGATGCAAATATCAACAATAGAATACAAGAGATAGAAGACAGAATCTCAGATGCTGAAGATACCATAGGAACCATGGATTCAACAATTAAAGAAAATGCAAAATGCAAAAAGCTGGTAACCCAAAACATTCAGGAAATCCAGGACACAATGAGAAGACCAAACCTAAGGATTATAGGGATAGATGAGAATGAAGATCTACAACTTAAAGGGCCAGCAAATATCTTCTACAAAATTATGGAAGAAAATTTCCCCAACCTAAAGAGAGAGATGCCCATGAATATACAAGAAGCCTATAGAACCCCAAATAGACTGGACCAGAACAGAAATACTTCCCGTCACATAATAGTCAAAACCCCAAATGTACTAAACAAAGAAAGAATATTAAAGGCAGTAAGAGAAAAAGGACAAGTAACATATAAAGGAAGACCTATCAGAATTACACCAGACTTCTCACCTGAGACCATGAAAGCTAGAAGATCCTGGGCAGACCTTATGCAGACCCTAAGAGAACACAAACTTCAGCCAAGACTACTATACCCAGCGAAACTCTCAATTGCCATAGATGGGGAAACCAAGATATTCCACGACAAAACCAAATTTGCAAGATACTTATCTACAAACCCAGCCCTACAAAGGATAATAGGGGAAAAATACCAACACAAGGGGGGAAACAACACCCCAGAAGAAACAAGATAGAAACCCCATCTCATCCAACCCAAAAGAAGAGAACCACTCAAATACAAATAATAATAACAATTCCCAAAATGTCAGGAAGTAATAATTACTATTCCTTAATATCTCTTAATATCAATGGACTCAATTCCCCAATCAAAAGACACAGACTAACAGACTGGATACGGAAACAGGACCCTACATTTTGCTGCATACAGGAAACACATCTCAGTGTCAAAGACAAACACCACCTTAGAGTAAAAGGCTGGAAGACAGTTCTACAAGCAAATGGTCCCAGGAAACAAGCTGGAGTAGCCATTCTAATATCAGATAAAATCGACTTTCAACCTAAAGTCATCAAAAGAGACACAGAAGGTCACTTCCTGCTTGTCAAAGGGAAAATCCACCAAGAAGAATTCTCAATACTGAACATCTATGCACCAAATGCAAGGGCACCCTCATTCGTAAAAGAAACTTTACTAAAGCTTAAAGCACACATCGCACCTAACACAATGATTGTAGGTGACTTCAACACTCCACTCTCCTCAATGGACCGATCAGGAAAGCAGAAACTAAACAGGGACACAGTGAAACTAATTGAAGCTTTGGACCAATTGGATTTAACAGATATATATAGAACATTCCATCCTAAAACAAAAGAGTATACCTTTTTCTCAGCACCGCACGGTACCTTCTCAAAAATTGATCATATAATTGGTCACAAGACAGACCTCAACAAATACAAGAAGACCGAACTAATCCCATGTCTCCTATCGGATCACTATGGAGTAAAAGTGGTCTTCAATAGCAAGAAGAACTACAGAAAGCCCACATACACATGGAAACTGAACAATACTCTACTCAATGACACCCTGGTCAAGGAAGAAATAAAGAAAGAAATCAAAGACTTTTTAGACTTCAATGAAAATGAAGGTACGACCTACCCAAATCTCTGGGATACAATGAAAGCAGTGCTAAGAGGAAAACTCATAGCCCTGAGTGCCTCCAAAAAGAAACTGGAAAGAGCATACACTAGCAACTTAACAGCACACCTGAAGGCGCTGGAACAAAAAGAAGCTAACTCACCCAGGAGGAGTAGAAGAGAGGAAATCATCAAACTAAGGGCTGAAATCAATCAAGCAGAAACAAAGAGAACCATACAAAGAATCAACAAAACCAAGAGCTGGTTCTTCGAGAAAATCAACAAGATAGATAAGCCCTTAGCTAGACTAACCAAAGGGCACAGAGATAGTATCCAAATTAACAAAATTAAAAATGAAAAGGGGGATATAACAACAGAAACAGAGGAAATTCAAAAGATCATCAGATCCTACTACAAAGGCCTATACTCAAAACAACTGGAGAATCTGGAGGAAATGGACAATTTCCTAGACAGATACCAAATACCAAAATTAAATCAGCATCAAGTAGACCAGCTAAACAGTCCCATAACCCTTAAAGAAATAGAAGGGGTTATAGAAAGCCTCCCAACCAAAAAAAGTACGGGACCAGATGGTTTTAGTGCAGAATTCTACCAGACCTTCAAAGAAGACTTAACACCAATACTCTTCAAACTATTCCACAAAATAGAGACAGAAGGGACACTGCCCAACTCATTCTTCGAAACCACAATTACGCTGATACCTAAACCACAAAAAGATCCAACAAAGAAAGAGAACTACAGGCCAATTTCTCTTATGAATATAGATGCAAAAATACTAAATAAAATTCTTGCCAACCGAATCCAAGAGCATATCAAAACGATCATTCATCATGATCAAGTAGGCTTCATTCCAGGAATGCAGGGATGGTTCAATATACGGAAATCCATCAATGTAATCCACTACATAAACAAACTAAAAGAAAAAAACCACATGGTCATCTCATTAGATGCTGAAAAAGCATTCGACAAAATTCAGCATCCTTTCATGCTAAAAGTCTTGGAAAGAGCAGGAATTCAAGGCCCATACCTAAACATAGTAAAAGCAATCTACAGCAAACCAGTAGCCAACATCAAAATAAATGGAGAGAAACTTGAAGCAATTCCACTAAAATCAGGGACTAGACAAGGCTGTCCTCTCTCTCCATATCTTTTCAATATAGTACTTGAAGTTCTAGCGAGAGCAATCAGACAACATAAGGAAGTCAAAGGGATACAAATTGGAAAGGAAGAAGTCAAAGTATCATTATTTGCAGATGATATGATAGTCTACTTAAGCGATCCAAAAAACTCCACCAGAGAACTTCTACAGCTGATAAACAACTTCAGCAACGTGGCTGGTTATAAAATTAACTCAAGCAAATCAGTAGCCTTCTTGTACTCAAAGGACAAGCAGGCTGAGAAAGAAGTTAGGGAAATAACACCCTTCACAATAGCCACAAACAACATAAAGTACCTTGGCGTAACTCTAACCAAACAAGTGAAAGATCTGTATGACAGGAACTTCAAGTCCCTGAAGAAAGAAATCGAAGAAGACCTCAGGAGATGGAAAAATATTTCTTGCTCCTGGATTGGCAGGATCAATATAGTAAAAATGGCCATCGTGCCAAAAGCAATCTACAGATTCAATGCAATCCCCATCAAAATCCCAAATCAATTCTTCATAGATCTAGAAAGAGCAATTCTCAAATTCATCTGGAGCAACAAAAAACCCAGGATAGCTAAAACTATTCTCAACAATAAAAGGACTTCTGGGGGAATCAATATCCCTGACCTCAAGCAGTACTACAGAGCAATTGTGTTAAAAACTGCATGGTATTGGTACAGCAACAGGCAGGTAGATCAATGGAATAGGATTGAAGACCCAGAAATTAACCCACAGACTTATGGTCACTTGATCTTTGATAAAGGAGCCACAACCATCCGGTGGAAAAAAGATAGCCTTTTCAACAAATGGTGCTGGTTCAACTGGAGGTCAACATGCAGAAGAATGCGAATTGACCCACTCTTATCTCCTTGTACTAAGATCAACTCCAAGTGGATCAAGGACCTCCACATAAAACCAGACACACTGAAACTATTAGAAAAGAAACTTGGGAAGACCCTGGAGGACTTGGGCACAGGGGAAAAGTTCCTGAACAGAACACCAATAGCTTATGCTCTAAGATCAAGAATCGACAAATGGGACCTCATAAAATTACAAAGTTTCTGCAAAGCAAAGGACACTGTCAGAAGGACAAAACGGCAACCAACAAAGTGGGAAAAGATCTTCACCAACCCCACATCCGACAGAGGGCTAATATCCAATATATACAAAGAACTCAAGAAGTTAGACCGCAAAGAACCAAATAACCCTATCAAAAAATGGGGCACAGAGCTAAACAAAGAATTCTCACCAGAAGAAATTCGGATGGCCGAGAAACACCTTAAAAGATGTTCAACATCATTAGTCATCAGGGAAATGCAAATCAAAACAACCCTGAGATTCCACCTCACACCAGTCAGAATGGCTAAGATTAAAAACTCAAGAGACAACAAGTGCTGGCGAGGATGTGGAGAAAGAGGAACACTCCTCCACTGTTGGTGGGATTGCAAAATGGTAAAACCGCTCTGGAAATCAGTTTGGCGGTTCCTCAGAAAATTGGGCATGTTACTTCCAGAGGACCCTGGCATACCACTCCTGGGCATATACCCAGAGGATTCCCCTGCATGCAATAAGGACACATGCTCCACTATGTTTATAGCAGCCTTGTTTATAATAGCCAGAAATTGGAAGCAGCCCAAATATCCCTCAAAGGAGGAATGGATACAGAAAATGTGGTATATTTATACAATGGAATACTACACAGCAATTAAAAATAATGAATTCATGCAATTTGTAGGTAAATGGTTAGACCTGGAAAATATCATCCTGAGTGAATTAACCCAATCACAAAAGAATGCACCTGAAATGCAATCACTGATAAGTGGATATTAATGAGCCCAGAAGCCCTAAATACTCAAGACACAAATAGCAAGTCAAATGATTCCCAAGAAGAAGAAAGGAGAGGACCCTGGGCCTGTAAAGATTGCTTCCAGTTTAGTAAAGAAACCGAGGGGGGAGGGGGAATTATTGGGGAACAGATGGGGGGGAGAGGAACTATGGGAACTATGGTGGGTGGGAACTGGGAAAGGGGAAAGCCTTTGGAATGTAAACATAGAATATAGAAAATAAAATTAAAAAAAAAAAATTTGCTACTGGATTTAGAGATACAGATTTACACCAACCCATTAATAGTAGGCAATATCAATACTGCACTTTCTCAGCCGGGTGGTGGTGGCGCACACCTGTAATCCCAGCACTTGGGAGGCAAAGGCAGGCAGATTTCTGAGTTTGAGGCCAGCCTGGTCTACAGAGTGAGTTCCAGGACAGTCAGAACTACACAGAGAAACCCTGTCTCAAAAAACCAAAACCAAACCAAACCAAACCAAAACAAAACAAAACAAAAACTGCACTTTCTCTAATATACAGGTTGTCTGGACAAAAAAATAAAAAGTAAACAGAGAAGCATCAGAATTAGAAGGAAGTGTTTATTGGACTTGCTGTTCCAGGGGGATTAAACTATATCAGCTGGTGTGAAGCACAGCACCAAGCCGCAAGCACAGCTGGAGGGCACAGTGGCTCGCTGGAGGGCACAGTGGCTGGCTGGAGGGCACAGTGGCTGGCTGGAGGGCACGGCAGCTGGCTGGGGGGCATAGTGGCTGGCTGGTGCAGGATGCTGAGTACTCATGCCCTTTGCCATAAGCCCGGAGCAAGACACTGAACTGGAAGTAGGATGAGGCCTTACACTCTCAAATCCTGCTCCCGGGTGATGTGGGAAGTAGAGTACATCCTCTACCACCGAGTCCACACCACTTAAACTTCCTCCCAACAAAGCTGCCAAGTAGGAACCAAGCACTCAAATTCCCAAGACTATGAGGGACCTTTCTCATTCAAAACACTATAACTCATAAACATCCCAAAACCTGCTCCTGAAAAGCAGACTTGGACTTGGGTCCACCCCACGTGTGGGTGTGTCATTTATAAACCTTTATCTTTTAAACAACAATCCTCAGTTTCAGTGACTGACACAACTGTATGGTGGCAAAACAGGCCAGTGTGGGCAGTATAACAGTGTAGGCAATGTAGCAGTGTGAGCAATGTAACAGTGTGAACAATGTAACAGTGGGCAATGTAACAGTGTGAACAATGTAACAGTGGGCAATGTAACAGTGTGAGCAATGTAACAGTGTGGGCAATGTAACAGTGAACAATGTAACAGTGTGGGCAGTGTAACAGTGTGAACAATGTAACAGTGTGAGCAATGTAACAGTGGTCAATGTAACAGTGTGAACAATGTAACAGTGTGAACAATATAACAGTGTGAACAATGTAACAGTGGGCAATGTAACAGTGTGAGCAATGTAACAGTGTGAACAATGTAACAGTGTGAGCAATGTAACAGTGTGAGCAATGTAACAGTGGTCAATGTAACAGTGTGAACAATGTAACAGTGTGAACAATATAACAGTGTGAACAATGTAACAGTGGGCAATGTAACAGTGTGAGCAATGTAACAGTGTGAACAATGTAACAGTGTGAGCAATGTAACAGTGTGAGCAACAGAACAGTGTGGGCAATGCAGCAGTGTGAACAATGTAACAGTGTGAACAATGTAACTGTGAACAATGTAACAGTGGGCAATGTAACAGTATGAGCAATGTAACAGTGTGAACAATGTAACAGTGTGAGCAATATAACAGTGTGAACAATGTAACAGTGTGAACAATGTAACAGTGTGAGCAATGTAATGGTGTGAGCAATGTAACAGTGTGGGCAATGTAACAGTGTGAGCAATGTAACAGTGTGAACAATGTAACGGTGTGAACAATGTAACGGTGTGGGCAATGTAAGGGTGTGAACAATGTAACGGTGTGAACAATGTAACGGTGTGAACAATGTAACAGTGTGAGCAATGTAACAGTGTGAACAATGTAACAGTGTGAGCAATGTAACAGTGTGAGCAATGTAACAGTGTGGGCAATGTAACAGTGTGAACAATGTAACAGTGTGAACAATGTAACAGTGTGGGCAATGTAACAGTGTGAGCAATGTAAGAGTGTGGATAGTTTTCAATTTACATGTAGTTTCCTTTAGCTAAGGCTCCTTTAGCTAAGTGCTGGATTCTCGGTTAATCCAGAACCCGAAGGCCAAATCTGTGCCCACAGCCCAGGGTGATGTCCTTATAATGGAGAAAAGGAATGGGCCAGTCACCCCCTCTTTCCTTTACCCTTGACTCATCTGACAAGGACTCCATCAGAGGACTAGGTCAACGGCTCCTGCTTGTTCTGCTGTTTCTTCCAGGAATCTGAACTTAGGTTGGTAGCTGTCTAATTTATTATTACACGGTGGAGTGCTGGATAATTATACACTGTGGTATAATTTGTTATAACTTGGGCTGAGGCCTATAACTGTATAATTTATCATTATACAGTACGGGGCTGAATAATACGAGGAGTGTATAATTTCCTTCAGACTTACAAGCCTAACCTGTAATCCAAAGGCATCAAGCAGCCTATGTAGATGATTAATATTTCTACAGTAACCTCAACCTAGATATTTCTGACATCTTTCCTTGAGCTTCCCAGAACCAGCCTGGCTGGTGTTGCCAAGTTCTTGACTCTTTTGTCTCAAGCCAAACTCAAATTTTGGCAATCCTAGCCTAGGCCCAATGTGTGTTGTGCATTGAATTATGGAAAAGGAATACCAAGGATTCCAGTAACAGGCGCTACCCCTGAGTGGCCACAGCTGACTGAAGGTGAAGCCTGCAACCTTGGGGAAAGGGACCAAGGGGTTTCCCCCCTGCTAGGGAAAGTGTGTCACGGATGCAGGCTTTGAGAGAGTCTGGCTTCGATCAGAACCCAGCTTCTGGATCCCCAGAAGGACCCTCAGTTTATAGCTTCTCCTTTTTGTTCACGTGACAAGGGTTCTTCTGGTTCTCCATGCTGGGAACATCAAAGAAACATATCCTTCCCCTTGTGAAGCTTGCATTCTGCTAGAAGCTTGTGTTTCTCTGGTCCCTAGTTTCTCAAAGTGTGATCCCCTAGACTAGCAGCAGAGGCTGGGAGCTGGGTAGAAATACAAAATGTCAGCTCTCTGGACCTACTGAGTAACCCAGAACCTCTGCAGCAAGGCCTTTGGCAATCCCCATGATGTCACAAGCACAGCCCAAGCTTCCAGAAAAGCAATTTCAGTCTGCTGGTCACTTCCTGCAAGTGCATGTTACTCACCAAGCTCTCTTTTTCCTCTTCCTCCTCCATTTTGCACAGGAGCATGCATTTTATTTTACTATTTATGGTATCTTTTGGAAATTACAAACATGCCATGGAGAAGTAGGAGGGGGAGACAAAGAGGGGAAAAATAAAATCACTCAAAATTCCATTATTCAGAAGTAGCACTGTTAATATTTTAATGACTCATTTACAAGATATGTTTAGAACATTACACACAAATATGTCATATATATGCTTAGAACATGCACACACATATGTCACTATATGTGTGTGTGTGTGTGTGTGTGTTTAGAACATTACACAAATGTGTATATATATATAACAATGGGTAGAGAATATGGAAGTCAGAGGACAATTTTGTGGGATGGATTCTTTCTTCCCAACTTTGTGTGAGTTCTGGGAATAAAACTCGGGTCGTTAGGCTTGTTCAGAGAGCCCCGTTACCCAGTGAGTCATCTCACCAGCCCTGCACTTCTGTATGATTTTTTTCAACGTCATTTCAAGGAAAGTTGGGCTTTAAGCTACATAGCAGTTCTCTTCCCAAAAGGCTTGATCAAACACGGCCTACCAGGCCTCATCCCAGAGCTTCCAGGAAGGAGAGCCAGTCATGGGACTAGCATTTTCTAGCAAATTCTAGGTGGTATCAATCTGCTGCTCCAGGGGATTGCTGGCCTCAGGGACAGAACATCAGGGTTTGGAATCCAGCTCTGCCACCTGCTGCCAATCTACAGGAAGATCACTGAGAGAGTCTCCAGGTTTGTATTCTGCATCCACAGTGCAGTACCCACCTCCTAAGATTAGCACGTGGGCCATGGGTCTAGGGGAATGCCAACTACTACTGTTCTGCTAAAGGAACACAGTAATACAATAGCTAATGGTTTTCTGCTTTTCCTATGGATCTCTCCCTCAGAGACACATAGTGTCTCAGCCATCATCAGAAAAGCTTCTTCTTGCAGTAGATGGAAACCAGCATAGAGACCCAAAGCTGAACAACACACAGTTAATAACCTCTGCCCTCAGGGCTCAGAGAGCTATGCAGAAGAGGAGGCAGAAACATCTCAAGAACCAGAGGGGAGGGTGAACCGAGGAAACGATGTCTTCCCGACACAACAGCATTGGCGCACACATGAACTCACAGAGACCCCGGCAGCAAGCACAGGGCCTACACAGGTTCAAACCAGACAGGGTCCCAGCACTGAGAGGGGAAGTGGACACAGGCGCCCACCTCTACACAAGAAGCTGTCTTCAACTAACACCTGCTTGCAATGGAAAAATTAGTTTTCTCCAATGGAGTCTCACTGGCTATAGAAAGCATATTTAAAGGCAGTCCCCATGCCTAGCAACACAAAACAAACTCAGTAGTGATTTTTTTGTAGACTTTTTGTCTCATGCTGCTTGCTTTGGGCATGAGGTGTGTGTGTGTGTGTGTGTGTCTGTGTGTGTGTGTGTCTGTGTGTGTGTGTGTCTGTGTGTGTGTCTGTGTGATGTACCTATTTTATCTCTAAAGAAAAAGAGAGCAAAGAGGCCATGGAGATGGGTGAATGGAGAGGTGGAAAGGATTCGGGAGAGGGTGGGGGACAGGAAACTATAATCAGAATATAATGTATGAAAGTTTTTTTTTCAATTAAAGAATATTATCACAAGGACTGCATGACCACATTGAATTAGTAAAACACCAAGGAAGTATGTTACATTGCTTACACCTGTAATTTCATAATTGGGATTTATTAACGATCACTTATAAGTGTTGTTCCTGACGTCGTTCTGTGTGCTTCTTTGGAAAGGCCACGTGACTGCTCTTCACGTGAGATCTGTTGATGGCCATCCCCTCAGACACAGCTCCACACACCTGTCTGCAGGCTCCTAACGAAGGAAAGCACTGAATTCAAACCAGGGAGGAAAGTTATATTTTACTGGGCTGGTGGGCCTTGGTTCTATAAGAAAGCAGGCCGAGCAAGCCATGGGAAGCAAGCCAGTAAGCAGCACCCCTCTACAGCAGCTGCCTGTTTAGAGCTTTTGATAATTTTTATTTTTAAAGAAATGGTCTTCCAGTGACATGCAGATAAGAAGCAAGACCCCCAGTCTCAGGCAAGACTGTCTTCTTCTCCAGTCTCATTAGTGTGCCATACTATTGGTTCTTTGACTAAAAGCACTGTTCCAGAAGTGAGGGTTAAGAGCACTGGCTGCTCTTGCAGATGACCCCAGTTCAATTCCCAGCACCTACGTCTCAACTCACAACTGTCTGTGACTCCAGCCTTCAGATACATGTTTGAAAGAAATGTCTTCATGAATTAAACTTACCATTTAAAGAAAACTTGAAATGAGGTTTTTTTAAAGGTATTTTAAAAAACCCAAGAGAATATTTTTAAGATTATGCAAAATTAACAAAATTTGGAATTTTAGTGACAACTAAAGTGGATGTCCCCTCCCAACATTCGAAGTCTTTAAAATAAACTTTAAGCATTCCTCCATTTATACTGTGCTAACCAGTTAGCTAACCAGCCTCTCTTTTCTGGTGAGCTGACTGCCTGGGCTAGGCTCCACACTTCTCATCCTGTGGGAGCAGAGGTGTGACTCACGGGTACCAGCTGCTGACGAAGCCTCACGTTTGCTGCTGGGTGCATGCCTCCCACTTAGACCGGTGTTGGTTAAGAAAGGCAGGGAACCTTGTAAACAGAGAAGTCGATGAAAATTGCTTAGTGGAAATTATTTCAGTATCTCATATTTCAGGACTAGGGCCTCTGTAAACACAAAGGACGCCATGACAGGACAGTCTCAAGGTCCAAAGTATGAGGTACCCACTTACACCCCAAACTGCAGGAAATGGGCTTGTGCAGGTGACAGTGGTGGCCTGGGATTTTATGAAAGACATGATGCTAAATTTGAAGACATAGATGCCCTGGGTTCTAGTACTGTCTCTTGCAACTGCTATCTCTGTGCATCAAAGTAAATTATTCTTAGACTATTTTTTTTTTTTAGTTTAAAGTCATTAAATAATAATAATAAAAAATCTGGAACCAAACAAACTATAAATCATAAAATACCAGCCCAAGGGGCAAACTGGCATATAAAGTATTTATCCAAGGCTTTTGAAAGTATTTGATAAGAGGAAATAGGATGGCTTAGATGAATAATTCTCCATTTGTTCTGCTGAGCAAGGTGAGTGAGGCTCAGATATTGCAATACTACATATTCTCTCTCATACACACATACATCCTAGCTTCCAATTGCAGGCTTATATGTTTAGCTTGGTTTGCTTACAGAGGCTGGAAAGCCAACAAGGGATCACAGGAAGGGAACGGGCAGAGGCTTTAGGAATGCAGTGGATAGCAGAGCACCGGATGTAAGTAGATGGGGGTGGGCGGGGAATACTTAGAAAGGTTTAAGAGTGGAAGAGGGGTTGGGGAGGGGACGGGGCTTAGCCCAAACTAAGGAGGTGTGACAAAGTCACGAGGAAACCTACTACTTTGTAGGCAGGTGACTTAGGGCTGGAGGGATGGCTCGGTGACTTGCTGCACCAACACGAGGACCTTGTCTTGGCTAGTTTTATGCCAACTTGACACAAGCTAGAGTCATCTGAGAGGAGAGAAGCACATCTGAGAAAATGCCTCCAGTTGTAGACCAGTTTCTTTATTCGAGGTTGATGAGGAGGGCCAGCTCCTTGTGAGTGGTGCTATCCCTAGGCTGGTGGCCCCATGTTCTATAAGAGCAGGCTGAGCAGGCTGTGCCGAGCAGGCCGGTAAGCAGCACCCCTCTAGGGCCTGCTCCTGCTTCCAGGTTCCTGGCCTGACGTCCTTGACTGATGAACTACAGTGTGGAAGTGTAAGCCAAATCAGCTCTTTCCTCCCATGCTTCACGGTGTTTCATCATAGCAGTAGTAGCCCTGACTAAAATAGGATCTGAGATTTAATTCTCAGCACCCACATAAAAAACGAGGCGTATTGGTTACTTTTCTGTTTCCATGACAAAATATCATAACCGAGAACAACTTACAGAAGATAGAGTTCATTTTGGCTTACAGCTCTACAGGATTAGCGTCTGTAGGGGCAGGTGGGCAGGTGTGGTAAGGAGCTAGCTGGCCGTGTTTCAGTCTTACACAGTGAGTGGAGGCGGTAAGCAGGAATCAGAATGCCCAGTCCCAGTGATGTACTCTCCTCCAGGAAGGCTAGCCCTCCGAAGAGCTCCATAAACTCCCAACAGTTCCACCAAGGGCAGACTAAGTGTTAAACGCATAACCTAATAGGGGACATGTATCATTCAGGTCACAACATGTGTTGTGGCTGGAAGCACCTGTAATCCCAGTGCTGGACAGGGTGGAGGTGAAAGCATTCCCGAGGCTTCCTGCCTCGAACTTAGCTCCATTCTCAGTCAGAGACTTTATGTCAAGAGAATGCCTCAAGTCCTCCTCTGGCTTCCATGTATGTATTCATGGACATGCACATACACCATCATACATGTAAAAATACATATGCACACATACATTTTTAAAAGGTTGGATAGAGATACCCTGCATGGGTAAGTAGTGCTACTCCCAGAGGTCAAGTTATCAAATAAAAATCCCAGTGCCAGGTGTGGAATACCTCCGGATGAATTTTGGATCAGGAGGGCCCCAAATTTGAATAAGGGGGCTTCAAAACAATATAGGCTATTGTCTTGGTGGTGCAAGAAGTACATGGTAGGACCCCATTGATAAAGGCACAGAATGCTCAGGTTATCGGATGTTGAGAAATCGAACTGAAACTGACTTGAAAACCTCGTGCCTGGTAAGAAGCTTTCACAGAACTAGAAGGTGCTTTGCAGGCTGTCGCCAGTCTAATGCAGATACAAACCCTGTCAGGTGAGATGTGGGGCAGTAGTGGTATGACCGGTATGGGGGTAACCAACAGCTTCATGAGTAGATTTGTACCCCACTCCACAGAAGGGAATGTGTGCCTCGTTAGAGTCCATGGCGGGAGAGGCCACAGGCCCTAGAGGGTCACCTGCTAAATGGACATGCTTTCAAAGTGCCTTATAAATATTCATGTTTATATCTATCTAGTGCTGCTGTCCACTCTAGCCAGACTCCTTTATGAAATAGTTAATAAATACAAAGACTCAGAACTTGTAAAGGTGTTGGGAGCGAATGAATGGCGATCGACCGCTAACCAGGACCTTCTATCAACTCCTCCAAGGCTAGGGAAGCCTGAGGAAGAAGGATCCAAAAGAAGATAAAAGCCAGAGGAAGGGGAGGAGTGTTCTGAAATGTTATTTTCTAGACATGCCGTGACCATGTTAATGTCATCCAAATCAGACATCCATGCTGGGCATCGTGAGCGTAGCTCGACACCCCCAGCTGAGCTGTTTGCACAGGTTTCCTGAGAGCAGAACATCCTGTGGCTCGGCTTGATTCCTGTTTTCCCGCCCCGTGTGGTAGGGACTTCCCAGGTGCCTGACCTATGGCTATGTTTGTTTTTTCCTGTTTTTTTTTTTTTTCCTGTCCTTAAGTTTAAATTGCTGGTCCCTCAGTAAAGCTTGGGCATTCTCCTTACTGAAATGACCCCAGTCTGTGTCTTCTGTCAATCCCCCAGGCCTACGCCTGATACTTGGTACCACGACCCGCTGTCACACCCAGAGAGATATTGGTCTGATCTACTTGCCTGTATTCACAGAGCACCTACTGTTTGCCAGATGCCATTCCGGAGACTGAAGTGGAGTAAAAACTCTGAGAGGTCTCAGTGTCTTCATTGGGGTTTCGCTGGGAAGAGACACCATGACCGTGACAACTCTTACACAGGAAGGCGTTGAACTGGGACTGGCTTACAGTTTCAGAGGTTTAGTCCACTGTCGTCATGGCAGGAAGCATGGCAGACATGCTGCTGGAGAAGGAGCTGAGAGTTCTACATCTTTATCCACAGGCAGCAGAAGAGAAGATCACACTAGGCCTCGCTTGAACCTAGGAGGCCTCAAAGCTTGCCCTGACAGTGACTTGCTTTCTTCAAGAAGGCCACACCTACTCCAACAAGGCCACACCTCCTAATAGTGCTAGTCCCTATGGACCAAGCATGGAGACACACAAGTCTATGGAGGCCGTTCCTCTTCAAACCACCACATTCAGTCTCCCATGTCCTTTGTAATAGCTGCTCTCCCAGTTACTGTGATAAAGTTCCTCGGGTGGCTTTAAGAAGGGAAGTCGTATTATCACTTGTGGCAGGGGAGGCATGGTGGTTAGATCAGCTCGAACTGAGGCAGCAGGAGAGTGAGGTACCTTGTCTCACAGTCAGCAAGCAGACAAAGATGGACACTGGCAACCAGAGGTCACCTCCTTCCCTTCTGATTTGGTTCAGGGCCCAACCCCTGTGGGATGGTGTTGTCTGTGCTCAGGGCGTGTCTCCCCACCTCAGTTAAAACTCTAGAGACCCTCTTACAGCCACACTCCGAAGTGCATCCCCCAGGTGCCAGCCAGGGTGACAGTGAAGATCAATCACCGCAGGCTCTCAGCCTGTTGCACGGAGATGGACAGACTCACTAGAACATGGGGAGTGTTGGCTGACACAGTGCCATCATAGTTTGAAAGATGATGCACCATTCTTCTGGGGAGGGAAGCAGGAGCAGATGTGCTGGGGGAGATGTGGAGCTTCGGGAAGAAAACCGCTGGGAGAGATAGAAAGTACCAGATAATAAAAGAACTGTGAATGTCTGCCCAAGGGGGCTGGACCTAATCCCCGGCCTGGAAAGGAGTTTCATTGAAAAGGGTTTTTTTTTTTTTCAAGTAGATTATCAGCACACTAGAGCTTCAGAGAGGCAACCCAGGAGGCAGGGGAATGCCCATGTGAGGTTGGGGTGAGCCCTGAGAGTCAGGGAGATGGCATGGATCGATTGAGTTTTGGATTAAGTACACACCAGGCTGTCTGACTTGGAGAGAGCGAACAAAGAGTGAAATTGTCAGGCCTGGAAAACTATCAGCTTGAGGAGGAAGTAGAAGAGAGGGCTCTTGGAGCCACCTTAAGAGCTATTCCTATAAAGGGATCTCCGAAGCCTGGTGTATAAGCACAGACCAAGGGGAAGCCCAGACACTGACTGTAGCAATGACTGGAAAAGACTGGGCTATCAGTAAGAACACTAGAGACAGCCTGGCTGTCTTGCAATACTATATGGCTGTTCTCCAGGGCACACCAGAATGGGGGTGGGGAAGGAGAGAGTAGGAATAGGGGAGACAGAGCATGAATCTTGCTACACAGTGTATAGAGCCCAAAAATTCTTAGGAGGAAATACCTGGGAGAGAAACAGGGTGAAGTCAGGCAGCTGAACCTGCCCTCCACTGTCTCCTGCCCATCAATCCTCCATAAATGTATCTATCCACAGTCCTCGTGTTTCCAGACTCCAGCCGCAGGTCCCCAATCCCATGGGAGCATTGCAATATGTCCTTTGCCCACTTCCTTCTCCAACTACTCCCAAGACTCGGGATCCCTCTAAGCTCCCCCAGCCCCTGCAATCTGAGCAGAGTGACATAGCACCCAATCTTTCCACTCACTACCACTAGACATGCGTAGCTTTAGACAGCGAACTGGAGTTTAAACCATTTCTAGACTTCTAGAGTAAAGGTGAGGACTCAAAGACGGGATGAGCTCATAGAAAGAGGGGGACTCAGGGATGAGCTCATAGAAAGAGGGGGACTCAGGGATGAGCTCATAGAAAGAGGGGGACTCAGGGATGAGCTCATAGAAAGAGGGGGACTCAGGGATGAGCTCATAGAAAGAGGGGGACTCAGGGATAAGCTCATAGAAAGAGGGGGACTCAGGGATGAGCTCATAGAAAGAGGGACTCAGGGATGAGCTCATAGAAAGAGGGGGACTCGGGGATGAACTCATAGAAAGAGGGGCACTCAGGGATGAGCTCATAGAAAGAGGGGGACTCGGGGATGAGCTCATAGAAAGGGGGACTCAGGGATGAGCTCATAGAAAGAGGGGGACTCAGGAATGAGCTCATAGAAAGAGGGGGACTCAGGGATAAGCTCATAGAAAGAGGGGGACTCGGGGATGAGCTCATAGAAAGGGGGACTCAGGGATGAGCTCATAGAAAGAGGGGGACTCAGGGATGAGCTCATAGAAAGAGGGGGACTCAGGGATGAGCTCATAGAAAGAGGGGGACTCAGGGATGAGCTCATAGAAAGAGGGGGACTCAGGGATGAGCTCATAGAAAGAGGGGACTCAGTGGAAGAATGTGGGAAGGAAAACGAAGGGGAAAGAAGAGTCAGGAAAGCAGGAAGCGATGGAGGGAGGGAGTGAAATTTGAGGGGAGGCAGACAGGAGAGGAAGGGGAAGAGGAAGGAGGGAGGGAGGGAAGGAGCAAGGAAGGAACAAGGAAGGAGGACTCTGGATAGATACATTGATGGAGGATTGATGGAGGGAGAGGGTCAGAGGTGACAGTCACAGATAGGCACGTATGTGGACTAGGGGAGGAGTTGATGGTAAAGAGGGTGAGCCAATGGAGGAGGTGAGTATAGGTACGAGTGAATGATCAGGTAAGTCAGTAAGTAAGCAAAAGAGAAGATAAGTAATTGAGAGAAGGGATGAACGGAGCGAAGTCCTCTGCGCGGTAGATTTCTCTGCCCTCCCAGACTCTGGTTCAGGCAAGCATGTTGTCACTTTGTTCAGGCAAGCATGTTGTCACTTCCTAGGAGCCCCATCCCTGGTGTCTGGTGTCTGGTGTTTGCACTGGCTGGCCTGTACTGGTAATCCTATCGACTCAGTGGCCCGAAACCCCCTTGTACTTAATGTTCCTCGTGGTAATTTTGTGCTGACTAAGCTCTGTTCTGTTCCGTGGTTATGAACCCATACAGCTGTATCCACAGCAAAGCCAAGCAGGCACAGGCGGGCACTGGGGGCAGGAACATGAAATAATGTATATAATGTATGTATATATGCACACGATGTCCTCATTCGTCTCCTCAGAGCTGGACTCGAGGGCAGTCCGTTTTCCAGCTCTGATGACTACCACACCCCTCTATTGAGTTGGTATACAGATACCTTCTGCCGTGGGTGTTCTTGAATAAAATTTGCCATGTCATCTTTTGACATCACTTGGGGCCACTTCAGTTGAGCACCTCAGCATGTGTGGTTTATCACCTTTGCTGTCATCATGGTTATTACTCTAAACTTCCCCTAGGGCTCTGGGCAGATACCATAGGCCATTTTACTTCTAGTTGTATTTTATCTGTATTACTGTTTTGCCTGGGTGTATTTGAGTGTGCCACACCCATGTCTGACCTAGGGAGGCCAGAGGAGGGTGTTGGATCCCTATAACTGGAGTTAAGATGGTTGTGAACTACTATGTGGGCACTAGGAACTGAACCAGGTCCTCCACAAGCTACTCTCTAACTCTGGAGCCATCTCTGCGGCCCCATTGTGACCCTGTCTTTATTTTCATACTTACTATTTTTCAAAGTGGAGAAAACTGGAAAGGATGGAGAAGAGCATTGCTTTGTACTTGAGTGAAACTGGAATCCAAGGGCAGCCACCCAAGTTCAAGGTCCACAGGTGGGCTCAAGAATTCCAAGCCTGATTTCCTTTTCTTTGAAACTGGGAAATTGCTTAATCATGTCTAGCCAAAAAGAAGACAGCATTGAAGAACAAGGTATTTCAGCAACAATAACAAAAGCCCAAGGACTTTTCATCTTAATGCTAATAACTGCCCATTTATAGTCAGTGCACCTCTGGGTTCCCTCCTAAAACCCAGAGTTTTCCTGTTGGAATTTAGATTCTTAAGTCTACCCAGATGGTGGCAAAACTCCCCCGAGTGTATTGATCCAGGTGGCCACAAGGGGGCGCGCCCAGATCAGATACCGCTGGCCTCAGCCACCTGGCCTGTTGCTGCCCCCTGCGGCGGATGCCTCCTTGCTCCAAAGCTTAGATATTGTGCCCCAAGGTGATGCCCCAGGTTCCAAAGTGCCCGTGGAGGCTGGAGCAAAGGAGCAGGATTGTTTTTGAGACTTATCAAGCGTCATAAAACACACTGAATTTCTGGAGAGGACGCTGAATGTACATCCAGGACCTACTGTATGCCTGGACTTCAGAATTCTCAACTCTTTGTAGACACAGGGAAGGAAGCTGTCTAGAAAGGGAAGGAGCCAAAGCGTTGATTGAGTAGGAGTGTGACCACCAGTCCAGTTTTCTTGGCAGCCAGCCCTGCTCTCACAGAGTGAAAACAAGAAAGTGGTCTCAGCTGTCGTCCAGCTCCGAGCCAGATTCTACACAGGGCTGTGGCCTGGGAGTGAGGTTGTGGTTTCTGGAGCGATAGTAGCCGGGGAATCACCGATTGTTAACCTGGGGCGCAGCAGTGTCCCTACCAGGATCTGGCACTACAACGTGAGGACTGCTTCTGATTTCTATTAGGGCAGGAATTGTCCCCTCTGGGCAGAGAGCCTAGGGGTGTTTTGGGAACTGTCCTCTGTTCAAGGATCCCCCTCAGGACTTCGGTGGCTGTCCCAACTCTCATTCTTATATAGGTGAGTCTTAAGACCCTTTCCTCCAAAAAAACAAAGTCTCCAGAGAAGAGCGGTGTGTATGTTTGGGAGGTAGACATGACCAGGCGGGCCTGGGCTGCCTCCTGTGTCTTCCCGTCTGCTTTGCCCTATGCCTGCCTGTGCCTGGAGGCTCCCTGCACCTGCCCGCACCTTCCCCCATGCCTGTCTGTACCAGCTAGTGCCTGCCAGCTGTTCCTACCTGTGCCAGTCCTTGTGTCTGTCTATACATGTCTGTCCCTATCTATGTGTCCCCGTGTGTTTTCCTGTCCCTACTCGCTGTGCCTGTCTGTCTGTGCCTATACCTGCCCCTGCACCTCCTTCCTGTGCCTGCTCCCTGCATTCTCTTCCCATTCTGCTAATCAATTCCAGGTCCTTAAAGTTCCCCACCCAGGCTGGCAGGGTGTGAGTCTAAGGGCCAAGCAGGAACTTTGTCACCTCCAACCCCAGCTTAGTCCTGCGGGGACCAGCCATGTCATGAGGCAGAGAATCTTGTTACTTAATTTGAAACAAAGTACTTGTTATTTAATTAAGAGTCACTGCTTTGCAATTGCTTTTTGAGAAAAACATCCCACTTGTCCTTAAGCCTTTAAGTTCAATTTACAAAACTTGGTCTGTTTCTTTACAGTCACTTTCAAGGGACTTTTGATTAATAGTCAACTCCATTAAAACTATCTATCCCCTTTGCAAGTGTGGTTAATTAAATTATCTTCAACATGTAACACAGGACTTACTAATTCAATGACTCAATTTCATTTTTAAAACACTTTCCTTACTTGGCCCAACAAGCAAAACTTTGCAGAGTTTAAAGCACATTGGAAAATCTAATTTAGGAACTTGAAGGGTAGTGAATCTTGAGAGCTCTGATACATCATATGCGTGTTCACAGGTCCTCAACAGAAAACCAACAAGTCTATAATCAATTACAAATTTCAAATTAGAGTCACAGGCTAATTTGTTCATTCTCTATGCTGAAGCACTCCACTGTAGTGAATACTTTACATATCAAATGCCCAAGTGCGCAAGGTTAAAAGGCATTTGCCCAAGAAAAAGTTCTTCATCCTGTGGGAGTTTCCACCCTTTCTAGCACATTAATTATGTCATCGCTGGGGCAAAACGTCCATGTGCGACAAAGCCAACACCCACGGTCCCCTGCCTGACCATTTGCTTACATGAAACCAAGATGGTATTTCCCAGCATCTCTTGTAACAAAGTGACCATGTGGCCAAGATCTGGCTAGTGAGATTTAAGCAGAACCGTTATGTAAGCACTTCTAGAACACCGTCTGAAACACATAACTGTTCTACGTGTCCTCCCCACTCTATTCTAGCTATTCCTCCATCTTGCCCCTGGACCATAGACTTCCTGGTTGGACTTCCGTCACCATCTCAGTCCTAGAAGACCAAGTGGCATGTGAGGGAGCAAGACCCTGGGGTTCTGGTGGCTTCACAGAGGAATCTGAGATTACTTAGTAAGCCCGCCCATCTAAGCCTCCTGGACATGTGGACTTGCCTGCTTCCCTCTTCCTCCCACTCTGTGGACTTGCCCCATGACTTGCCTTCATCAATTACATGTGGCAAAACCAGCACTGGGTGTTGTCTAAGGCGGCACATTTGCTTGCTTGCAGTGCTGACTGGAGACGTGGTACTCCGCGGGAAGCTGGTCTACCGTGCTGGAAGATGCGGGACCCTGGCCGGAGCATATGCGGTCAGGAGACGGGGTGAACCCCTGCAGAGTCTCCCAGCTCTGCAGCCCCCGTTTCTGTCCAGGCAAAGCCCTCAGACTTCCTCCTCAGTGCACATAATTGTTTTCAGCCATTGAGTTTTACAGTGGCATATGCAGCGAAAGCTAAACAGAGTAGGGTCATAAACCGCCCCAGCCTCTCTTTTCCGGGACCTTTCAGCCATTTTTGTTTGGGGTCTTGGATACATTGTATCCTGATACACCCGTGGGCCAAGCTGAGCTGCGTTGACGCATAGGGCATTCTCTTTTGCTGCTGACAGACTTGCAGAGCCTTTTCCAACTGGTTGCCATGTCAACAAAGGACTCCATTTTCTCAAAAGAAGTGGATCTTGTGGATGGTTGGGTTCTGGCCATCTCATTAACTCTGTGTGCCCCGCCCTCCCTCCACCCACGCAGGAAGTCACCGCTGGCTTCCTTCACTAATTTCCTTATTGCCTAATTGAATTCTGAAGCTTTTTTCGCCCTTGCTGTCTGCCCAGGCTAGAACTCTGATAGATATGGCAGACATCTTGAACTCCACTTCTCTCTCCTCTCCCTGTTCTATTATTCCCACAGTCAACTTAGACTGGGAATGCTCCTGTTCCGAGCCTCTAGGGTATTTGTTTGTTTCTTTGTTTGTTTTTGTTTTTTGTGTTTTAGCTTGCAGATAGAACCTAGATTTTTGACATAGCAGGGTTGTTGGGACATGACTGGAATTTTCTACATAAACACTGTGGTGTTAGAGACCCAGGGAGCTTTCTGGAGCCTGGGCCATAATGTCCCAGTAGCTTGACAGCTAGTGAGTTAATGGGATTCCCCAAGCCTTCACCCGAGGCGTGCACATTGGTCTGGGTACTCAGACTCAGCTCGCCGTGCACCCATGCCGACCTGGGCACTGCCCAGTCACATCCCCATGCCACCCTCGCTGTCCTAGGCTGGCCTCACTAACGCCTCCCCTTACTGTTCTCCCTTAGCTCAATCATGGCTGGCCCCTTGCTCTTTCTGCCTCATTTCAAAAGGATTATCAGGGATTGGAGAAATGGCTCAGGGGTTAAGCACTTACTGCTCTTCTAGAGGACCTGGGTTGAATTCACGATACCTACATGGTGGCTCATTCCTGCCTGTAACTCCTCACCTCCTCTGAACTCCAGGGTTACACGAGGCGACGAACATAAACTCACACAGGCTCATGCACATATGTAAATAAAAAAACATTTTAAAAAAGTAGTGACATAATATAGTGACGAGTTTAATAATAACTAAAGCTCTTAGTAATAAATTTATGTTCCTACAAAAAAACAAGATGCCCTTCGGTGTGTACACAGAGTAGCTAGAGAATATCCACTGTGAGGGTTGGTCAGCTTCTGGGGGTTGGGAGTGCAGAGCAGCTGGACACACCTGTAAGGGGTTTTCTTGACGCAGTTATGTAAGTGAGGAGACCCGCCCTGAATGTGGAGCCTTGCTCCTTGTCTACTGGTCTTCCTGCTGCCTTTCTGTCATGCTCGCTAGTTTGTGTGCCCCGTCTGACTCCTGTGGCAGGTTCATCTCCCCTGCTGCTGCTGCTGCTGCTGCTGCTGCTGCTGCTGCTGCCACTGCCACCGCCGCTGTTATCACTTGCCGACATCAGAACCATTTCTTCCACCTCCCAATGTGGACAGAAGACCACTGGTTCTCCAGAACTTCCCAGGCCATCAGTGACACCCCAGTCAGTGGGGTGACTGACTTTGTGGGCTGAACAGCTGCCAGGTTCTCCGCCTCCCTGGTGTGAAGGCAGACCCTGTTAGACTGCTCAGACTGTACTGTAGAAGCCAAACAAAACAAACAAACAACGACAAACCTCTTAGTGTGTGTGTGTATATATATATATATTTTTTTTTTTTCTTTTCTTCTCAGCTCTGTTCCTCTCGAGAGCCCTATCGAATCCACCCACTTAAGAGCATATTACCCGCTGATCAAAAGACATGTGCTAGGATGGTCGATGCTGAGGAAAGACATGAAGGGACCTTGAGTGTCCGTCACTCCATCACAGAAGGCCCTGCAGAGGCTGCGTGCTGCACGGTTTCAACCATATGCTGTTCTGGAACGGACACAGCTATGGAGACTGTAAAAGGATCCGTTGGTGTTAAGAATGGGGAGGGAGACTGACCGACCAGCATTCTGTCTGCTACTGTAAAGTGGGCGCATGGCACTCTGCCTTTGCTTGCTTGCTTTTTGTTTTTGAGAGAGGGACTGACTGTGTAGCCCTGACTAGCCAGAACTCACAATAGAGAGACCAGACTGGCCTCAAGCTCAGAGATGCACCTGCTAATGCTTGCCAAGGGTTGGGATTCAGGTGTGTGCCACCAAGCCCAGGCTCACCTTCCTTCTCTCTCTCTCTCTCTCTCTCTCTCTCTCTCTCTCTCTCTCTCTCTCTCTCTGTGTGTGTGTGTGTGTGTGTGTGTGTGTGTGTGCCAGTATGTGCATGGAAGACATAAGGGGACATCCTGCTCTACCTATTCTCCATTATGTCTTTGAAACAAGGTCTCTCACTGAACGCCGAGCTGCTGTAGCATCCAGCAAGCTTCCCTGGCACTCCTGTCTCTGCCTCCCAGGATTGGGGTTACAAGTGTGTGCACAGCCACGCACTGCTTTTTACACAGGTGCTAGAATCGGAACTCCGGTCGTTATGTCTGTGCGGCAAGCACCCTTAACCACCGAGTCATCTCCAGCCCCGGCTTACCTTAAATGTGCGCTCTGGGGCAGCAGTGAATGCATGACGTGGAGCATCTATTGACAGCACACGGTGTACCACCCCGCAGCATTCCTGATGTGGCCAGGAGAAAAGCGGCCCAGCCATGCCAGCTTGGTATAGCGTTGCTCTGGTCCGTGGTGGTGCTCCAATTCAACACTCTGGCCACGCCGCCTCGTTGATTAGGTCTTTTACTTGCTTTCTTCATTCTGAGACGAGGCCCACTGGCCATCGGCAGGGCTTACATGATCAAGCTCTTCCTGCCTCTAAAAAGTCCCTGTAGCCCATCAGCAGTCTGCCCCGCCTCGAGCCTCTGTTTGGACATCACTTGCCCAGGGTGCTCCCACCAGGCCAGGCCTCTGCTCTCTATGCCCAAAGCTCCTCTCTCTCCTCCACCCCGCCCTGTGTTTGCTACTGGCCTTTGCTCTAAGCCAGCGATTCTCAACCTTCCTAATGCTGTGACACTTTAACATAGTCTCATGTTGTGGTGACCTCCCAACCACAAAATTACATTTGTTGCTACTTCATAACTGTAGTTTTACCTCTGTTATGAATTGGTGTAGATGTTTTTGGAGCTAGAGGTTTGCTGAAGAGTTCGAGGCCCACGGGTTGGGGACCACTGCTCTAAGGCACGTCCCCAGCTGAACCATACAGTCCTGAGTCTGGGGATCACACACTCACCCCAGGGAAGGGGTTCCTGAAAACTCCTTGTCTCAACCCCGACTGTTGATTAATTTCACATGAACATTCCTGATGGTTTTCAGATGCTTATAAATAGGAAAGAAGCAGTACAGCCTGCAAAATCAAAAAAGAAACGGAAAGCAGTAGTCTCCGATGCACTGAAATTCAATTTGATTTGAATATATATATATATATATATATATATATATATATATATGATACGTATATACTTGACAATGATGGATCCTTTTTATATAAAGCAACTCAGAGACCCATTTTCCTCATAGAAGCTCAAAGCGTGAGACTACAGTTTTCAGGCTAAGAAGGATGGGAGGCGGGCGCTCCACATGTCTTCTGCAAACTAATCTCTCAAGGGCTACTGATTCTTTGCAAACTGGCTTCCCAGCCTCCACCTACAGCATTTCCAGACCTACCCCTTGCCTGTGGGGAATTTGAACCCCACAAGAGTGCAAGAGCCCCAAGTCCCAATTCCCCTTGCTGCCTGTTTTGGTGAAATTATTATGACTGGGACCAGAAAAGAAATGTTCCTGGGTTACTTCCGGAACCCTCTGTCGTCTTCTTTTGGTGATGCCAATTGGCCTGGCCCAGATTACATCCTTCCAGAAGCTCTCGTCCCTAAAAGCCAAGGGTCTTTTCCAGAGTCCATCAGTTGAGCGACATTGTTGTAAACTATCCTGAGCAGGACCCTAGGCTGTCATGGGTGACAGTGTGGGCAGAACAGGGCGGAAAGCCATCGCCATCGCCCCTGTCTGCTTCTGTCCACTTCCACCCCTGCCCTCCCTCATCCCCTCCTGCTTGCTCCTCTACCTCAAATAACCACACACTCTCCTGTTAGTGTTTGTACTTGCTGTTCTCTGTGCCTGGAACACACACACACACACACACACATACACACACACACACACACACACACACACACACACACCTAGACAACTACAACTTAATGTCAGCCTCATGCATCTCTGGTCTTACGCCACCCCTTCAGCGAGGCCATTGTGACCTCTCTCAGTGGCTACACTTCCCCATTACTCCCTCCCTCCTCCCTTTCTTTTTCTCCCTAGAACTCACAACCATCTAACCCCACCCTTGTCAGACCCACTTATTCTTTTATAGACACTTTATCCCTCCTTGAAAATTGAACCCCGTGGAGCAGTAAGTACTTTGCTTAAGCACCAACGGATCCCTTGCTTCTTGCCTGTTGCTGTGTATACAGTAGATGCTCAATAGTGGCCATCAGAAATGAGATCAAGTCAGGTAGAGGAGACACTGCCCTGGCTATGCAACAACTTTTAGCCAGAAGGTGTTCCTGTGTGTCTGAGAACTTTCTCAAACCATAGGGTAGAAACCGTCCACTTCCTTCGTGAAGGAGGCAATGGACAGTCAGTGGCTTTGGTCAGCCTTTACTGACATACAAATCATCATGCACAGGCTCCTGAAAGCTTGAAATATAATCCGCAGCATTTAATGGAAAACTGAAGAGGTCCAGTCCCCTGCCTCAGCTGTTGTACAGAGCCAGGATAATACCCAGGCCCATGGGCCTGGACTCTCTCCAATGTTCCTTCCCCAAATCTCAATATTTCACACATCTTGTCGATAATCAGAAATCTCCCCTGGCTTCTGAGGCCCCAGGGCAGCTCCTGCAGGGGCCTGGCAGGGGGATGGAAGCATTGGAGAACAAGACAGGTCCTCGCTTTCAGAAAACACACTTCCTGTCAGCAGTAATAAAGGCTCCCGAGAACAAATAATGGACTTGACTGAAATTAGACATAACACAAGAAATTGTGCGTGAGAGCAACACGGGTGCACATTTGCACGCTGGAGGAGTAATTATAAATCTTTGTTATAAATCTGCACACTCCTGTGTAGCGTTATGGATGTCAAACTGACATCTCTTAGGGAGGACTTGTTCCCAAGGCCAATGTGGGGATTTCTGTTGTCTCACTTTGGAGCCTTTAATTAATAGATAAGCCCCATCGCTAGGCTAGTTCCTATGAGGGGCTTGGAGAAGGTGGGTGGAGGAGGGGTGGCCCAAAGCAGAGGACGGTAATGACTGTCTCGATCATTATGAACAAACTTTCTGCCTAGTGACTGTATTCCATGTTGTCTGGAAACTGCTTGCTTATTAATAATGGGCTTTTTAAAGGTTACCAGGGTGTTGGTATGTTGGTAGCCAGTGCCTGTCTGCTTTGTGGCCACTGCACAGTGGCCTTGGGCAGGGACAGAAGCTCAAGAATCTGGAAGGGCTGTGCTATTCTCTGTCCCCACAAATAGCTCATTAAGACAGATCTTGGTGAGTCCTCTGGGGTGTGGAAATGTTCTAAGTATCCACACTTGAGGGGATTTCAGAGCACCCAAGTTATAACTCCAGAAAAATTACTTAATGCCACTTCTTTTACAGAAGCAGTAGAATGTTGTTCTTTCAACCGGCATGTCCCTCACTCGGGTGTTATCAGACACACCGTGATCAGAGTCACCACCAGAAACGGGGTTCTGAGGAGGTCCAGTCCCCTGCCACGGCTGGTGCACAGAGCTAGACCAATACCTGAACCATGGTCCCCAACTCTCAGAGCACAGCAGAATGTGGCACACATGGCCTAAGGCAAGTCAGGTGTATTGGAGACTTACTCGGTACTCCTGGAATTTTGCCTCTGAGCAGTAAAGTCAGTATTCCCTTCTCTACCCAAGAGATTGAAAATCTGAACCCCAAATACCCTGTGTCCCTGTCTCTTGGTAACCACAAAAGTAACCTAGAAAACGGAAGCCAGAACAATAGTGTTTTGGAATCCATAATGTATAGGATGAATTTTTTCATTTATTTATTTATTTATTTATTTATTTATTCACTTGACATCCAGTCACAGTCCCCCTCCTTCCTGTCCCTCCTCACACATGTCCTCTTCCTACATCTCCTACATCCTCTGAGAGGGTGGGTCTCCCCCTGGGTATCAACCCACCTGGCACATCAAGTCACTGCAGCACTAGGCACATCCTCTCCCACTGAGACCAGACGAGGCAGCCCAGTTAGGGGAACAGGATTCACAGTCAGGCAACAGAGTCAGGGTAAGCCTGCCCTAGCTGTTGGGGACCTGCGTGAAGACCAAGTTGCACATCTGCTACATAATATGTGTGGGGGTCCTAGGTCCAGTCCCCGCTTGCTCTTTGGTTGAGTCGAGGGTCCAGGTTAGTTGACTCTGTTGGTTGTCCTGTGGAGTCCCATATAGGGGAAATTTTAAGGGCTAGTTCTCATTTTTCAAAAATTGAAAAATGAAATCATAAAGTGGTGCGAGAGGGATGTCTGGTGTCAAGCACACAGCTGCGCATATTGTAATACTCTTTTATAATTACTTAGCTCCGACTGAGAGCCATCATGCAGAGCCAGATGTCTGAAGTCTCTTCTACATTTCCCACAGCATCTGTCTGCCAGCTTTCCCTGTCCCCATCAGTCCCTGGACTCGCTGCTGCTGGGTGGCCTGGCACATTCTCTGCTGGGAATCATGCTCCAGCCCCCCACCTGCACCCCCCCTCGAACCAGCCCTTTCTCCATCCTATCTCCATGACGCTCATGCTCTGACCAACCAGAGCACCACACAAACCTATCTGTGATGACCGGAGTTAGCTCATTATTGATCATAAGACCCAAACGCTGCTGAAGAGGTGTAATAAAGCAAAGGCTAGGGTTCTTGTGAAGACAATATAAGAGCAGACGCCTGCACTGGCGAGGCCTGGAACTTTTGGAAGCCACCTAAAAAGATATAAAGAACCTTCACCACTAAAGAGACGGAGATCAAGTCGTCAGAGAGCACCTTGTTCCGGTTCTGCCTGAAGCAAGCTTTACCGGTGTTTGCATTACATAAGACAACAAATTGCCTGTCATAGTCATAAGACATTTGTTTGGAAGTGACAGAAAAGTCTTCCCTAAAGACTATTCCAGGCCGATGCACAGCAGGATCAGGACCCAGTAGGTGAAAGTGATAAAGATGACACTCTGGTCCCCCAAGGTGGAGGACAATGCTGAGAAGTGTCCGTCTACAACGTGTTCAGGCAGATTTAAGTGTCTGTTTTGGACCTTGGTGTGGCTGGATAAGATGAGTTCAAAGCTCAGGCTCCTTCAGACTTCCCTTTCCTGTGAACACCAAGAAAATCTTACTGTCCTTCAATTCTGTAGCCCAACTCTTGTCTTTACAAGAAGTGCCACCATTTTTAACTTTAGATTCATGTGTATCTTTACTTGGTGCTCCTCTAACTTGTTGTAGAACAAATATATAGATATAGATATAGATAGATAGATATAGAGATAGAGATAGATAGATATAGATATAGAGATATAGAGATATATGTGCATATATATATGTAGATATATGTGCATATATATACACATATATCCTAAATATTCAGTAATTAATAAGCACCTAAGATAGTCTCACTGCTGCCAGGCACTGCTAACAGTCTGAGAGCTATAGTGCTAAGCAAAGACAGAATGAGTCAAGTTGTACTGAGTTCTGAAATTTGTGCTCTGACCAGCTTTGGTTGAATCTCTTTCCTCTTGCCTTGGGAAAAGCAAATGCCTGTAAATCTACCTTAAGAAATAGTTGACACAGCTGTCAGGTTAGACATCAAAACCCTGTTTCCTAAAGCAATAATGTCCTAATGATTCCCAGCAATGCCCGTGTCTGCAGACATGCTTCAATTACAGTAGACACTTCCCATTGATGGTCACGGGACCCAGAGAGTACCCTGAGGTGGTTGGAGAGTTCAACACTGTTGCTCAAACTATAAAAACTGTTAGAAACTACAGACTTAGACAAAGCAGTTTGGTACATTGCCTGCTAGCAAAGTTATGGATAAAGCTGAGCTTTCAGAGTTTCCAAAGTGGAATTTCTATGACATTGTGAGAACAGGGAGCATGTCCACGCTGTTTCCCTGTACTTCCAGCACCTAGCAACAGGTTTTCCAGACAGAGGAGGCCTTCAATTAGTAGCTCATTAAATGAATCGAGAATGAGGATCACACCCCTAGCCCTGTGCTTTCTGGAAAGTTACTCTAAGCAAGAGTCCCACTGTAGCCCACCGCTTCAGTCAGCCAGACACTTTGACACATCCTACACAAGGACACCTTGTGTGCACCATTCAGTGACGGATGCCCGTTTAGCAGAGGACAGTAACTGTTTGCCACTAGCACATTCACTCTTGTTAGGAACATCTGTGACTTGTCCCAGTTTCCCTATACAGGAAGTGGCCGCCGAGGCTGCGGTAGCTCTCTCTGTCCTCCCTGTTTTGTTACCAAATGCCCAGCTTTGCCATTGTTCCTTGAGACTGCATGGGGAAGGAGACTCTCACTTACTGAACCTAAGTGCTGGGAACTTTACATGTTTGATTTCATCTGATCCTCTCAGTCACACTACAAACACTACCCTATTTTATAGAAATAAGAATTAAGGTCCAGAGAGGTCAATGACTTGCCCAAAGTCACACAGACTCAATTTACAGATGTGAGTCCATGGAACACTCACGTTCTTGCTTTCTGTTTCCCCACACCGTGTTTTCTAATATGACTGCAGGGGCTGGAGCTATGGCTCGGTGCTAGAGTGTTTGCCTCTCACGCAGGAGGCACCAGGTTCAATCCTCCCATACAGCTACACATGTGTGTGTGCTTACGTAATTATATGCATATCATATATGCATATATAATGCCATACACTTTCTCTGGAGACTACTCAAATATATTCATGCAAACACAGCAAGCCGTCCAGGTAACGCATAACTTTATTTATTATACCAGAGAAGCAGGAAACTACACAGACCTATTAAGGACTCACATATTCCAAGTAAGCTGGATAAATGTGAATTTTTTTTTTTTTAAAGCAGCACACAAGTCACTGTCAAACAAACTACACATTTCAGAACACATGAAGAGCCCTACAGGCTGTGGCCGGTGTGTGGAGAGGAACACTCAAGATATCGTATGCAAATATGCAAATCCAGTCTGCTTCCTACCAAAGATGAAAACCCAGTCTGCTTCCTCTCCCGTCCAGCCCCATGTCCTTAACCTATCCTGTAAATATCTGCCTGGGGATGGGGACCTGAAACCAAAGAGGGCCTTGCCTGTGATTACGGGCTTTTTGAATCCAGTGAGCCCACTTGATTCTCAACACTCGGTTGTTTCCTTCTGCTGCTGCTTTTATTTGGAGACAGAGAGACTGACGCTCTCTGTAGCGGCGAGGCGGGACAGTCTCTCCTCTCCCTCAGCTACTGCTTCTGGATCCCCTTTCCCACTGCCAGTGCATATGCCGGGCCAAATGGCTCAGGCTCCCGCAGCCAACTCGACTACTGAAGAGCACAGCTGCGCTCAGCCACATCCAGCTCCACTCCGAGTCCGCTCCTCCTGGGCTAGGAGTGCGATACCGATGGTTTTTAATGAGGGCTGTGGGAACTGGCCCAAATTCTGAATTTGTTGTACAGAACGAATTAGCTCGCTCTGCTCCCCGCTATCATTTCAACCGTCGGAAGGATGGCTTTTCATCAGGATGTCACTCTTGGGAAGGGCACCGCCCTAAGCAGGGTCTAGGAGCTGGGCTGTTCCAAGACACGGTTGAAATCATGAGGACTCTGGATGCACAGACAATTAGCATGCTAGAGGCCTGGCCTCTCTAGGGTTATAATCCCTGCCCATGGAAAGGCTTTTCATTTAGCCTGTGGCCTCCAGAGTAGTGTGCATTGGAAGACCCTCTGCGGCCGCGAAGGCCGTTAGGATCTTCATTTGCCTCTCTCTGGTTTGATGTTTCTAGGCTGTCTGCCTCACGGTTCACATGCAATACTATCAAGGAGTGCTCATCTTTCTGCCGAGAGGAGCACGTGATCAGTGAAGTTTGGCGACCACAGACCTATAGGTACAAAGAACAAGTTTCTCTGGATTCTGGGGTGGGGGTGGGGGGTCACAGGGACGGAGCGGAGCGGTTGGGTTGATGTCAAAAAGCTGCCACTAGTAGTGGTAGTTTAGAGGTCTAGGGGTTTGAGCCGGACACTGGGCCTGTAGGCAAGGGATCTCTTCCCTGCCGCTGCCTGCAAACAAGCACTGCACTCCTCGGCAGAGGGGGACAGGGCGAGCTGGGCTGAGGTTTCTTCATGAGAGTACTGAATGGAGCGAGCAGAGGAATGAAGCAGAGGGCTCTAGCACAGGAAGGGGGGCAGGCAGGCCCAACTCCGTGGAGGGGAAGCGTTATGCATCAAATATCTAAATCTTCAGAGTAGGTATTGGGGTTCTCCTGGGACCGAGTCACCACCTTGAACTGCCGCCTCAGGAAACCGCCATAGCGCTTCTGGTTGTCCCACTTCAGCTTGGGGCGAATGCGCCGCAGGAAGCCCCCATAGCGCTTGTACAGGTCCTCATGCCCTACCTGATCCCCATCCTGGCCCCCGTCCTCATCCCCAGCCGTCTCGGAACTCCTCTTGGGATATTTGCGCAAAAAGCCGCCATAGCGTTTGGCCTGTTTCCTCAAGTCCTCCTCACTGAAATGGAGCGGGCCAGCCTGTGCGGCTTCGTCATCCATCCGGTCAGCACCGGTCAGCTCAGATTCTTTTCCGTTGCCAAACCTGCCGGAGAGACCCCTGAACTTTTCCTCTGGGACGCTGGCACGGAGTCGGCTTTTCTCCAGCTCCTTCAGGAGGGGCTCCAAGAGCTTGGTCAGGGCCGTGTAGCCTTCTTCCAAAGCCACCTCATTCTCCAAGTCATCCTGGCCGCGGAGCCCAGAGGAAGACAGGGCCAGAAGAGACAAGGAGCCCTGGCATGTCTCCCACTCCTCTGAGGGCGGCACCAGGTCTTGGCACTCCAGGGAGCAAATCTGAAAGGAGACAAGAGCTTCGTGATGTGAGAGATGAGAAATTAGACTTTCAGAGGCTAGGCAGTTATCCCAAAGCACAGAGACACAGGTGGCCAACAGTGGAAGCAAGATCTTCCAATTGCCCCCACGCATGCGCTTTCCCTCTTTCAAAGGGAATAGCTACTCTCCAGAGCTCTATCAGGCAGCGACGGAGGCTGCTAACACTTTAGAGACTGAGAGGTACAGAAGAGCAGGAAGAATGTGCGTGGGAGGGGCCGCGTGTTGGGGGGTATAGGATCTACTTCACAGTGCAGTAGGGAGCGATCAGCCACCTCCAGGACTATAATGGTGTTGACAGTGATGAGCAGAGCCCCAACTTGAATTCTGAAGGTCGGAGGCCGGAGTCCCCACGCTTAGCCACCTCACTTTCCTAAGAGTGAGCACGGACACACTGCGTGACGGACACACTGCGTGACGGACACACTGCATGACGGACACACTGTGTGCAGCTCAGTGAATACAGACCAGACAGATACTAAACACTAATCATCACAATCTCAAGGAACTAACCCTCTTTTTCTAGGTGAGGAAAATGAGACTCAGGAAAGAGTTCCAGAGTAGGGGAGCAAGACAGGGCCAGAACCCAAGCCTGAGTGTTGTCCACCACAGTCAGCCAGCAAACACTCTGCCGGGTGAGGCATGGGAGAAAGCAAGACTCAAAATGACATCAACAAGCCAGGAGAAAAGTCTCGGGCCCAGGAGAGCCCCACGAATCAGATCCTGATAGGGTCACGGTGACAGCTCCTGCCAGAAGACTGAATTTGGAGGTGCCTATCAGCCAGGAAGGGAAGCTTTGGAATGTGTCCCCAGAGCTTCAGACAGCAGAGCAAGCACCCCACGGTCTAGAACCCTGTTGCCAGGCATCTGGCTGCCTGGAAACATGGTGTCTGTGCAGGCCTCGGGGAGCCATGGTAATGAAGTCCAGAATGCAGTGGGAACTAGACATCAGACCTCGGTACCCGGCTGTCCATGCCGTGCACTGGGGCAGAGGCACAGCTGCCCAGGTATGCAACCACCCCCGTCTAGGCTCCACCGACAAACAGAATAACACAGAGAAAGCTTGTTGAGACCTACCAGGGGGTTGACGGGATGGAGCCCATCCCGAGTCCTCACTGCACACAGGGAGCACAGGGACAGGCAGTCTGGGGCAACGTTAGAGGGCAGCGCAAGGAGGCAAGCGGCCAGCATCAGCGTGGACCACGCCATTCTGCCTCACCCGTCTGCTGGAGAGAGAGAGAGAAGGACAAGACGGTGAAGTGAGTGTGTCCGGAGCGGACAAGGCCATCTCTTACTCATGTGTGGCGTAGGAGCAGCCTTCTCCTTCCCATCCTGTAGTCAAGGACACAGAAGCTGGGGAGGGAGCACAGGAGTCAAGGACAAGGACGCGGGAAGAGCTGAGAGCTGAGTAATCGCTGCTTCCTGAGATCGTCTCTCCCTGGAGACAGCCCATGTAACAGCTCTGCCAGGCAGGCGATGCTGTATGTAGTCTCCATTTGGCAGATGGAGAAACTGAGGCATGGGAAAATGGTTCCACACAGCAAGGAAGCCAGTAAGTCAGGGATTGATCTGATCTGTCCATCTTCAAGTCACACTGTGACTACCACCAACCTCCAGGTCTGTCCCTGTGTGCTGAGTCCCCAGGCTGGACGCTGGACTTAGAAGCAAGCGCTGTCCTGCTGGCATACGCCCCTGCTCTTTCTGTTCTCCCCAAGGTCTTTGACTTCAGCCCTGCTCGTCACTCGGACAACTGAATCCTCTTCATGCGGACCTCCCTCCTTAGCTCCCCTGATTACCTCATGAACTATCCTCCCTAGCACATTAATTCTGAGATGGCACCCATTAGGTAGAGTGAGGCCTCCCTCTCTGCCTCTCTGTCACACATGCCCCCAGGCTGGTCCCCTCCCTAACCCCAACATCAGACCTGAGATCTGCTTTCAGGAATACCAGGCTCTGCCTCGCCGCTTGGCTTTTCGCGTATGGTTTTTTCTACCTTTCCTGTCCGCTCCTTTCTTGTCTTTCCTTGATTAGGTTTCACCTCTCAGCCACTTGTACCTCTTCCATCACAACAGTGCACTCACCCCCTAACTAGCTGTGTGAGAACTTTGCCCCTCCATGTATGTGTGTACATGTTCATGTGCACACACACACACACACACACACACACACTCACGCATGCATACACATAAGCGCTCTGAACACAGACTATCTCTTGCACGCTCCAAAGTACTTGTTTATGGGCCTCAAACAGGCTAAGCATGTTGCTGTCTCGGGACCCTTGTGCAACTCTTTCTCAGTCTGGAGTACCCAAATCTTGGGTTTTCACAAGACTTCCTTTCTTGCATTAAATAAATTAAATGTCACAGGTCCAGACAGGCTCCCACCCCCTGAAGTATCTGCCTTTACCATTTCCCCACTAGAACATTCGCTCTCAAAAGCACAGACCTTAGCTGTCTTAACTTCTTATCCTAGCATTTAAAACTCCAGCCAGCACCTAGTAGGCCCTTTGCAAATACTTGGCAGGTAGCCTGATGGTTCATTAAAAGTTAACCCTTTCGAGGGGGTGAATATGGGAGAGGCAGGAGGGAGGGGACATGAAAAGACTGAGGGGGGAGGAAATCAGAAAATGATATGACTATATTGCAATTAAAGCAAAAAAGTTAATGTCCCTTTCACCGTCGAATTTTAAAAAGATTTTTATTTTATTTTTAATTATATGTCTATGGATGTGTGGGTAGGATATATGCTATAATTTCAGGTGCCCATGGAGGCCAGCAGAAAGTGCAATGCATCCCCAGAGCTGGAGTGACAGGCATTTGTGAGGTGACCAACATGGGTACTGGGAACCAAACGTGGTCCTTTGAAAAGGCAGGGCTCACTCTTAACAACTCCAGTCCCATCAGACAACTCGTTAGACATCAAATCACTGCGTGTTCTTGCACGTGATGCTGTGATGCCCCAGGGACTCTGAACCAGCCATCCGGGGTTTTACTCTCTTCCCACCTAAACATCCTGATCTACCGTCTCCAAGATAAGGAACGGTGTCCACCTTCCCTCCAGGTTCCTGAGAACTGCTCTGTTTCTTCTGATGCTCAGGGGCTCCAAAGATCCCACCCATGAGCCAAAACCCTGGACTACCCCAGGAGAAGTATCCTCTCTTAAAGTACACGGTCGACTTCCTAACCATTGTGTCAGCTGCCACTAGTGAGATTCTTCTGTCCTGAGCCCCTACAGGGGTGCTGGTACTGCAGAGAGCTGCCCACATCCTGCCCTGAGCAGTGAATGAGGCTGGGGTGCAGGGCTCACTCTGTCGACTCTCAATGTCTGCTTGTAGCACAGGCTTGGCTCATCAGTAGCTAAGTCGTCTACGAGTCTCAGCAACAATCTGCAGAGCATTGGCTCTACTCCAAGCTTAGTCTACCCACCAGCTCAGAGGTGAGCATGATCTGCACACTTTAGAGATTAGAAAACCGGTGCTTAGAAACTTGGTAACTCGTCTGAGGGTACATGCAACTATAGGCCAGAGGCAGGCCCATGTGCTTCTCCCGAGACCGGGTTCAACTGCTGTTGGCACGGGGAAGCTCAGAGTGGAAAATACATAGAACCGTACTCATGTGGCCTGGGTGTCTCTGTCCATCAGGTTTCTCCTACATTCTAGCAGATGAGAAAGGTCTGGGCAAGTGAGTGCACCTGCCATTCTGAGCAGCCCCTTGAACTAGCCACATACACAACAACTTAAGGCATGAGCGCCATCACTGTGCCTGCTTTACAGACTCCCCTGGGTCAAGGAGACTGGCTCTTAGACAGTCTACTGCAGACCTTGCCATCTTATCCACTGATGGCTTCCCAGGCTGCTCCATCTCTTTGCCCCACCCCGCAGCCTTCAGCTTCTGCCTGGTTCTGGAGCAGATCCAAGCTTATTCCCCTAAACACAATCTCCACAGTAGCCAGAGGACTCTCCTGAGACTCCCCTCTGACTGTGCTCCCCAGCTCTGAGCCAGCCTTTCAGGCTCTGAAATGCCTTCCGAGGTCTGACTCTTCTGACCATACTCAGCATCCTTCCCAACACAAAAAGCCTGCGTTTGTGAAGTGTGCATTACGCATGTCTGTGCTCCATCCCGTACACAGCCCCATAAGGCTGAAACCAATATTATTCCCATAGTGGAGAGAACATGGAGGTGCAAAGAGATAGGCTCACAGCATCCTAGCAAGTACACAACACACTGGCATCCAGATGTCAGTTCTGCCTGACCTGGGCTCATCCAAGCCACTTTAATTCCATAGCAAAGGACACATGCATACAGTGTCCCCTCTGCCTCGAACGGCTGTCACCCATTCCTATCACCCTTTGACCTAACTCCCACTCATTCTTTAGAATTCAGCCTCAGGTATCACAACCAAGAAGTCTGTCTGGAGTGACCCCTTCTTGGGTCTCCTGCAGCCCCCCATGCTAGCCCCAGCACAGAATTATATCTGACTATCTGAGTCTAACACGAGAGGTGATTTTGTAAAGACAAAGTTCCTGTATATGAATGTATGGGGCATATTTGGCCATGAGAAGCAGGCGACAGTTGAGAAAAGTATGTAAAGGAGAAACTGGAGTACTAAATGCCAAGAAGGGGGCAGAGGCCCGTTCGTGCCAGCCTCATGGGCCTAAGCTATAGTTTTCATTTGTTCGAAATGTCCTGAGAAGACAGATCTGTACAGATGATCCATGGATTGATTGAGTCGTGCAGTGATGGATGGATGGAAGGATGGGTAGATGGGTGGATGGGTGGATGGGTGGATGGGTGGATAGGTGGATGGATGGATGGGTGGATGGGTGGATGGATGGATGGATGGATGGATGGGTGGATGGATGGGTGGATGGATGGGTGGATGGGTGGATGGGTGGATGAATGGAAGGATGGAAGGATGGGTGGATGGGTGGATGGATGGAAGGATGAGTGGATGGGTGGATGGGTAGATGGATGGATGGGTGGATGGGTGGATGGATGGAAGGATGGGTGGATGGCTAGATGGGTGGATGGATAGGTGGATGGGTGGATGGGTGGATGGATGGGTGGATGGGTGGATGGGTGGATGGTAGATGGGTGGATGGATGGAAGGATGGGTAGATGGGTGGATGGATGGATGGATGGAAGGATGGGTGGATGAAAGGATGGGTGGATGCATGAGTAGCTGAACAGATGAATGGATCATGGCCCAGGATGTCACCCAGGATTCAAATGAGACCAGGGGACCCATACAGTTTAAAACTGGGAGGCTTTTATATTTAAAAAAAAAAAAAAAAAAAAAAAAAGCTCAGTTTCCAACTTGTTTGGAAAAAAGTCTAAAGCCTTTGAGACATTGGGCCTGCATCCTGCATTGGCCCTAGTCATGTGGGACACACACACACACACACACACACACACACACACACACACAGACTGGGCCCCTACTGTTCCTGCTGAGCGCCTAACAGACATTTGTATCTGCCACCCTTGGATGGCCAATTCAAACAATTTGGAAAAACAGCTTGGTGCTGGGAAGGGGGTTCAGTGATTTTGAGAAAGGTGAGGTTCCATCCTGCCTGACCTGGCTACAGGCCGCTGAGCTTGCTTAGTGAGGAGAGTGCAGATTCCAGCTGGCCACTTACCACCACCTGGAGAAATCCGACTTCGCTATGTATCAGTTTTCTCCAGTAACAGAGAGTGTGAGGGTTGCCTTAGGCACACTAAGCCAATGCCTGGCACACACTAAGCCTATGCCTGGCACACACTAGGCACTTTAAATAAGAAAGTATAAATAATACTAAATAATGGAGTATAAAGGCAGCAGTCTGGTCTTATGTGGGCTACAAAGGAAGGGGAAAGGACACAGAAGCCACAGGACAGAGAATCACACTCTCTGTCCTGCGTGGGGGCCTACTGTGGAAGGGGAGCAGGTGCCCCTCCTGAGCATAGCAACCCTGTAACAGCCTCAGTCAGCTTCCTGGGAGCTACAGTGTACCAAGCTTATGCAGATGCGCTCAGAATCCCACGAGGTAATACTGTTCCTAAATGCTTATGGAGAAGGGAAGTTGGTCCTCTCTGTTCTCTTGACTTGTGAACAGACGGCCCAGCTTATCCGCTCAGTCCCTGAGGTTGAACCTGTCTACACGATGGCCTTGAGACCACCCCCATCTTATTTCCTCCTTCTTGTGAACACACACTCCTGAAAAGAAGCTGTATTTACAGACTGATGAACCGATTAGAAGTTTTGCACTGTGGAGAGACTGGCTGTTAACAGTATGGAAGATAGTTTTCTTATCTTCAGCTCCCAGAACAACTGTCCCTTGCCCACTTCTGTGTCAGAGCTAATATCCTGTGACTAATAGATAAAAAAAAAAAAAATCTCTGAATCTATTGTCTTAGCAGACATACTGGCTTCCAACCCAAAAGCTAAGAACGTCATCAGATAGCATCTTAGGCCTATAGAAAAGTGTCCCCTATCTTCCTGTACCTGCCTCTCTGATGGAGCCACCAATGTATTTCAAACTTGCCTTGATTTGTGACTTTCTTTGTTCCATAAAGTGACAAAACTTCATGAAACCGCTTCCACGTCAGAACGTGGAATTTCCCTCTGTGTTCCCAGACCCTGGACACTTAGAATGTCTCCGGAAGAAACTTTCTCTTACACTCTTTAAGATGAGAGCTGTGATTTTCTTGTTTTGTTTTTTGTTTTTTGTTTTTGTTTTTGTTTTTTTACACCTTTAAAGGATTTACAAATTACTGAGCACTGTGGGTGGCTCCTGAGTCAGGGTGGGGCTGGGATTTCCACCTTTCCATTGGGGAGCTGTCCGTGAGGGACAGAACTCGGGCGTTAGACCTGCTGCGCACTATCTCCATCTGGGGCAAACTGAGGAGAAAGCTGCTTTAGCTTCAATGGACTGTGAAGTCGGAAGGCAAGCGTGGGGTGAGGCTCGGCCAGGGAGAGGCAGACCCAGAATCCTCCTCACTTGGCACTTCAGAAAAACATGTCCTTGACTGGACTCGGGGCACGCCTAACAGCACAGTGGGGAAAGAGCAGGTGGAGGGAAGAGGCTTGACCATCCTAACAAACAGAAAAGGGTAATCTGAACATACCCTACTCCATAATCACATGGCCCACATATTTTCTTTCCACTCACAGATCTATTCCATGGGTTCCATTTATCTGGAAAACCCCGGCCCCTCTGACAGCTGTCCGCAGGTGTTTACATACCACAGAGCATCCTTAACCACTGAAGCAAAGGCCCAGGGGCCCACAAAGCCAAAAGCATTTACTGTCTGACTTCTCCCCAAGGAAGTATGCTGAGCCCACTTCATTTGACTTACACAAGTCAGACAGTTTTCAGCTAATTTTTCTGGGTCTCCAGACATGCGAACATATTATCTAATAATATCTCATAACAATCTCCTGACAGGAGGCCAGGTGGGCTCCCTGCAGTAGAGACAGGTTGCATCCTGCACCCCAGCAAGTTCAAAGCCTATACTAGTGACAGAATCCATTAAGGAAAAATACCATCATCTGGAACTTTAATATTCCCCGAGAGGTCAAACCATGGGCTCCTCAGACAGAGCCTCGCACCCGCTCTCCACGAACCTCTGGACAGTGTCTTTTAAAGGACCAGCACACAGTAGGAACTGTCTTCCCTCTTGATCCAGAGTTCCTTGAAAGAGTTGGTTTTGTTTTGGTTCGATTTTGCTCTCCCCCTCTCCTCTCTGCTGTGGTTAGTTAGCCTGGCCTCCAGAGGCAGCAAGCATTTTTATTTGAAAAGCCAGGGCTGAATAATAATAGCATGATTTAACACCACAATTATCCCTGGGAGCACTGTATGCATATGATTATTCCTATTGGGAGGAAGAGGAAATGGGGAAAGGTAAGAATGAAGTCACTTGCTTAAGGTCACACAATGAGTCAGTCAGGAGGACTCAGCCCTCACATCCTCCTTGACACACAGCACTGTTTCTGTGACCCTCTGGTGACAACCACCCTTGAATCTATCAAAGACTGTGCCACCACTCTGTGTCAGGCAGGATGCCTCCAGATGGCTCCTCAAAAGGTTATCAGAAAAGGCTTAGGCTCGAGGGAAGAACTGGGCTGAGAAACAGCACCCCTAGTGGCAGGGCTGGAATTCACAGTATCTCCCACCTGACAGCCAAATGCTTTCCGTCTTTGATATGAATTACCTCCACCAGTGAATTAGGCACTATCAGCCCCACTTAGATGGGAATAGAGTGGCTCAGAGAGATAGGAACTAGGCACAGAGTTGATCTGCTGACTACATAAACTGTCAGAGGTGTAAGGGCTCATGCCACGTCCTGTGGGCTATCCCCAAGACTTCCACACACCCCTGAAAACGAAAACAGTTTCAGGACTTTTCATTTTACTGGAAAACAGCAAGTTTGTTTTGGTGGGTTCCCAAGGGGCTGGGGAAGGAAGGCTCTGAAACTTGGAAGCACTCCTTGTTGAGATATGATCATGGATAGACCACGGGCGATCAGTTTGCAGAAAGGCTTGAGTCCTGAACAGAAAATGAACCAACCTAATGTTCAGCCAGTATCAAAGCGTGGACATAGGAGATGGTCTTACCCGAAGGTCATCACATTTGCTGTGCAGAGACAGACACAAACACAGTCCTGTTGTCCCCTCTGCCATGGTGAGGGTCTCAGTGACTGCACTAGCTGCAGTTTTAAAGGAATGTTTCTCAGCTGTAGGGTTTGTAAGGAATCCCCTCCCTATTGTAATTTGGAACAGTTATAGGATAGAGAAAGATAAAAAGAAAATGAGAGAGGGCAGGGAGAGAGACAAACAGTCAGAGAAAAGGGACGCGGTGGAGGTGAGGGCAGCGGCAGAGAAGCTGGTGGGGGGGGAGTGGGGGAGTGGGGAAGAGAGGGAAGGGGCAAAGGAGGCGGAGCAAAAGCCAATGTCATGGCCTGCTCCTCCCCCAATCTGCACCTTGAGCTACATAATTGCTCCTCCGTAAACATTTATCAAATTAAATAGAATAAGACTGGGGGCAAAGGCGGGTGAAGAAGCCACTGTGGACACATTACTCCCGGCGAGTGTGTCTGCAGCTAGTGGCTAAGCATTCTGGCCAGTGGGCATCTGGAGGTAGAGTGAGGGGGAAGCGCCTGAGCATGTCCCCTGCCTCATAGACATGACCACTGAGCTCCTGTGGAAGAATGGCGTGGGATCCAGGCTGAGCTGCAAAGGACTTGGGGGACACAACCCAGCTGATGTTACCATCTCCCCCTACTGTGGTCAGCTGTGTGTCCATTACTTTGTTTTAGCACACTGTCAGACCCAGTAAGATCTGCCAATCACTTATCAGCCAAGAGGAGCAAACTGGCGAGAGAGAGATCATCTGCTGACCACACCTTCTCAGATGTGCACTGAAACCAAGACAGCAACTGCCGACCCCTCGGAGAATAAGGGGGAGGTCTGATAAACGGAAAAGTTGTGCCAGGTTGACGGGAGACGATGTCAGGGAGGACTTCATTATTCAGGGGTGGGTGGGGGTGGGGAGTGGCCGATAAAGCAATGGCGTCATCTGTAGGAGTGGGTGGGGGGGAGAAACACTGGCCCCAGAAATATTTGGCTTTTGTCAGGTTTCCCCGGAAGAGCACATGGCAGGATGGAACGGGATGACTGACGATGTCTTACAGGAGAGGGGAGGGGCTCATTTTGAAGCCTGCCATTTTGAGTCATCTGAGAGGTGGCCATAATAGCATTTACTGAGTGCCTACCAAATGCCAGGTGCACACGGCCTCCCATGGGAGCCCTGTAGTGACATAGGGGAAAGGACATTATCATTATCTTCATTATATTGGTGAGGAGATTAAGACCCTGAAAGGAAAAGCAATCGTTGCAAAGTTACACGCAGCAGATAATACACGACTTTTGGGTTTGAACTCAACACAGGCTCAGGTGTGGTCACACACACTTAGGCAATACATGGAAAATTCTTAAGGTAGTGCTCCGGAGGTCCCGAGAGTTATCAGACCCTTCCATGTGCTTTCTCAAACAGCCCTGACCCAGCCGCTTGAGCAGCCTACTGCATCAAAACAGTGGATCCTACCTCACAGCACCCGTGGAACCCCTATGACACCACACGCCCAGCTGCCGGCTACTCCTGGCGACAAGGGGAGTCACCTGCCACCCATCACACTTATCACAATGAGGACACAGCAGTGGGCTCAGGATTGTGTCAATAAACACACACACACACACACACACACACACACACACATACACACACACAAACTCACCCTGCTAGGGCTGCTTCAAGAGCTCCCCCACGCAGATCTCAAAGCCTGGGGATGAATGACCTGTAAAAACAGAACAAAAGACAAGAGTGGGGTGGGATGGGAGCACCGGTGAGGGAAACAGGGGAGGAGGGTGAGCAGAGCGTGGGCGTAAAGCCCCCATGACAAGGAACAGAAAAGGACTGACATTCTGAAAGGTTTTGCAACAGATCTTGACAGCAGTGCCTGTCAGATCAGAAAGATATCCGTGTATATTTCACCATCCCTTGGCAGAAGGGTGATAATGAAGGTTTACTCTCTGTGGGAGGGTACTTGAAACCAGATCCAATAATCTAAAGAGCTCGGAGGCTTTATTAAGGGACACTTGTAAATCTTGAGAGGTTCTCAGAAAAAGAAAAAAAATACCCAGGGAAAAGTAACAAGACACAGAATTTACTGCTCAGTCATGGAGGGTCTACAGTCGCTGTCTCTGAAGCTCACCAGCTTTTTGCTGATGTCAAACTTTGGGGTTCCACCATACTTCCTTTAAACATGGCCATTGCTATCAGAGAGCCCGAGGCTTTCCTCAAACGAGCTTCCTCCAGCCCATCTTAGCTGCCTCCAGCAGTCCTGTGGCTGTGATTTACAGGAAAGCAACAAGTCCTTTCAAAGTAAAATCGGAAGTCCTCCTCAGACTGGGTATCCAGCCGAGTTCTTGCTTTCCTTCCTAGTTCCCTTTCAACCAAACAACCCCAGACTTCATTCTGAGTAAAATCAAAGGAAGCCACTCAAACCGGCGTCTCGTCAGCGATTAAACATGATTTAAAAAGAATAAAAAAAGGACAGCACTTACGTATGGTGTCGATCGGTACTAGGCAAATGCCGAGTCCTGAACCTCATTAATGTTCCCAACCCGTGTAATCTAAGTCCAGTGAGAACGTTGACCTTTAAGATCCGGCTAATTAGTGAATCCTCTTGGTCTTCCACCCAGGCTGGTCCCTTCTCCTCAGACTCTGAAAACTAGCGTGGGGACTGCTGTGTGGCTGAGCTTTAGTGCCGCGAGCACCTGTGGAAGCCAGGGCTGCCGGGGCACGGGCTCCAGAGGATAGGCAGCTCTTTGGACTCCCTGAGCAGGCTTTTGTCAACTCGCCTTGAAGCTATGATTTCCTGTGCTGAGTAAGGAGAACCAAACCTAACTTCCCCCCAGCCCAAGCTCCCACCGGTCCCCCTGCAGAGAGTCAGGAGCACATGCACGAAGGCAGAAAGCCAGAGCTTCCTGCGGATCTTACCTGCTGACTGCTTTGTCCCTGGCAGGCTTCTGGCTGGTTAGGTGGTAGGGTGGGCCGATCCAAGATTCAGAAGGCACCCCGACTCCAGCTCAGAGAAGTGCCACAGAGGAGGCAGTGAGGGCTACCAAATCAGTTCTGGAGCCTTACTCCCCTTTTATAGATGAGAGTCTCCCCCTGCCGCTCAGCCCTCTCAGCGCTCGCTCACAGAGCACGGGCTGCCAGGAGCCAATAGGGGAATGGCAGAGCAGTCAGAGCTCAGACCCCCGGGCCCTTCCTCTCAACTCCCTGGGCCTGAGAAAGACACAATAGCTGCTCCTGGTGATGTGGTGTGGAGGAGGATGCTTTCAGCAGCCCCGGGGGTGGATTCTCTCCGTGGAGTGCTGTTTGTCACTTCAAATCCGGCCACTTTCAGCATCTCCAGGAGAGTGTCACAGGAAACCAGAGACAAAGGTGGGGGAAAGGCAAGAGATGGGAGGATACAGGGAGAGATGGAGAGGGGCAGAAAGAAAGTTGGGAAACAGAAGAGAGAGGCGATGTCTGAAACACAAGGAAGCACGGACAAAGAGTAAGAGGAAAAGAGAAAGAACCACAGACAGAGGCTGTCAAAGATCAGCAGATAAAGATGGACCGGGAGTCAGAGGAGGAGGAATGCCTGCACAAGAAATGAACTCTAGGGACCAAAGGTGTGCTAGAGTGCCCAAAGCAGAGTTCTTGGTTATGGAAGAGGAACAGTCATCTCCATGTTGGCAGACTCTCTCTCTCTCTCTCTCTCTCTCTCTCTCTCTCTCTCTCACACACACACACACACACACACACACACACACACACGCACGCACTGGCATGCGTATGAGTGTGTGTGCATTTGCCCGAGAATGCCAGCTGACTTGAACACCTGTCTGAGTTGATACCAGGCACTGCCCTCCCTCACAACCAACGGGGTTCAACTTTGGTTTTCTCTGGCAGCACCATGGAATGAATAAACAGCACGAGATTCCCCTCAGAACAGTGGCTCTGATGTGCCTTTGAGTGGCTCTGGGTTGGAGCACATCTGCCCTGTGTGGACCCTCCACTGTGCTGTGAGCAGCCTGATGGTCCTGGATGGCTGCAAACACCTCCCAACCTCTCTGAGTTTGGAAGAAAGCAATGCTTGTCCTTGTAGCCAGGGGCAGAGGTATTCACCTTGGCTGGGAGAGTGTCAGGGGCTAGCTGGGCAGTCCATGTCATAAACACCTGGGTTGCACCAGGCAGTGAGCAAAGATGTCAACTTTAATTCTCATGTCCTGGCCAGGTGCCCCAGTAGAGGCTGGAGGGCTGGGAAACTGGCCTCAGAACACAGCAAGTCATCGCCCAGACCCAGATGGATCTGGTCCTAACCATCTACAGGACAAATGCCCACCCCGAGGACTTGGCTCTACAGTGTCCATTTCTGAGAGTTGGTCTGTTCGCCTGAACAAGGTCGACGAGAGCTACAGCTAATAACACTGGATGTGTCGGCCTGGTCTCTGCCTCTGCCACTCATCAGTGCAGAGCCCCAAGCCAAGTTAGTGGGTCCAACTTCAGTTTGCTCATCTGCAGAATGGGGGAAAGAACCCCACTGGGATCTTGGCACAGTGGAAGGAGGAAATGCCAAGAGCATTTGCCACAGCCGACATGTGGCCTGTGCTTCCCCATAGCTGTCCTCGAGGTAATGGCGATTACGTCATCAAGCTCTGATGCACCAGTCACACTTGGCACTTCCCTGGGACATCATCCTCTTCCTGCCGCTGGGTCATTGCATGCTCTCATACGACTAGGATGACAGACGGGGCTGTTTGGTGAGTACCCGGTACATCACAGACGCTGTTGCTTGTTTCACTGTATCCTCGGAAGAGCGATGCTGTGGTGAGCTTGTCAGCCTGCAGCTTTCCATGATTAAACCGCAGAGTGTGGTGTAGTGCCAGCCAACCAGGGCGAGTGGGAGGTCCCAGTTATCCATGTCCCTCTGACCTTTTCTTCAGGCCCCTGCCCTCTCTGCAGGATTCCTGGCCCTAGGTGAATGTGTGCTGGTGCTCACAGGCAGGCACTTGCACGGCATCTGGGGCTGTGTCTCAGGCTGTCTTCCTACTTGCTGAGCTGGAGCTCCCAAGCATCTCTTTAGTCTTGTCACCCAGGGATCTCGCGACCTGAGAACGAACTGTTCCTTCATCCGCAAGGTCCCAGGCTCATGCCTTTCGCTCCCATTTTCCTTAACGCCCGTCTCTGCCTCCTAATTTCTACCTCCATAAGCCCTTGGCAATAACCTTGGAATAGACGGGTGCTGTAGAGACGAGATGGAGTCACCCCCGTAGCTGCTGGAAGCCAGCAGGCAATAGGGAGAGAAGTGAAAAGACGCCGACATCTTGAGGAGAGTGCCGTGAGGCAGAGATGCTCAGGGTGGAGCAGCCTTCGCCTGAGTCTACTGGAGCCTCAAGAGCAAGTCCTTTAGGAATTTATTTTCCTCTCTAAACTCACATGCGTGTGCAGCAGCAAACACACATACACACACACATACCTGTAAACACCACACATATACACATACCTATAGACACCGTACACACACGCGCACACACACACACACACACACACACGCACACGCACACGCACACGCACATGCACACATGCATGCATACATACATGCACGCATGCACTCACACAAATATTGTACACACAAACACAATTGCTGCCCACATAGGAGAAGGTTAGTAAAAGACTCTCCTATCCCTGGAAAACCCTAACACAAAGTCTCTCCCTCTCTTAGTCTAGGGCACCCCTCCTACTTGGGGTCCTAATGCAGGTCTCTGAGCACCATCAAATGAGAATAGGAACCAGGACTCACTGGACTGCCCTGTGTGCTTACTATATCCATCACAACCGACAGGTACCTCATTTAGATGCACAGATGTCCAGGCATCCTCAGGAGTCAGAAAGATAGTACCAGCCTTGTCTAGCTGTCAGGACTAATTCCTGAGTTCTCTCATGCTCCTTGCCTGCCTGTCCTCAGTGAATGATGACCTTAAAGTGGACAAGAAACAAAGAATAAAGGGAAGGAAAAACTTGAAACAATCAATCCCCAAGTCTTGTTGTTAAGAAGGTTCCCGGAAGATCATGTTAGGAAATAGAAAGTAAAGAGAATTAAAGCCAGCTCTTTTGCTCTCCACTGTGGTAAACTCTGCTCATCTATCAACAGTCCTGTGATTAGCTGTGTCCCTTACCTTCTGCACACAGACTAAGAAGCAGGCTGGGAGAAGGCACACAAGCCACCTTAGAATAAAGCAATCTAAAGATGTGAAAAAAATAATGAAAACTTGAAAACACTGAAGGAAAAAAATAGAAAAATACACTTTAAGATGTAAAGACTTCCCATGGATTAGATGAACCATATGTGGAACTAGCTATCTTACCCAAAGCAATGCTCATTAGAAGCCAATGCTTCACAGAAACACAAAATATGTTAAAATCCCTATAAAAGCACAAAAGGCTCTGGTAGTCGAAGCTATCCTACATGAAAAGGCTATTGCTTGACAGAATCGCCATTCCTGACTTCCATATGGACATGGTATTAGCACAAAGCCAACAAGTGAACCAGTGAAATACAGCTGAAAACCCAGATACAAATCCATGCAGCTATAGCCATCTAATCTTTGACAAAGATGCAAAACAATTATACATTGGAGAAAAAAATAACACTTTGAACAAATGGTGATAGGAAACCTGGATAACCACACACAGAAAAATGAAAGTAGAGTCTTACCTTTTATCCTCAAAGGCCTGAATATAAGGTCTGCAACTCTGAAACTTATAGAAGAAAAAGTAAGGAAATATATTAGTTTCTTTTTGTTACTGTGATTAAAAAAACAAAAAAACTGCAGTGAGCAGACACCATGACCAATGCAACTCTTATAAGGACAACATTTAATTGAGGCTGGCTTACAGGTTTGGAGGTTCAGTCCATTATCATCAAGGCCAGAACACAGCAGCACCAAGGCAGGCATGTCACAGGAAGAGCTGAAAGCTCAACATGTTCCGAAGGCAAACAGGAAAAGATTCACTTTCAGGCAGCTAGGATGAGGGTCTTAAAGGCCACGCCCACAGTGACACATTTCCTCCAACAAGGCCACGCCTCCCTGGGCCAAGCATATTCAAACCACCACAAATACCAAGACCAAGGAAACTTAAATAAAGAAGATAGAGTGTATTTGGGCCTGTGGTTTTGGAGTCCATCACAGGATGAAGATAAGGAAGAAATCAGAAGGATGAGGCAGGAATCTGAGAGATCACATCTGTGAAGGAAGGCAGGAAGCAGGGTGGAGGGAGTAGCAATTTGGAAATAGGTCAGACTATATAATGTCAAGGCCCACACCCAGTGACTTACTTCCTTCAGCAAGACCACACCCCCTCCACCAAACAGCATTATCAAGTGAAGATCAAGTTTTTAAATACCCAAGCCTAAGAAGGAGATTTCTCATTCAAACCATCATATTCTACTATTTGTCCCTATAGGCTCATAGTGATTAAAATGCATTTAGTGTAACTTCAAAGGTCCCCATAGTCTTTTTGTTTGTTTGTTTTTGTTTTTGTTTTTCAGGACAGGGTTTCTCTGTGTAGCCCTGGCTGTCTTGGAACTCACTCTGTAGACCAGGCTGGCCTCGAACTCAGAAATCTGCCTGCCTCTGCCTCCCGAGGGCTGGGATTAAAGGCGTGTGCCACCACCACCCAGTCCCCATAGTCTTTTTTTACAGTCTCCGATACTGTTTACAAATAACAAAGCCCAAAGTCTTTTCTGAGACTCCAAACAATCTCTTAAATTTTAACAGTTAAAAATGCAAATTATGTATTTCCAACATATAACTACATAGATCATACATTACCATTCCAAAACAGAGAAATGGGAGCATGGAGAGGAAATGCTTCAGAAAAAAATACAAAACCCAGCAAGGCAAACACCAAATCCTGTGACTCCACATCTGATGTCTAGACACTAGCTTTAAAGAGCTTAGCTGGCACTGGCCCTCCAGGTTCACGGCCTGCAGTATACATCTCTTGGAGTGATTCCACTCCCTCTATGCTGATCTCCTTGGCAGGGTATCCATGATTCTGGCATCGCCAATATCTTGGGATTTCCACTGCCTGGATACATCTCTCCATAGCCATGGAAGAAGAGCCCAAGTCCCCTTCATTCTTATATCCTTTATATCTACAGAACCAGCATCACAGGATGACACTACCAAGGTAACGACCGACTTGGGGTGCACACTGAACTGTAGTAGTGCAGCTTTTGTTTGTTGCTAAGCTTCCCACTTGGGAAAGAGAGCTACTAACATGGTTTAAAGGCTGCCTCCAGAGACATGAAGGGTGCAGGAGGGAAGGGGTCACGGATTTTTCCTCCACTGAAATTCCAGTTTCACTTTCACAGCTTTACATAAAGGCCCTCTACATTCTCTTCCCCTGTCAGGTCCCCAAGCAGGGAATCCCTCACTCAGGCCTTCTGTCCTAAGCAGCTCTCTGTCCTGAGCTGGGAGCTTAGCTGGGTAGGGGCTTGCCTGAGGGCATCTTTCCCTTATTCCAGTGCAAAGCAGACATCTTTTTGTCTTTTGGTTTTTCAAGAGAGGGTTTCCCTGTGCAGCCCTGGCTGTCCTGGATTTCACTCTGTAGATCAGGCTAGCTTCAAACTCAGATATCTACCTAATTAATGGTGCTAAACTTAATCACAGCTGCTCTTCAGCACAAGCCTTGGTTGTGACCTTAATCTTCTTAGTGTCCTTTGTGTTTCCAAACTCTGCATTTTCTATTTCTTTTTGACCCACTTGTCTTTTTTTTTTCATTGTAGACTTGCATAAGGGTTATCAATAAGTATCATACCACAGATTTAACATCACACACTCTTGAAATTTCCCCCCTACCAGCCAGTAGTTTATTCCCAGCTCTTGGGAGGCAGAGGCAGGCAGATCTCTGAGTTTGAGATTAGCTTGATCTACAGAGTAAGTTCCAGGACAGTCAGGACTACACAGAGAAACCCTGTCAAGAAACAGGGGGGTGGGGGGGAAGCAAAGAAGGAAGGAAGGAAGGAAGGAAGGAAGGAAGGAAGGAAGGAAGGAAGGAATTTATTCTATCAAAAAATATAGTTCATTGCTTTTTGATTTAGCCTCAGGCAAGTTCTTAGGACATGTCCGAAAGGCAGTCAGGTTTTTGTCTCTGGCCCAGTTGCTGTTAGAACCATTGTTTCCTTGGGAACCCCCTTGAGTTTGGCCTCTACAGGCCGCATTACCCTCAGAACTACACTCTTGTAGGCTCCTACTCTTCTTACAGGGTTCAACCAGCTTTCTAGCCGGAAGTTCCAAAGTCTTTCACAGTTCCCCAAAAGACAATGTGACCAAGTTCTTTAGAGCAACATATTATTCTCTGGTACCAATTTCTATCTTAGTTTGTGTTTTCTATTGTGGTGATAAAACACTGACCAAAGCTAACCTGGGAAGAAACGTTTTTATTACAAATTATAGTTCATCGTGAAGGGAAGCCAGGACGGGAACCCGGAGACCCAAACTGAAGCAGAGCCTCTTACTGGCTTACTCTTCGGGCACACTTGTAGCTTTCTTTCTTCCTTCCTTCCTTCCTTCCTTCCTTCCTTCCTTCCTTCCTTCCTTCCTTCCTCCCTTCTCTCCTTTTAAAAACATATATATTTGCTTTTATTTTATGTGCATGAATGTTTTGCCTGCACTACAATCACTCAAATAGCCCAGGCATCTCTCTAGCCACCTTTCCTGCCCTCCCCCCATATTTTTCTTCTACCTCCCAGGACCACATGCCCAGGGAAGGCACCATCCACAGTATGCTCTACTATTCTACATCAAGTTAACCAAGAAGATTCCCTGACTAAAAGCCAATCTGATGGGGGCATCTTCTCAACCGAGATTCTTTCTTTCCAGATGAAAATACTTGTGTCAAGTTGACAAAAGATAACCAGAATAAAAAAAATGCTTTATGATATAGACATAGATGAATAAGACAGCTGATCAATCAGGAAATGATGCTAACAATGGACAAGGTGAGACCTCACGAGATTAAAAAGCTTCTATCTAGCAAAGGAGAGGTTAATTGAGTCAAGAGACAGCCTACAGAATGTATATTTAAAATATACAAGGAACTTAGAAAGCTAAACAAGAAAACAACTCAATTTATTAGGCTAATGAAATGAACAGATTCTGCAAACAATGAAATATAAATAGTCACTAAACATGAAAATTGTTCACAAGTCGCCAGAAAAAGGCAAGTCAAGGTTTTATTGAGATTCTATTACAATCTGGTCAGTAACAATGCTGGTGAGAATGTGGACAAAGGTGACCCTGTACACTGCTCATCAGAATGTAAACTAGCCAAGCCACTATAGAAGTCTATATGGGGGTCTTCAAAAAACTAAATAGTTCTTCCATGTGACCCAGCTGTACCCCTCCTATGTACCCAAAGGCCTCCTAAGTTAAAATGACAGAGACAGTTGCACAGCGATGTTTAATCACAGCACTACTCACAAAGGCTGAATTGTGGAGTCAACCTATATGTCCAATGACAAAGGGGTGGTTAAAGAAAACAGTATACATGCTCAATGGAATTTTTTCGGTCATGAATAATAATAAAATTATGTTCTCAGGAAAGGGATGCAACCAGGGATGATTATATTATGTGCATTAAGCCAGTTATTTATCATAATTTTTCTCTCATGCATAGCTCCTGGATTTTTATACAGATGCATAAATGCATCTATGACATGAAAGTGGAAGCTGAAAAGGGACAAATGCAAGGTGTGGCTGTGACTCAGGAGGGAAGGCGTGTAGAGCCCTGTCCTCAATGGCCAACAGTTAATATAGACTTATATAAAAAGGTCCTTGTGCAACACAGTAGCATGTCTGATGAAAATACATAATGAAAATAAGAAATAAGATAAAGTTCACAGTGTGTCCCTACCCACAAGCCACACTGAAAAGGTGACTGGAGGCAGAGCGAACCCTTGGGACTTTGGTTGAATGAAGCGTCCATCTATCCCTGGACAGCTTCCTGTATTCCCACAGGGCTGCCTTTCCCTTCAGATTCCTTTTATTGCTCACAAAGAGTCTTAGTCCCTCTAGCAGAGCAAGCCTGCTGCCTTACACAGGTCACTGTCCCTCGTCCAACTGTCCATCTTCACATCTGTCTCTCAAGCCCAACGACTGTTAGCTTCTATGATGGCTGCCAGCTTCCCCTCCTCTCGTGTAAACTCTGAGAAGGCAAATGTCTTGTCTCACCTGGTAGGTGCTTAATAAACCTTTGTTGAGTTAATGACCAAAAGACTCCCAAGTTTCTTAAGTGACAGGAACAGACAGGAAGATGAAACACAGGGAGAAAAGAAGCCATGGAGGGTCTCAGGCCTCGGGAGAGAAATACAGTTTTCAGAATAGATTTTGGAAGCTGCCAAAGACTGAAAATGGTTCTTCCTGTCGACAAAGAACCCAGAGATCCAGAAACAACTTACTCAGCCCTTGAACAAGAAGCATTTCTCAGTGTTTTGATATTAGTTATTCAAATTCAAATGCAGCATGATTCCTGTCCTTACGAAGCTCATAATCCCGTGAGAGAAACGTGTACGCATAAGAATATGAAACAGCTGCAAAAGAAAAGTAGCTGGGGAGGCAGGGCCGGCAGAGCTCAGCTCTTTGCCGGCATGCTCCATGCTCGGGAAGGACTCTCTTCCCAGTGGGCTGCGGGGAGATAAATAGGATCTTGCCAAAGAAACCAAGATAGGTTTCCTAGAACACCTCAAAGAACCAAGGCTAAGAAAGTAGAGAAGTCATGCAGGGCATAATTAGTATGGTGAGAATCTCAGCAGTTCCTCAAAACATAAACATACAATTCCCATATGGCCCAGGAATTCTATTTCTAGGGATAAAACCCCCCAAAAGGTTAGAACTGGGAATTTAAAAAGATACATGTGCCCTGGGTTTAAAAAAAAAAAAAAATCCAACCAGTGACTACATAAGACAAATTATCTACATACAGAACACAGTGCTGTTTGGCTCGGTACTGGGGGAAGGGAACATATGGGTTATTGCCTAAGTCTCTGGAATGAAGAAAAAGTCACTAAAGTGGATGGTGGCCATAGAACCTTATGATTCGTTAAACATACAACTCACTACAATGGTAAAAGCATCAGTGTAGGGGAATACAAGAACAGGGAAGAGGGAAGGGGTGGAAGAGGGAGCAGGGGGAAGGAAAAGGGCATGTGGGACCTTTGGGGGGTGGGGAACCAGAAAAAGGGAAATGAATTGTAAATATAGAATATATCCAATTAAAAAAAAGAAAGAAAAACAAAAAATTTTTTATTCAGATGTATATAAACAAAATATATCTCCAAATCAAAATGGCTACGTCATTATCACAAAGTTAGGAAAAAGAAACAAGAATTCTGACCTGATAGTGATTTGTTTGAAGGAGCCAGAGGCTTCATATCCTTTATTGGAGAGAAGACTCTTGCCTCAGCCCCATGTCTTCCCACCTGCTATGCTTCCAGGTCCACAGTCCTTCATATAGTAACTTGGAATCTGAGCAAGGGTCCTTGTGGTATGATGGAGCATCTTTTGGGTATATGCCCAGGAGTGGTATAGCTGTTTCTTGGGGTAGAACTATTGTTGATTTTCTAAGAAACTGCCAAATTGATTTTGAAAGTGGTTGTACAAGTTTGCACTCCCACCAGCAGTGAAGGAGTGCTCCCTTTGCTCCATGTCCTTGCCGGCATGAGCTGTCACTTGAGTTTTTGATCTTAGCCATTCTGATGGGTGTAAGGTGGAATCTAAGAGTTGTTTTGATTTGCATTTGATGCAATTATGACTAAGGACGTTGAACATTTCTTTGTTTCTCAGTCAGTTGAGATTCCTCTATTTAGAAGTCTCTATTTAATCCTGTACCCCATTTTTTAAATTGTGTTATTTGGTTTGTTGGTTTCTGACTTCTTGAGTTCTTTATATATTTTGGATATTAGCCCTCTTTCAGATGCAGGGTTAGTGAAGATCTTTTCCCATTCTATAGGCTTCTGTTTTGTCCTATTGGTAGGGTCCTTTGCCACACAGAAGATTTTCAGTTTTATGGGGTCCCATGCATTGATTGTTCATCTTAGATCCTGAGTCACTGGTGTTTTGTTCAGGAAATTGTCTCCTGTATCAATGTTTTCAAGGCTATTCCCCACTCTCTCTTCTGTTAGATTTAATGTATCCAGTTTTACATTGAGGTCTTTGATCCATTTGGACTTGAGCTTTGTGAAGGGTGATTTGGATCTATTTGCATTCTTCTACATGTACATCCAGTTAGACCAGCACCATTTGTTGAAGATGCTTCCATTTTTCTATTGTATAGTTTTAGCTTCTTTGTCAAAAATCAAGTGTTCATAGGTATGTGGGTTTATTTCTAGATCTTTGATTCCATTGATCAAATGTATCTGTTTTCTATAGCAACACCATGCAATTTTTATTACTATTGCTCTGTAGTCCAGCTTGAAGTCAGGGGTGATGATACCTCCTGAAGTTGTTTTATTGTACAGGATTGTTTTAGCTATACTGTTTTTTTTCCATATGAAGTTGGGATTTTGATGGGAATTGCATTGAATCTCTGGATTGCTTTTGGTAAAATGGCTACTTTCACAATGTTAATTCTACTGATCCATGAGCATAGGAGATCTTTCCACATTCTGATATCTTTTTCAATTTCTGAAACAAGGATGAACTTGACAAGACCATGGGATGTGCCTTTTCTAGATAAAAAGATCTTTCCTCAAGTGAACCCTGAAGGTATGTGGAAAGATGCTGGTTCCTAGTTCTTGATGAAAGCCAGGAAAGACTAGTTCTGACATCAGCAAAGAAACAATCATTATCAGAAATGAAAGAAACAGGGCAAATCAACTCAGTGAGAAGAGAGAAGGCCAGGTGTACAAAAGGCAAGATGGATTCCCTTCTGCCATGTTCTTTTTATCTGGGCTGCTATCAGAGGATACTGATCCAAATCTTTGTGGGTCTTCCCACAAGAGTCAAGGCAATTAATTACTTCTTCTGGTGAGACTCTCTACTCTGGTGATAGTAATTTGTGACAAGCTGGCAGTAAGCCAACCATAATATGTATCTTGACTAAGACATGAGCTTGGGATGGCCAGGAGCAACAGCATCTACACAAGAGAGTAGCTTTGTATACAGAGCTTCAGGATGGCAACAAAGAACTTGGTTATAAATCACTAGATGGCAAAGCATGATCTCTTTCAAAGTTTGCTATAGCCCCGGGCTGCTCAGGGCCATTGCTGAGGAAGCAGGAAGAGCTCGGGGGCATCCTCAGAAAGAGTCATCCTCTCACCAGGCCAAGAGCTGGCAGGAAGCTCCCAATCCTGCCAGTGACTCACTCTAAGCTTAGAGGACCTAATCACCCAGACCCCAAACTAGACACGGCACGTACGTGCCACATTCATATGGCTTGAATTCATCAGCATTTCATTTCCTAGAAGACAGAGGCTCTCAGGCAGCAATGAAAACACAGAGCTGTTTGCTTCTTCTACCCAAGAATTCAACTGATACCAGGAGCACAGCGAGGGGACTGGAAAGAGTCCCATTCCCGATGGGCAAAACTTTCCATCAGATTTTGTCTCAGCTGACAACACAGAAGCACTCAGCCCATCTTTGTAGTTATTTTCCTTCTATTTGGAGTTAAGCAATCTCTATGTACTGTATCATTTCACCATCACGACAAAGTAGATGATATTTTTCCCTTCATCTGTTCAAGCAAGAAACTGAACTTAGAAAGCAGTCATTTGCCTGAGGTCACACAGCTGAGAAACTCTATGTTTATCCAACTTCCAACTACAAAGGCATCCAGAACCCAAAAGTGGCCCATGCATGAATACCGTGACTTAGAGGGGGTCACTGTGCATCAGGCACAGTGGTAAGAACAGGGACAAATGTCCTTTATGTGAAGTTTCTTTCTGCAGATGAAGAAAATGAAACTCTGGGTTGGGAAGGGATTACTTCCCAAGTTATGCATTTGACTTGTGTGGAACCACACTTATGGCAAAGTCTGCTTGGTCTGTAGTCCAAATCTCATCTACTCACAATTCCCTCTTCCCTTCCCAGCTATCAGAGAAGATGCTGGGACATCACATGACAGGCAAGGACAACCTGTTTACTGAGTACTTGTCTGGATCCTGGACTTAAAAGCTTTGTTTGTATTCATGACCTCACATCTTAGAGAATGTTCCTGACTTTTTTATTGGTCAGATGATAGGAAAGAGACAGTGATGGTGCCAGATCTTGACTTGGTGTGAAATGCTTTTGAAAAGGGCAAATCTCATATATATATATAACAGGTAACCAGCATATATGTCTAGGATAGGTGGAAAAGTCTTGAATTTACTCTTCTGTATCCCAATGTTGGGTGTTCCAAACTCATCACTGCCTCAGTGATAGGAAGGTTCCCACAAGGACCTCCTTCCTTTGTGGCCCACACAGCCAGAGCAGGAAGACCCTATTGGCTCAAAAACCCAATGTATCATCTTTGTCGCAGCAATACTATGTCCCCTCCCTGGCATCTTAAGGCAGCATAACTGAAGACAAGCTGAGTTCAGAACCTGATCCCCCAGTTATCTCTCTCCTGAGATCCTCTTCTCCACATGGAGGCTGCTGCAGGTGAAGCATTGCAACTTGGAGGGGTGGAGAAGCCCAGGCTCTGGAGATAGACCTGGATCTTCTGCGTCCCACTCTTCCTGCCCGTGTGACTTTGGGCAGGTTATCTTTCTTTGAACTCCAGTTGAAATGGGCTTTGTTGCAACACAGTAATGCAGAGTGTGGTAGCTAGTATATATAAAAGGGCATGCAGGTGAATATGATATTTCTATAGTGTTTTTGTAATGTACAAGCTGCTAGTTAGTTAGCAGCAGATAATCTACTTCAATGTGGAAACCCTTAAGGGTTGTTTTAATTTTTTGTTCAAAAGTTTGTGCAGGTGTGCATGTGGTATATGTGTACACTTGTGTGTGTATGTACACTTGCCGGTGTGTGCATTCATAAGGCATAAAGTCGACTTTGAGTGTCCTCCTCTATCTCTGCACTGTAACTTTTTGAGATTAGAACTCGAGGTTTCGGCTAGACAGGCTGGCCAGTAACCCCCATGGACCTTCCTGTCTGCCCCATGACACTGAGGTCGCAGGCATCACCGTGCCCAGGTTTTTAGGTGAGTGTTGGGAATCCAAGCTCATGCCCTTGTGCTTACACAACGATCACTCCACTGAGACACTTACCATCACCCACTTAAGGTATTTCTCTTTACTGTGATTCTAAAATATACCTCAGAGACCCACAGGCACCCAAATCCTATACATAAGACTCATAACAAATACATTCCCATTCATATATGCACCAATATGAGCAGATATATACAGCACGGTCACTGTATAGACCCTTACTAGGATTAGCACCTACCAAGTCAGAGGAGCTTGACTGCACTAGACCGTGTGCATCTGTTCTCACGCACCCTCAATGTGCTCGTGCAAACACAGCCCGTGATGAGCACCCCCATCCCCTCACAGACTGTGACACACTGAGGAATCTTATTGTGGGGAATGGGAGCTGCTGGATCCCTGTGCTTGCCTGGCCTTTCATTGCCGCTCAGTTTCAGAACTCCTCGAAGTAAGGCTATTGTCAGACTAAAGCTGAGTCTTCAGCTGGATTTCCATCTCTGATAGAACAATTAATTTCCCATTATAGCTTCTGCCTCTCTGAGTCATCGTTACAAGTTTCTTGTAATAGTGACATTTTTTAAAAAAGGAACTTTCTGAACACCTAAATCCCTTACAAAAGGTTCAGCCTTCCTTGGTGAAGCATTTATGTGCTGGGAGAGGGTGCACAGAGCAGTGTGATTTCCTCATCTGAGAAAAGTAAGTGGGAGGGAACATCAGACAACTGCTCGGAACCAATCACCACTTAAATAAAATCCTCTTGGGCATAGTTAAAATTGTTCTGCGCCTCTACGAAGATGTCACATAATAGACTCTCTTCTTTTCTTTCTTTTTTTTTCCCTCTGCATTGCCAGAGAGAAAGACGCATGGTGCAGTGTGGGTAAGTTGGGGTTTGATTTGAAGTTCAATCAAATCTATCCCTGGTGGGATTGTATATAATTGAGCACACAGCGCAGCAATTGCCAGCGAGGAAGGGCTCCACAGGCACGCAGACGGCCTATCTCTGCCCCTCAGCGCCTGTGTGATCCTTGGAAAGTTACTTTGGTTTTCTCTGCTTTGGTTATCATTTCTGTAAATCAGAAACAACTGAAACTGGCACTTATTGGGTTGTTACATACATGGAATTAATATATGGACGGTGTTTCCAACCCTTTAACATCCACAAATGCCAGCTGTTATTTATTTATTTATTTATTTTGCCTCATTGCCCCCTTCCAGCATTGAGGTGAAGTAAGTTAAAAATGAGGGGCAGAGACAGCACGTGCTTCCGGTGTCAGAGGTGGTTCTTCACACGAGTAGAGGATTCGTCTTTTCTTTTGATGTGCACATGTGTGTCTGCATGTATGTATATGTACCATAAGTGTACAGTATCTGTGGAGGCCAAAAGAGGGTGTCAGATTTTCAGGAGCTGGAATTACAACAGGTGGTTGTAAGGCACTTGATGTGGATTTGAGAGTCAAACCCAGGTCTCTGCAAGAGCAGCAGGTGCTCTTGACTGCTGACCCTTCTCTTTGGCTTCAATCTTTGCCCCCACCTAACTCAAAGTAAAGCATTCAGTGTTTGATAACCAAAAGAATAGTATGGCTTGTCTTAGCTAGGGTTAATGCTAGCATGTATGACGTAGTGGTATGCACACACATAATTCACACATATGGTGTTATGTAACGGAATGTGGAGCTTTAAATTTTGGGGGGAAAGCATGAAAAGCCTCTGAAAACACAATGACCAACAACTGAGTGAAAATCTAAGGCAACACTGTCCCACATTGTGTGACCTCACTACAGCCTTCTGTACACACAGTAGTCACAGAGTATACAACATCAATACATGCTGTCTAAAAGAGTGTGGCTCAGATCTGAGACTATTGTGTGTTGGTTTAATGTACATATTAAGTTCTCTGTTTTTACAAAAGATGGTGGTTTAATTATTGCAAAAAAAAAAGAGTTTTAATTTTTTCCTAACATTGTTTCTCACCATGTATCAAATTAATGTATCTTGAGATTGCACTGCATTAAAATGTTTGTTTTTTTAAATTGTCATTTGAGTTGCTAACTTAATTTTCATTAAAAAAAATTCTTTAAATTTTTCAGTCTGAGATCAGGCCAGAATTTTAAACAATATATTAAATTACCCTAAGCACACTTCTGCCATTTGTACATTTATTTGTGCAAAGTGGCATTCTCAGAATTATGATTATGAAATAAAGTATAGATCATCTCTGATAAACACCAGAGATGCTCTCCATTCTTCAGCACCAAATATAGCTAAGACTTTTTTTCAACTTGAGAATAAGCGAACATATCCACCTAAGTATGCAGTTTGCTCTTGTCTTTAATAAATAAAAAAACATTTGTCTATATATCAATTAATTATTTTACAAATATATTGCTTCCATTAGTTGACAAACCACCAGCAATTGGTGGCTGTTTGGGATGGAATAATCTAATTTCTCCAGGGATAGGGTCCTTGGTGGGTTCCCCATGCTCCAGTGAATGTCCCTACCCCATGCACACATAGACAAACTAATTGGAATTGGTCTCAGTGGTCACAAAATGGAATATAAAGATGGGAGGGAGCATGGTGGCAGGTCTCTGGGAGGAGCTAAAGGAAGAAGAATGTGGGTAGATAGAATTAAAGTACAGTGTGTGTGTGTGTGTGTGTGTGTGTGTGTAAAATACCCAAGAAATAAATAAAACTTATATTTTGAAAAAAAAATGAGGAGTTTAATTTACTTCACAAAGAAACGATGCCGTGCTGACTTTTGAAACTGATAAATTTCCAAATCTGTTTAACAAAATATATTCATTTCACATTTCAAAGAGCATACTTCTTTATGATTCACTATCAGAAAATGATTGACTTGTCTACTCTTTTAATACAGCTGTATACCCGGGCTTGCATGAAAGTGACTTGCTCCGAAAGAGTTTGCAAGTGGAAAAAGTTTAAGAAGACACGCACTAACGCACTTGTTCCTTAAGGTTTGGTCTATTTTGTCTATTTGGTTCTCGGGATGTAGCAGCGACTGATTATGGTGCTGCCTGTGGCTGTGAGGATGGTGGTCTAGTTAGTAAAGTGGATGACTTGCACACACCACAGAAATTCAAGACTTGAAGAAAAAATTGAAGGTCAGGACAATATGAATCTCTATATTTCCTAGCACGGTTAGCCCCGAGATGTACTTAGTAAATATTTGTCTAGCAGTGTGCACGCCCCTAGTCTGGCTCCCTCTGGCGTCTAGGCGGCTTGCCAGCGCTGTCCATGGTGCTGCAAAGTAAATTCTCGCTATTTGCCTCGAGTCTCAGGTGCAAAGGCAGAAAATGGGGCCCAGGGGAAGTGAGTGGAGGGGGGAATAACGAGCTGTCCTTCCACTGGGCATTAGTGATGACTTCATTTTGCCACCACTTGAAATCTAAACTTGATATCTCTTTTTTCTCCAGATGTCTCCACTTGGCATTTCTTCTCAGTTGGAAGCATGGAGAATATCTGTGTCCTCAATAACTACACATGAAGGGGGGGAGGGTTTCTACAGTGAGCATATCTTTGTATCCATCATTATTTGAAAGTGTTCTATAAAAGTGAGGGAGTCTTCTCTCTGCCTGTTTTTGGATAATAAAAATGCAAAATTCAGTCCAGCACTTAGGAGGCAGAGGCAGGCGGATTTCTGAGTTCGAGGCCAGCCTGGTCTACAGAGTGAGTTCCAGGACAGCCAGGGATATTCAGAGAAACCCTGTCTTGAAAATTCAAAAAAATACAAAATTCACTGATGCCCCATCAAGAGATTTCACCCTAAGAACGTAAACAGCTCTCAGTCAAAACTGAGCATGAGAGCACAGAGAGAGGCCAGGCTTTGGGTTACCAGTGGAAGATATATGAGTGTTGCAACTGGCTATGGACTTATTTTGGCCACAATATAATGTGAGACTATTTTAATCCATTCATTGATTCTATAAAACATTCACCGAGTGCCTACCATGTCTTGGCATATTATAGGACTTATAAATATGAGTAGGAACAATAGCACCAAGGTCTCTGGCTCCCTGAAGCTTACATTCCAGCAACCAAAACAAACAACAAGCTACACAAGTGAGCTCTCATATAGCTGCAGGCGAGGGGGACATATGACGGTAGAGAACGCTCTTATGGATAAAGTCATCCTCCTTGAGAGGTGACATTTGAGAACAGGTGCAGGGGAATCAAGAGGAGATAAGCACATATGGTGGGCACACGGCTGCCGACAACAATAGCTAGTCCCCAGAGTAGGGACAAGATGACATGTCTAAGGAACATCAAGGAGGCCGGTGTGAGAGCATGTGTACCAAAGAGAATGCTGATGTTCCTGAGGAAGACAAAGCGGAGTGCCTGGGGTAAACAGGAAAGTGACTAGAGCACCTGTAGTGTGTTAGCCACAATGTCATCTTCCGACAGGGCACAAAGGTAGATAAAAGCTCCCGCCTTTATAGAGCTCACCGTGTCCCCAAATCTAACCAGTGGGGACCAACAGGAACTGTACAAGTATTTACTCAGTCAAAAATGTTAGCATATGCTATGTACCAAGGACTATGTCTAACAAATCTCCAGTCTAGTTTTTTTTTTTTTTTTTTTTTTTTTTTGGCAAAGGAGAGGCTGAGTCACAAAACGGAACCAGAATAAATAAAGGGAGTAAGATGGACCTGAGACAGGGTCATTCGTAACTGGAAAGGGGGGCTTTGTGTATCCAAACAAATGTTTACTGAGTATCTCATAGGGCCAGGCATGCTAGAGAACACAGATTTATGTGATCTTGACTTTCAAAAACTTTATCTCTTCAAGTCACCGACACTCTTAGACTGGCAAAGTTGGAGCAGGATCCCATGCCTTCTGATTCTTAAAAATTAGGGAGACATGACATGGAGACAGTGGATCTCTTCTTCTGTGGCTGTTGAATTTCTGTGGAGTGTGATTGTCACCCACTTTACTAACTAGATCACTACCCTAAAGCCAGCAGCAACAGCATAATTCTTACTATAAGTTGAGTGCAGTGCAGTTAATCCTCGGTGGTATTTTTAATGGATGCATGGACAGATGAATCCTCCTAAGTCTCATTTTGCTCTCTTTCTATTCTTATTTTACAGAAGAGAAACTGAGGCTGTGTGGACTGCCTTCTCCCACAGTTATAAGTGAGAGAATGCTAGTGCAAATCCAGTCCCTTGGTTTCATGTGGTTCTGCCACTATGTGCTTACTGTGGCACTCCTGAAACCTGAAAGAAATCTAGCTTGGGAGAGGCTGGTTCACATCGTAAACATTTCTCACTGGCCAACATTAGATAAATCATGTTTTTTTCTTTCTGGCCTCAGTTTACTCTATTTAGAAATGAGGAAATGAGGTTTTATGACTGTGAGCCACACACTCTCCTACCATGCTGGCTATAAGTCACCTCCCAGGGCTGGATCATGCCTCTGTTGCGGAAGAATAATAGTAGGGGCAGAGTGAAGTGAATTTAAGTATCATCACCTTGTCTCTCTAGGGTATCAAATGAGAAGCATATTGATATCTTAGGCAACCTCGAGTTCCTTTTTCATCTTCCTGCTACAATCAGGATGTGAGCACAAGAAGTACAGGCTCTGTTCTTTTTAGAGCGCAGCAAATGAACATCAGCCCATTTTGAGAAATGAGTAAAGAGAGCCCCAGGACACAGAGACAGTGCAGTGAGGCTCTGGTGACTTATCATCCAGGAACCTACTTGTCGAGTAACTTTGAACAAAGCCTGGAGCAATGATAACTGTTCAAATGGCTGTGAAGGCAGAGAAATCCGTTTGGCTGATTGATGTCCTGAGTTTCTAGTTAGTGGGTGGCTTCCTGCCATGGCTTTGCCTCAGCTCCCAGAATTACTCCAATAAGAGATTTGCTCATCTCTAGCACTTCCTGGGCATAAGAGGGGAGGCTGAATCAGCCCTCTTACAAGTGTGATTAGAATTTAATGGGAACCGGTGGGTATTGGTACCCTGAGGTCAGGGACGGGAGAGGAGCAGATCTGTCAGGTTTGGCAGAAGCACCTGGACTCCTACAGGCAGTAGGTGTGGAGAGGAAATCAGAAAGGACCTAATTGTGGGGCAAATGTCTTTCAATTATCTAGAGAGAATGCAAGCCAAATGTGTCACCAAGACTGTTTATCTAATGCAGCCATAGTCATTGCAATCTACATAGACCACAGACAGTCCCCAGACTGAACGGTAATGAGCAGCTTGGGATATGTCCGAAACCTAACCCAGTAAGACACATTTAGGATAACAGAGAGAGAAGACCCTGTAATAACCCAGACTTTTGTTCAGCTGTGGCTCTCTATTGACCACCTGTGGGCTCTGGGTCAAGCTGTTTAATCTTTCTGAAACCCAGCTCAGTTCCTTCATCTTAAAATGAGACACTACTAAGAGTATCTATCTACTCCTCGGTTTATCTCTTACTGCACAACAAAGCACATCAAAACAGTCATTTCATTATGCTCCAGTGCTTAGAACTGCAATGCAAACATCACATAATTGGTGTGGCTTGTCTCCGCAGCACATATCTGAGGCTTCAACTGGGCAAACCCAAATGACTAAGGTTGAACTAGCCTTAGGATTCATTCACATAGTCCCAGGTAGGAGTGACTCAAGGGCTAGGTTCTGTAGGAAATGACTGGAGCATTTGCCAGTGGCCTCCCTAGCAAAGGGGCTCAAGATTCTTAAAAACTAGTATTCCGGAAAACAAGCTAAAACTATGACTAAGTTTTTTGACCTAGCTGTCATACAGTATCCCATCACTTGTGCACAATGAGTCAAATCCATCACTGGTCCACCCAGGTTAAGAGCAAGGGACATATATCCTACCTCTGTGTGGAAAGGAAATATGTAAGCCAGGTTTTTATTGTTATGCTGTGTTTTGTTCACCAAGACTAACACCAGACTTGCTATGCAGCCAAGGACGACCTTGAACTTGTGAACCTCCTGTTCTACCTCCCGAGTACTGAGATTATTGATGTGTGCCATCAGTTTATGACAGGCGAGGATCAAAGCCAAGTCCTCATGCTTACTACAAAAGTACTTGGCTTTACTAAGTAAGTAGATGTATTCATGAATAGATGGCTCTGCTATGGCCAAGAAATTCATTAAAATTAATTTTCTGAATTAGTCTTCTTCATCTTCTTCAAATCTACCTTTCCCAAGGGTTGGCTTAAGATGTTTACAGTTTTCTAGCTGGTTCTGCAGTGTGGAATATACAAAATATAGTTCAGAGGAAGTCACAAACAGATTCATATACTGATGTTCTCACTGGCCAGGGATTGAGGGATTCTCTCTCAGTAGATGTGTTCAAGACATGGGATTTTCCTTTCACATACGTAGCTAATGAGGTGATTTCTGGAGCTCCCTGGGGACTGCTGTGGCCCACATGAGACCAATGTGTGTTTGAGTTCTGATTGGTAAGAGTTGCTGATGGTGCTCATATTCACTGTGAATCACTGAATCAATGATTTGAAAGAGCAAACAGACAACAACAAAGACAGAACAGAGCATGCACAGACTTCAGACAGGCTTTGAAAAACAGACTTGGGGACGAGGCAAGGAGCTGCACTGGGTGTTGGAGGTCTTCAGGTCTCCAAGAGCTGTCATTTTGTATCTGCCACCTCCAAATCAATCAAAACAGGAACATTAACAAAAAATTAAATATCTCACTGCTTCTATTTCTTTCTCTACAGAAAGTGGGGCAGAGCAAAGGGTGCTGAGGTCTCTTCTAGCTTGGCAGATACAAGAACCTCCTTGTTGTTGGATTCAAGGGCCCCTCATAAGTATGACACTGTCTGTTACTCTCTGTTTTGTTTTGTTTTGTTTTGTTTTGTTTTGTTTTTGAGTCACTCATCTTCCTGCTCTACAAACACAGCTTCCTGACTGAGCACGCCTCTCATGCCTCATGGCTCCATCTCTACTTGTCATTTGGAGGGGGTCCCTCTTCTTACCATGACACATTCATATGCTGCACTTTCATTCACCACAGTGCCTTCCACACTCCCGTCATGCTCAGAAGTCATTCAGAACCCTTTCACTAGAATCATAGTGAATTACTTTCCTGTTACTAAAATACACTGACAAAAAGAAACTTAAGAAACAATGGTTTTATTTTGGCTTACGGTTCCAGAGGGATAGAGTCCATCATGTAGGGAAGGCCTGGCAGCAGGCAGCAGGGAGAGGAAGCTGACTGATTCCATTTTCATCCACACCTAGGAAGTGGCAAGAGAGAACTAGAAGCCAGGAGGGTCTGTAAATCCCCAAACCCCATCCCCAGTGACAAACTTCTTGCAGCAAGTATGAAAGGTCTGTTGTCCACATTTGCCTCCTAAGTGAAAGGAGGCAGCTCCCCTCCAGGAGGGAGGGGAATGCTCCAGATACTCAGGGGATAGACTTGAAAAGGTTTTGAGAGGTCCTCCACGGCAATGTAGATAGAAGACAGGAACTACCTGGGAGAGGATCCTGACTGACCAACTGAACTGCAGAGAGAAGGGATTCCCACGTGGTCAAGCTGCCTGGGAGCTGCTGAGGACGCCGAGATGAAGACTTTTGGTTTGGTTTGATTTTGTGGTTTTGGGTTTTTCCATTTTCATTTTCACCTGTGTTGGATAGAATTTTTAGTAATTCTCATGCTTTCAACTCATCCCTGCTCCTTGTAAGTCATCTCCCCCACCACACTCCTGCTAGTAACGCCAGTAAAACCTCCTTGGTCCACCAAGTTGGACATTAGTGCAATTGTTACTTTGTTCTGTCATGGATTGCCTTTGTGGGTTGAATAGGGATGTGTGTAGTGTGTGTGTGTGTGTGTGTGTGTGTGTGTGTGTGTGTTGCTTTATGCCAGGAAAAGTTTGTCATATAACAATGTTCCATAACCTTCCAAACAGCACCATCAGCTGGGAACAAGTGTTCGAATACCTGAGCCTATGGGAGACAGCCTCATTCACACCATCACCCATAGTCTACAAGCCAAGTTTAAGATACTACTCAAGGGACAAACCTAGTTTAGGATCTGTGGAAAGCATTGGCTCACACAATTGAAAAGCCCAGGAAATGAACATGTTTTGGTGTCATTGAGGGGTGCAGGAATATGCTCATCTTCTATGTCAACTATATTAAAAGGCAGGAAAGAAGAGTCCTAGCCCCCCATCATATGGAACCTTGGAAATTGGGGTCCCCTGTTTGAAGTTCTTAATCTCACTGAAGAAACTTAAGAATGTGTCCAAAAAACTTTTAAACTAAAGGAGTTTGAAAACCTGTATCAAAGTTAGTAGGATACAATTCATGGGGTGTTCATAAGAAAAGTGAATGTAATTAAATGCTTATGTCTCAAAATCAAAACATAAATAAAAAATCAAATGGAAAAAAGAAGAAAAGGAAAACATTGTGATCAATCTAAGATGTCTCTTAACTAGAAAAATTCAAGGCAATCAGAATTAAGGAAATAATAAAGGCCATAAATTAATAGAATTGATAATAGAAAAATGGCAAAGTCAAGACAAAGGTTGCTGTTGGGAAAAGGCAAAGATAAATGATGAATCTCCAGCTGGAATTATAAAGATAGAAGACTCAGATTCCCAACATCCAGGGTGAAAAGCAGAATGCTGTAGTCTTCAGTGAAGGACCAGAAAGAAAATGTCCTGGTGGCTGGAGAAATGCCTGAGCAGTTAAGAGTCCTTGCTGCTCTTCAGGTACAGAGGCCCTGGCTTTGTTACATAGAACCCACACAGTGGCTCACAACCATCTATAACTCCAGTTTTGGGGAGAACCTGATGGGGTTTTCAGACCTATATGAACACAGACACATGTGTACATGCATGCATACAGGCAAAGCATTCCTACAATTAAATAATATAAACAAATATTTTTTAAAAAAATTTTAAATAGAAAATACCATGAATAGGTTTACTGTCACCACTTTATAGGCAGTAGGACCTAGAAGAATAGAGTTAATAAGTGAGGCAGACTAAAGTCTCACGCAATAAACAACTTTATTTAGAGCCTCGGACAATTTATACTCTGGGAGTTAAGAAGGTCACATGAGTAAAGTTCTCATGAGTCCAAGCTGTATATGATTACAAGTACAGGTCTCATGTGGCAAAATCTGTTTTCCCATAGAGGCTTATAAACATTTAATTGAATAAAAGCAACAAGCAACAACGAGTAATCTGAAGTAAGCTCACCCCTATCCACTACCCCTGGGAGGAGCATAAAGACACTCTTAAGAACAACTCCATGTTTTGAAAAAACAGAGGTTGCAAGACTCTTGTCTTGTTTTCTTGGAATGCCCTCACAGACACTCAGAATTGTTCTCACAAGACTCCATTTCTGGACTGTGTTCTGACAGTTTGTGGCTTAAATCTACAACTTACTGAAAAATGATCAATTTCTTGAAAGTTACAAATTACCAAAACTTAGACAATAATGACTTTAAAAATTCCAAGTCTACTAAAAAATTTAAACTAGTATTAAGGAGAATATGCTTAACCAGTATGAACATTTTTAAATATAAAAATTAAATCAGTAGTTAAGAACATTCCTAACAAATATAACTACAGGTCCATGCATACAATTTCAACAAAATCTTAGTAAATCATTTATTACATATGTAAGTCTCCTTCCTTTCTCTCTCTCCTCTCTACTCCTCCTCTCCCATCTTCCCTTTCTCTTTCCCCTCTCTTTCTCTGTTCTGCTTTCCCTTCCTCTCTCTCTCCCTCTCTCTGTCTCTCTCTCATACATACACACACACACACACACACACACACACACAGAGAGAGAGAGAGAGAGAGAGAGAGAGAGAGAGAGAGAGACCTAGTAAGATTTATCTTAAAAGCACAAAACTAGCTCAATATATAAAAAGCAATGCAATTCACCATATTAACACGATGTGGTAAAAAACCACAAAGCTTATATTAATTAATTCAGAAAGGAATTTAGTTATACTAAATATCCTGTCATGATTTGTTTTTAAAATCTTTCAACAAACTAGGATTAGAAGATAGTTTCCCCTAGCCTGAAGAGTGTGTCTGTAAGAATGCCACAGCTGACATAATTCTGCATAATACTGGGAATGAGGCCCACACTCATATGTCATTTCCAGTATTCTACAATCAGCCCAAGTCACTGCAATAAGGCACATTCAAAAGATATAGGGTCCACACTGGAAACTATGAGACAAACTAGTCATATTCACACATGATGTCTGTAGAACATATGTTACAGATAATATAAGAAATCTCAGGGTATCTACAAAAGAAAACGTTCCTAGAGCTACTGGTAAGTTTGGCAAAGTTACAGGACCCAAGACCACTGTGTATAAATTAATATCTCTGTATAGTACCAATGAGCAACTAGAAACTGAAGATTATAAAATAGAGCCATGGGGGCTGGAGGGAAGGTTCAGCATCCAAGAGCATGCACTGCTTTTGCAGAAGACCTGAGTTTGGTTCCGGCCATCCATGTCTGGCCACTTGCAATCACCTATCACTAAAAATCCAGGGAATCTGATGACTCTGCCCTCCACAGCACCTGTGTACACATTCATACAACAGATAAATGCATACATGCATACTTTTAAAATAAAAATCATATTATTGTATTTTAGAACATGCAAATGAAAAGCCTCGCACAGCTAGATTAATGTCACAACTCAAAGACCTGCCCAGACCTAAAGTCAACACATCTCAAGAGCTTCCAAACATTTAGGATAACCATTGTGAAGCCACAGAGCTTCATTGTGGATTCTGTGCCTTCACTGCCAATCATATTTTTATGCACTTGTCTACCATACTCAAAAAGAGAATAATTCATGACAGAGCTGAAACTATTAAAATATTTTCATTTTATTTTTATAACCCTTTGCCTATATTTGGTCCTTCCTCATCACCTGATATTATCATTTTTTTTCCATTCTACATGATAGACTATAGCCATTTCTGTTTACATATACACTGTATAATTGATAGGATAATGTGCACATATGAAGAGGAACACATGCCTTTTTTTCTTTCTGATATGGGTGCCCTCACTTAGTATAATACACTCTAAGTCCATCTATTTTCCTATAGATTTTGTGACTTCATTTTTCTTTAGAGCTGAATAGTATTCCTTTTACTATATGCTCCACATTCTTATTGTCTATTCAGTTGTTGATGGGCAACAGGTTAATTTCGTTCTCTTGCTATGGTGAATAGAGCAGCAATAAACATAGGGGTGCAAATATTTCTCTGGGAAGGTTATGATTTTCTGGGTGTACACCCAGGAGCAAAATAGCTGGATCCTATGATGATTCTATTATCAGTTTTTTGAGGAATCTCCAAACTGATTTCCATATCTGTATTTTTCAACCCCACAAGCAGTGAACAAGGGCTCAACATCCTCCTGCCTCTGCCTCCCAAGTGCTGGGATTACAGGCGTGCGCAACCACGCCCGGCTCCGTATTTATTATTATATGTAAGTACACTGTAGCTGTCTTCAGACACTCCAGAAGAGGGTGTCAGATCTTGTTATAGATGGTTGTGAGCCACCATGTGGTTGCTGAGATTTGAACTCAGGACCTTCAGAAGAGTAGTCAGTGCTCTTAACCGCTGAGCCACCTCTCCAATCCCCTATTGTCAGATCTCTTAATAACAGCCACTCTGACTAGTCTCAAATTAGTTTAATTTGAATTTCTGAGATGGCTAGAGATGTTGAACACTTTTTAAAATATTTATTGGCCACTTAGGGTTTTTTGTTGTTGTTGTTGTTGTTTTGTTTTTTTGTTTTGTTTTATTTTGTTTTGTTTTAGCTGTCTTTTCAATCAGTAACCCATTTGTTGTTTGGCAGTTTTATTTCCTTGGTATTTAATTTCCACGATTCTTTAAAAATTCTGTATATTAGCCCATTTGAAGAGTAGCTGGCAGATTTTCTCCCACTCTGTGGGCTGCCTGTGCTCCAGTGACAGTTTCCTTTGCTGTGTAGAAACTTTTAAATTTCACCAAGCCCCATCTGTTGACACTTGAGACTGGTTCCTGTGCTATTAGAGTTCTGTTCAGAAAGTTTGTGCATATCCCAAGGTCTTAAAGAGTAATTTCCACATTTTCTTCCAGCAGTTTAGCATTTCAGGCTTTAAACTAAGGTCTTTGATCCATTTTGAATTGATTTTTATACAAAGAGAAAGATGCAAATCTAATTTTCATTTGTTTGCTGGTAGAGATCTGGTTTTTCCAGCACCATTTGTTGAATAGCTCATCTTTATCAAAATTTAGGTGAGCATAATTTCGTGGTTTTGTATCCTTTGTCAGAAATTATATGGCCATATCTTTGCCAGTTAATTTCCAGAAACTCTATTCTATTCCACTAGTCTATGCATACATTTTTATGCCAAAACCAAGCTGTCTTTATCTTGTACCTCTGTAGTATAATTTGAGTTTTGGAATTGTGATAACACCAGCTGTGTTCTTACTTCTCCAAATTGGGTATTCATGGCCTTTTAGGGTTCCATATGAATTCTTGGATTTGTTTTTTCTGAAAATCTCTGGAATGTGGCACTGGTATTTTGGTAGGTGTTGCATTAAATCTTGTCCACTCATTTTGATAATGTAGCCACTTGTACAATATTAATTCTGCTAACCCAGGATTGTGGAAGATCTTCTTTCATGTAATATCTTCTTTGATATTCTTTGTCAGTGTCTTAAAGTTGTTATTGTAGGGGGTCTTTCTCTCTTTTCATTAGCTATAGTCTAAGACATTATTTTGAAGTTACTTTGAGTGGGATATTTTTCCTAATTTCCTTCTCCAAAAGTAGATTAAAGGGATATATGAAGCCTACTGGTTTTCATATTGATTTTGTGTCCTGAAACTTTCTGGGTAAAGTTAATTTAACTCTTATTAAATCTAAGAGTTCTCTAGTGGCTCCTATGGGGTATTTAAGTAAAGATTCATAAATGCAGAGAGCACATGGGGATCGTTGGACTTCTTCTCTTCCTATTTTTATTCATTTTATATCTTTATCTTGCCTAACTATTACAGCTAAAACCTCAGGCATGAAATTAAATAAGGAGGCAAAGTGAGCACTCTCATCTCATTCCTGATTTTAGAGAAAACGATCTGCTTGTCACTATTTAATACAGTGGTAACTATATAGGTTTGCTGTATATAGCTAACTATAGGTTCACTGGGTATAGTGTTAACTATAGGTATGCTGGATATAGCATTAACTATAGGTTTGCTGAATATAGTGTTAACTACAGGTTCACTGGATATAGTGTTAATTGTAGGTTTGCTGGATATAATGTTAACTATAGGTTTGCTAGATCTAGTGTTAACTATAGGTTTGTTGGATATGGTGTTAACTATAGGTTTGTTGGATATGGTGTTAACTATAGGTTTGTTGGATATAGCATTAACTGTAGGTTTGTTGTGTATAGTGTTAACTATAGGTTCACTGGATATAGTGTTAATTATAGTTTCTCTGGATATAGTGTTAACTATAGGTTTGCTGTGTATAGTGTTACTATAGGTTTGCTGTATATAGTGTTACCTATAGGTTTGCTGTGTATAGTATTAACTATAGGTTTGCTATATGTAATGTTAACTATAGGTTCACTGGATATAGTGTTAACTATAGGTTTGCTAAATATAGTGTTAACTATAGGTTTGTTGGATATAGTGATAACTATAGGTTTGTTGGATATAGTGTTGCTATAGGTTTGCTGTGTATAGTGTTAACTATAGGATCACTGGATATAGTGATAACTATAGGTTTGCTAGATAAAGTGTTAACTATAGGTTTGTTGGATATAATGATAACTATAGGTTGTTGGATATAGTGTTAACTATAGGTTTGCTGTGAATAGACTTTATTGTTTTGAGGTATGTTCTATCTAGTTCCTCTAGGACTTTGTACTTAGGAAAACACGTTGGAGTTGGTCAAATGCCTTTTCAACATCAATCAAGATGATTATGTGATATCTGTCCTTATGTTTATACGATACAGTCATGTTGAACCAACTTTGCTTTTCTTGATTGAATTCCACCCAGTCATAATATATAATCTTTTTTATGTTACTGAATTCAGTTTATTGAGAATTTTTTCTTCTATGTTCATCAAAAAACTGACCTGTAGTTTTTTGTATTGTTGTGTAGTAACTTTTTTGTATCAAAATAACACTGGTGTCATGGAAGGAGTTTGGAAGTGTCCCTTCACTTTCTATTTTGTGGAGCAAATTAAAAAGAACTGGAGTGAGATCCTCCTCCAAAGTCTGATAAAACTCAGCAGTGAACCTGTCTGGTTCCAGCCTTTGGATTTGAGCTTTGATATCATTGCTTAGAATTAGTTTGATTAAGTTATTTATATCTTTTGGATTTTATTTTTGGTAGATGATACACATTTACAAAATCTTCTACTTCTTTTAGATTTTCAAGTCCTTTAGAGCATAAATCTTCACAGTAATCTCTCAAAACATTCTGAATTATAATGGAGTCAGCTGGAAGGCCATGCTTTTGACCACTAACTTTTGTTAATTTGTGTCTTCTTTATATTTCTTTTGTCAGATTAGTTAGGGATTTGTCTATTATGTTAACTTTTTAAAAGAACTAACTCTTCAACTGATTCTGTGTATTGGTTTTGGTTGTTTTTGTTTGTCTCCATTTCATTGATTTCTTACCTTGTCTTTATGACTTTCATTTTGGATGGGCTACTTGTTCTGGGAGAGAACTGAGGCTCATCACTGGTCCTTTATTTGATAGTTCTGATATTTCTTTAGTGTGAGTGCTTATCACTGTAAATGTCCCTCTGAAGACTGCCTTGGCTGCATCCCAAAGGATCTGATACACTGAGTTCTCACTATCATTTGTCTTTAGGAATTTTTAAATTTTCTCCCTGATTTCTTGGGTAATCCAATTTAAAAACGTATTGTTTAGTCTACAATTATTTTATGGTGTCTGTAGTTTCTCTAATTGTTGATTCCTAGTTTTATTTCATTGTGATAGCATATAAGGAATTATCTCAATAATTTGGATTTTTTAAAAAAATTATCTCATTTCATGTGTGTGTGCTGCATGCATTTCTGGTGTCCTTGGAGGGCAAAAGAGCGCAACTGGTCCTGGAAACTGGAATTAAAAATGGTTGTGAGTCAACCTTTAGCAGCTGGGAATGGAACCTGGATTCTGTAGAATAGCAGTCAATGTTCTCAACCACTGAGTCATCTCCACAGCTCCTACTTTGCAATTTTTACATCCTCACTAGGATGTGTCTTGGAGACTTTCTTCTCTGATCCTGTCTGTTCAGAATTCTTTATACCTCTTGTGTTTAGTTGTCTACTTTTCTTTTTTTAAGGATTTATTTATTTATTTGTTATATGTAAGTACACGGTAACTGTCTTCAGACACACCAGAAGAGGGCATCAGATCTCACTACAGATGGTTGTGAGGCACCACGCGATTACGGGGATTTGAACTCAGGACTTTTGGAAGAGCAGTCAGTGCTCTTAATGGCTGAGCCTTCTCTCCAGCCCCTGTCTACTTCTTTTCTAAGTTTATAAAGTTTTCTGATATAATTTCATTAAACAGTATGTCTATTCAATTTGCTTTATATCTCCTTTTGCTATACCATGAATTGTCATTAATTTATTAATTTTATATTTCTCTAATTTTTTAATGTAGGTACTTAATTCTATAAACTTTTATCTTACAGCTGCCTTCATTTTGCCCCATAGGTTTTGATGTGTTTTTTGTTTTCATTCAATTCTAGGAATTTCTAAATTTTCTCCTTGGTTTAATTTTTGACCCAATTAATATTTAGCATGTGTTTGATTTCTACAAATTCATGTATTTTCTGTTGTTTTTATTACTGCTCATATGCAGCTTTATTTCATTGTGCTCAGATAAAATTCGGGATCTTATTTCAATTTTTCCATATTTGTTGAATATTGCTTTGTTTCCTAATATGTAAACAACTTTGGAGAATGTTTCATTGGTTGCCGAGAACATGCTCTTTACTGTTCAGGTTGAATGCCTGTAGATATCTGTTAAGCCCATTTGATTTATGGTGTTATTTACTTCTATAGTTTCTCTTTTAGCTTACTTTCAAATGATCAGTTTGTAAGAGAGGGGTATTAAAATCACTCTGCTGGGATACAATGTAATTTGGATTTACATTGTTTCAACAATGTTACATTGAATCAACAGTGTTTCTTTTATGAAATTGGGAGTCTCTCTGTTTACACCATATGTCTTCTGACTAGTTTTTGTTTCCCCCAGACAGGGTTTCTCTGAATAGTCCTAGCTGTCCTGGAACTTACTCTATAGACCAGGCTGGCCTAGAACTCAGAAATCCAACTGCCTCTGCCTCCCAAGTGCTGGGATTAAAGGCGTGTGCCACCTCGGCCCAGCTTCTGACTAGTTTTGAGATTTGAAGTTGATTTTGTCAGATATCTGAATAGCTACACTTCTTGGTTCTTAGTTCTATTTGCTTAGAGTTTTCTACCCATTTACCCTAAGGAGGTATTTGTCTTTGTTGGTTAGGTGTGTTCCTCTGAGACAACAAAGAGGCAGATCCTGTTTTCTAATCCAATATGAGTCTGTCATCTTATTAGGGGAATAGAGAGCATTACTATTCAATGTTATTAATGAAGGATGTGTGTTAACTCCTGTCTTTTTGGTTCATGACGCCTTTCCTTTTTCATCAGAGGTATTAAAGTGTTCAGGATGGGACTAATGCCAAGCAGGGCTGAAGTTGCAATTTCTCCATTTATCTGGTATTTAGGGATACACCCTCTATCCAGGTCTTCTGTTTCTCAGAAGGCCACAGAACCTTACACAAGTTTCCTCTGGTAGTATGTCCTAGTTATGTTTTTATTTTTCCCAGCAAGTAAGGATGGGATTTAAAAAATTAATGTTTCAAAATCATGATAAATAATAAATTCTATTTCTTTTTTAAACCACTTACATTTGAGTTTTTACTTTCAAACATAAACATCCTAAGTCATGTACATGCTGCCAAATTGTTTTGTAAAAGATTTGCCAACATTTGCAATTAAGGAAAAAGATGTAACCTAATATGACAGCTGCTCCTAAGAATTCAGTGATTCTGCACATTAGATGTCACAAAGATGCTAAGATATTGACTTACCCTGGGCCACCCACTGAGCTGTAAAATATGAAGTTAACCACATGTCCTACCCCACCCCCACCTGGAGGAACTCATAGACAGGAGAGAAAGTTCTGTTCTAGGAAGGCTCTTTTCACTATCTGTAGTCTTTCTCTTGGGCAACTCCATGGTGATCAGGCTTTTCCACATGGTCATAAGAAGGACATGACAACCGGAACCGCGTGTGGTCTTTAGTACTCATGCTTGTCTCCAGCAGGGTCTATCACCATTCTGTGTTGGCCTCTGTTGGCCCACCTTGACTCGTGAGCCCAGCCAGTGTTCTAATGCCATGAGAGGCGTGTGCGTGGGCCCGCAGCCCTCGCTCTTTTGTTCTTTGCCCTTTTCAGTTAGCTCTCTAGCAACCAATGCATTTCCAGCACCATCTAGCCTGCTTTCCAGTCTTGTGAGGTGGCAGGTCATTATCTCATCAAATGAAAGCTCAGTTGCTCAACTGTTTATTGTCCTCTGATTTTCAGGGCAAAATGACCAGCACACTATACTGAAGTGGAAATTTCTGGCTTCTTTAACAACTCAGTTGTGTCACATGATGTTTTTCTGGAAGCTGTTTTGTGAGCGGGCATGTGATGTTTTTTTGCTGAGAACAGATACCTGATAGGGTGTGTGATATTTAGAAAGAATATAAATGGAACCCCACAGACAGTGCTACGCCATGCGGTGCTTCTCTGGCCTTCGCTGGCCTTCACTTCCTAGAGAGAGATGCTCCAGAGAACGTCTTGCAGTGTGCCAGGGGATTCTGGTCCCTTCCCCTGACTCAGGGCGATTCAGTGAAGCCTTGCTATTTCTGCTGGATAGAGCCACCACTACGGATTCATGTTTTGTGTGTGCTGTTGAACTGGAATGCTGGTATCCTGACTACCAAGAGTGGAATTACCCCTAAGGAACTACTTCTAAACAGTTCCACAACACCCTTTTCCTCTTAACCTTCTTTCTCCCTAACCTCTGGTCAGTGGGCTAGAAAGAGTTTAAGAGGTTGAAGAGTTTAAGAACCCTAAATAAAGTAGGTTTTAAAAAAATCTGAGCCTACAATATGTCTTGAACTAAATCTTTGCAAACACCCATCTACTGAGTCAAAGAACATGCATATTTTTAATGCATTTGATGAAATTTTGGTTAAACTGTCAAGAAAAGTTATAGTAATTCATTTTTCTGCCTACACAATTTAAGATTCTTTATTTCTCCAAACCTGAAGTGCCTGGTCCACAACAGACAGCTCTCTGAGACAGGTCTGCTTCTGGCATCTGAGAATAGCAGCTAAGTGAAAATTAAACACATCGTGGCTGACCAAGAGTTTTGCTCATACACACCCTAGCTTTGTGATCCCGCCTTTATGGTTGCCACAGGCAGGGGTGGGGATACTGACTGACAGGTGACCTATCAGGATTGTCTCTGTTACATCCCTGGATATGCTCAGCGTTTTCATTTATCTGCCCGACAACTCAACTCACATCGAACAGTTGATGACTCTGTCAGCCTGTATAAAGACTCAGGAGGACGTTTCAGGAAGGAAGGGAGAAGCTTATTATGAACTGATAACCAGTTTCTTATATCCCCTCCCCCTCAGGATGAAAATGCATCCTCTCCCTGGCCCTGCAGCAGTACATAATCACATCTGGTGCCCTGGGAAGAGTGGATAAGAGTGGGTATCTGTCTCTCATCCTCTACAAGCTCATCAAATTATTTCTCCTGAACAAAAGGGGAAAAAAATGTTCTCCCTGGCTTTCACCATTAGTACATAAGTGACTAAGGTGTTTCATTTGTAGATGAGAAAAGTGATGCTGAAAAGATAATTTTCCCAAAGATTTTTGTCTATACAACCCAAGAAACTCTCAACTGTATTGTCCTGGCAACACAACCCATTCACTTATCTGAGCAAGGGCTGTGTATCTGCCTGCTGGGTGGGGACATGCCTGCCAGCTGAGCCTTTGAGAGCTGAAGTAGAGGACTGCTAAGTGCAGCCAGCCTGGGCCTGGGCCAATCAAAATGAAGCACAGAAAATCAAAACAAAACACAACAAAACACAACACAACACAACAAAACAAAACAAAACAAAACAAAACAAAAAGCAAACACTTACTGGTTTTACATCCCATCTTCCCTCTTACGCTTTCTTTCTCCCTGCCTTGGCCAACATCTTTTAATAAGTTAGTAGGCCACAGTCTTCTATCAACGCGATGTCTGCTGTAAAAATGGACCATGTCCCTAACTTCTACTCAGGAAGCAAAGTTGGTGAGATTTCTCTTTTAATCAGTTGGAGATAGTGTTCTCTTACTTGGACTCAGAAGGCTTCCCATAGCAACACCTCATGGAAAGGCATCTCTAAACATAAGACAGAATATTTATTGTGTTTTAGTGTTTCACAAACTACAGATTCGTGAGAGCACAGCCATGCGAACGCAGAGTCTAAGGCAGCTATGGCCTTGAGAGGTCTCCAGCACCCCTGTGTTCAGCCACAGAACAAGGAGACACAGATCAATCCTGGACCTGGACCCAGGCCCGCTACCTGAGGCTCGGAGATGAGCCTGCAGTGAAGCTGACAACTGACTCATTCCTCTGACACTCTTCCCACCCTCCCAGCTAAGGAGGTGTCTGATGTGAACATGTTCTGCCTTTTTGTTGCCTGCTGTTGGGGGCGAGGGCTTTGGGTGGATTTTGAAGAGCAATTATGCTTATTACTGGTTAGGATTTCTCTGTTTGCTGAGCGCATTCACTGTTACACTTCTCATCACTCATTCTTCCTCACACCCTCCTGTCAGTTACAAATGTGCAGGTGGAGAGAAAAAACAAAATAACAAACAAAAAAAAAATCCTGCAACAACAACAACAAAAACCACAGCAACAACAACAAAATCCACAGAAACAACAACAAATCCACAGCAACAACAACAAAAACCACAGCAGCAACAAAACCACAGCAACAACAAATGAACAGAAAGGATAAAAAGCAGATACTCAAAGATGGAGAAAAAGATACTCCCAAGACGCTTCTGTGGAATTCCCAAGGCTTCTCTCTGGTTGTAACTGTCGCAGGACATCGTTGCTTTCAACCAGTCTAAGGCAGCTTTCTCTCATTGGACTCAATCCTTTACATAGCAATGCCTTGCGGGTATGGTGTCTAAAAACACAGGACAGAATTTTTATTGTATTTTAGTGTTTCATCAACTACAGGTTCATGTTGAAAAGTGACATCAAATAGAACGATAGAAAGTATAGGTTCAGGATTAAGCATAACCAGGGAAGCACGCGGTTGCAACTGTACCCTTTCAAATTTTTACTTTACAAGGTTTCTATTGATTTGACATTTTTTTTTCACAGTAAAAAACTAGGGGAGGAAGGGGAGTGCGAGCCACCAGAACACTTGGGCAGGTGACTCAACCGCCCCAAGCGCCTTGTCTTCCTCTGTTGAGGTGGGATAATAATAGAACCTACCTGAGAGGCTGCTAAGTGAGATGAGGCTTAGAAGCACACGTCCTCACTCCTGTCAAGGTAAATGGGGGCTGTCAGTACCCTCCAGCGCACTCTCTCTGATGGATACAGAGTTACATTGTCTTGAGTTTCTCTTGACTTGTCAGCAGTGAGCGCTGTAACATTTTAAAGAATTATTTATTTTTATGTTATGTGTATGAGTGTTTCGCCCCCATGAATGTATGGCTGTGAGCTAACAAAGTGTCAAATCATCTAGAACTGGAGTTACACGTGGCTGCAGATGTGAGGTGAATGCTGGGAACCGAACCCAGGTCCTCTGCAAGAGCAGTAGGTGCTCTTCCCCTCCAAGCCAACTCTCAAGCTCCTGGCTCTGCAGTTATTTGGTCAATGCAAAAATGAGTAGCGCTTGCTTGTGCTGTCTCCTATTGGCTAGAGCAGGAGGAGAGCCTGACTATGACTAGGGAACGTGACCAGTGTCATCTGCTTAGAGTCTACGGCCACTCACTAGACTCCTCCACCAGCACACAGGAGACCCCTCTCCTGGACCAGGACAGAGTTTCTATTCATCCTAATTCTGGTTTTACAGCTACTTATTTATTAGAGAGAGAGAGAGAGAGAGAGAGAGAGAGAGAGAGAGAGAGAGAGTGTGTGTGAAGGCACATGTGTGAAAGTTAAAGGACAACTTGCAGGACTCGTCTGTGTCATCTCATGACTCTGGCCATCAGGCTTGGCGGCAAGTTCCCTTACCTGCTAAGACACTCACAGCTCCCACAGGAGTGACTGAATGTTCAAGCATAAACTTGAGCATCCTCCCCAGATCAACTGTGAGCCGTAAATACAGAAATGGGTACGACCCTGGCCCCAGGGCAGCCTCGGGAAAAGGGAGACAGACAATATCCAGAACCAGATCCTAAAAGTTTCCCCAGAAAAATCAACGATTTTTTTCCAACTTCTTTGTCATCCTTTTGAATAAAACACCCAAACTGAATGTCTCAGAACCTGCTTTGACTGCAAGGGCAGAGGTTTAAGGGTCACCCAGAAGCACTTAGGGAAGTAATTTCCTCCTAAGTACCACTGGGTTCTCATCAACACCATCCCTTTGGGAAGCCTTTAATAGGGGGCAGATGGTAGCAGATAATAATGTCAGAGAACCGGAACTATGAAATGATGTCTGGAAATCCCCGAGGTTTAATGACAATGCTTTTCCTTTGAATCTCTAACTTCTTTTTTATTATTTTTTAAACCCTCTCCAGTTATTTCATTTCATTGTGCTCAGACCATCCTTTGACGCAAGTAGGACAAATATAGTCCTATCCATCTCTCTAATGGCAGAGGAGGTGGGCAGGGCGCCGCAGAGAGAAGCACGGCTCTGACGTCAGACTACCTGCAGTCAGTGGAGGCTCTGCCACTCGGCAGCTCTGTAACCTCAGGCCAGTGGCTGCCCATTTCTAAGCCTCAGGTCCCTTGTCTGTAAATTGAGGGTAAAAAACAGAGTTACCTGGAGGTATGGAGGTAAGGGTGAGGTGAGACAAAAGGCCACAGGAGGCGAGACAAAAGGTGCACAGTAACTACTAGGTGACAATCAGTCATCTTATTGCCTCTGTCCTTGACAGACCAGAGGGACATTGGTGTATAGCAGTGATAGGAAATTGCTCAGGAGAGACACAGGGTAAGAACAGGACAGCAGACACAAAAGGCCAGAAAATTGTTCCTGCTGTAAAATATCTCATAACTAGCTCAGTGAAAGGGAGCAAGATGCAGGGGTGTGTTCAAAAAAGAAAAAGATAGGACTCGTCAGGCATGGTCAGAATGCCACCACTATTCGGGCAGAGTTGGGGCCTTCGACTGAACTTCACAAGGCACGGGGAAGACCCATTGCTTTATCTGTGGTTAAGAGTCAATAGAGGATACAGCCCAAGGAGGTACTCAGGTGACTACAGAAAAGCTTTCATACCCAGGGTGCAACAGTTCTTAACATTAGCCACAGTTTGAGAAAAGAATTCATGTTAAAGTCAGGGAGTTAGCTTAGAATCCAAGTCTGCTTGATACCAGTGTTTCTCATAGCCCTACAATGGATAGTAGGGAGATAGTAAGGGGCGCAGAATTTCTTTATATTTCAAGGCTTATAAACTAGAGTCTATACATTAGATACCATGTAGGATAAAGATGGAGAAGCAATAAAATGTAGTCAGACATCTAAGAGCCCAGTTACTTTGTAATACAGTAACAGCTTTTGGGGGCTAGAGAAATGTCTCAGTGGTTAAGAGTGTGTGTTGCTCTTCCAGAAGACCTAACTTAAGTCCCCAGCACTCACACTGGGCAAATCACAACCACTTGTAACTCCAGTTACAGGGGAATCTGACACCCCTGGCCTTGAAGGGTATCCAAGCACCCATGGTGTACACACACACACACACACACACACACACACACAATCTTTAAAAACAAAATGGGAATGGCTGTAGTTCAATTGATTGTGCTCACCCAGTATGCAGCAAGCCCTGAGGTTGACCCCTAGCACTGATATAGGGTATGGTGACATATGTCTGTAATCCCAGCATTCAGGAAGTAGAATCAGGAGGACCAGAAGTTCAAGGTTATTCTTAACTATGTGAGTTCAAAGCCAAGTGTCTTAGTCAGGGTTTCTGTTTATGCATGAAACATCATGACCAAGAAGCAAGTTGGGGAGGTTTACTCAGCTTACACTTCCACATTGTTGTTCATCAACATAGGAAGTCAGGACAGAAACTCACACAGGGTAGGAACTTGGAGGCAGGAGCTGATGCAGAAGCCACGGAGGATTGTTCTTTACTGGCTTGCTCCAGTTTGCTTTCTTTTTTTTTTTTTTTTTTTTTTTTGGTTTTTCGAGACAGGGTTTCTCTGTGTAGTCCTGGCTGTCCTGGAACTCACTTTGTAGACCAGGCTGGCCTCGAACTCAGAAATCCGCCTGCCTCTGCCTCCCAAGTGCTGGGATTACAGGCGTGCGCCACCACCGCCCGGCCTCCAGTTTGCTTTCTTATAGAACCTAGGACCACCAGCCTAGGGATGGTACCACCCAAAATGGGCCCTCCCCACTTGATCACCAATTGAGAAAATACCTTACAGCTGGGTCTCATGAAGGCATTTCCTCAAGGGAGACTCCTTTCTCTGTGATAACTCCAGCTTGTGTCAAGTTGACACACTAAACTAGCCAGTACACCAAGCTAGGATACATAAGGTCCTGTTTTACCCCTACCCCTAAAAGCTCAACTTCTAGTTAGGGACACTAGGAGGAATTAGAAGAAGGTGGTGGTGAATAGATAAGTCAAAATATACTGTACTAAGTCTGTGAAATAAATAAATAAAAGTATTACTTAAAAATCAAAACAGCGGAGCTAGAAAAATGGCTGTGGTTAAGGGCCTTTGCTGCTCTTGCAGAGGACCCAGGTTGGAGCTCAGAACCCACGTGACAGCTTACAGTGGGCTGTAACTCCAGTTTCTCAAAATAAGACACCCTCTTCTGACTGGTGTGAGGCGGAATCTCAGGGCTGTTTTGATTTGCATTTCCCTGATGACTAAGGATGTTGAGCATCTCTTAAGGTGCTTCTCAGCCATCCGAATTTCTTCTGGTGAAAATTCCTTGTTTGGTTCTTTGGGGTCTAACTTCTTGAGTTCTTTGTATATATTGGATATTAGCCCTCTGTCAGATGTGGGGTTGGTGAAGATCTTTTCCCAATTTGTTGGTTGTTGTTTTGTCTTTCTGACGGTGTCTTTTGCCTTACAGAAACTTTGTAATTTTAAGAGGTCCCATTTGTCAATTCTTGATCTTAGAGCATAAGCTATTGGTGTTCTGTTCAGGAAATTTCCCCCAACTCAAGAGACAACAGGTGCTGGCGAGGATGTGGAGAAAGAGGATCACTCCTCCATTGTTGGTGAGATTGCAAGATGGTACAACCGCTCTGGAAATCAGTCTGGCGGTTCCTCAGAAAATTGGGCATGACACTTCCAGAGGACCCTGTCATACCACTCCTGGGCATATACCCAGAGAATTCCCCTGCATGCAATAAAGACACATGCTCCACTATGTCCATAGCAGCCTTATTTATAATAGCCAGAAGCTGGAAAGAACCCAGATGTCCCTCAACGGAGGAATGGATACAGAAAATGTGGTATATTTATACAATGGAATACTACTCAGCAATTAAAAATAATGAATTCATGCAATTTGTAGGCAAATGGTTGGATCTGGAAAATATCATCCTAAGTGAGTCAACCCAATCACAAAAGAATACACATGGATTGCAATCACTGATAAATGGATATTAATGAGCCCAGAAGCTCTGAATACTCAAGACACAATTAGCTAAGCAAAAGATTCCCAAGAAAAGGGATGGAGAGGACCCTGGTCCAGAAAAGACTAAATCCGGTTTTGTAGGAGAGTACCAGAACAGAGAAATGGTGGGGAGAGGGGGTGATTGGGGAATGGGGGAGAGGAAGAGGACTTATGGGACATATGGGGGGGACTGGAAAGGGGAAAACCTTTGGAATGTAAACAAAATATAGAAAATAATAAAAAAAAAAAGAAAAAAAAAGATACCCTCTTCTGGCCGGGCGATGGTGGTGCACGCCTTTAATCCCAGCACTTGGGAGGCAGAGGCAAGTGGATTTCTGTGTTAGAGGCCAGATTGGACTACAGAGTGAGTGCCAGGACGACACAGAGAAACCCTGTCTCGAAAAACCAAAAAAAAAAAAAAATACTGTCTTCTGGCCTTTGAGGGCCCTGTACACACATGGTACACATACATGCATGCAAGAAAAACACTCATGCCCAATAAATAATAAAAATAGATAAATGTAAATTACTACATATAGAATAATAGCTTCTAAATACTAAGCATTAGAAATGAGTGCTATAACTCAGTTCTTATTACAGGCCAGGATCTGTGTTTCACATGATCAGTGCCTGCTGTCCTCACAAAACTCCCTAGACCATCAATCTCATATCACATCAGAGCGGCAGGTCTGCAAGCAACCCTGTGAGTAGCTGTCAGAATGGGAACTCAGAGAAGGAAAGCTGAAGTGTTTGCTCTTACCTGTGTCAAACCTCTAAATTATTTCTCTCCTGACACCACCCACAAATCAAGGAGTGCCTCCCAGAGGAGATTCCTATGCTGGGCCTTTCAGGTCAAGAAAGGGAAGGATGCCTGGTGCAGAAGTACATTACCAGAACTGGGGACACTGAGACAGGAATCCCAATCTAAGGAAGGCGGGCCTTATCTATACATGAAGGCCCTCTGCAGGGTGAGCCTTGTCTACATAGGAACGTCTTCCACTGGATGAGAAATGGGAGGAGACTTCTAAGCATAAAGAACCCTAGCACAGGATGGACTATTTAAGTAGGGATAGAGACAAGGCTGGATCAGAGCAAGTCCTGAAAGGCTTGAGTATCCTGTATAGAACAATTAATAAAAATATTAACCACAATGAATACCTAGACACGTGTCATCCTTTTGTTTATAGTATTTCATCGAAGCCTCTCCAGTGTGGAAAGCAGATGCTGCTGGCTCAGTTGTACACATGGAGTATCTTACTGGGTATGAACAGCTAATAACTGCAGAGCCAAGTTTTGAGCCCGAGTCACTCTGGCTAGAAAGTCAGCTACCCTCCCCTGAGTGAGCTTCAGTTTCCTACAATACAGGAGGGTTTTGTCTTCATCTCTCAAACAGGAAGCTAGGCAAGCCTTGTAAACCTGGCATTCGTATGTTATCAGAAGCATTCCCACACTAAGATGGCTATGGAAAGAAGTAGAGATATACAAGATTGGTCTCTTCTGTATGTTCTGCCTTTGGTGAGATAAATCACGTCTCAATTCCCACATCCCTGAAGAGTCCAAGACACTTGATTCGCTGTAACTTTAAGCAGGACCTGGTCCTCAGTGGGCCTGGTTTCTCAGGTGAAGACAGGATAGTCCAAGCATCCAGATTCCTAAGATCTTGAAGACCAATGAAGTATGAGAGAATATTCTCGGGGCGTGGGGGGTGGGGTGGGGGGTGGGGTGGGAGGAGGATGGGGGGAGTGAAGTGGTTACATTTTAACTGGGTATGTTCAGCTATACATGTCCATGTATGTGTGCTGTGCACATAGGTGTGTTTGCCCTCATGGCCACATCTGGCTACAACATCTTTCTCACTCACTTTTCCATGTTATATTTTGGGGGCACTGATTCTCTTAGGGAACCCAGAGCTCACTATTTCAGCCTGGCTGGCCACCTGGATCTGCCTATCTCTTCCCTAAAGTGCTGGGCTACGATGTCCACTGGAGCATAGAGCTTTTACATGGGTGCTGGGAGCCCAAATACAGATCCTCATATTTTCACAGAAGCTACACTACCCACTGAGCATAACACACATTTAAAGTTTTTATTAAAAATATTCATTCAAAACCTCTTAAAACTTCATAACTGCTGAGAGTGGGAGAGTCAGTTTTGTTTTAGAGAGTCATCTTTGGTAGGTTGACCAGGCTCCAGTATAAGGCCAGACATTCTAAAATGTTCAGACAGCACAAGTTATACTTGATGGGTGTGGTGGTTTGAATATGCTTGGCCCAGGGGGTGGCACTATTAGGAGGTGTGGCCTTGTTGGAGGAAGTGTGTCACTGTAGGGGCGGGCTTTGAGACCCTCCTATGATGATATCAAGACCCTGTCTTGATGATATTGCACTGAATCTCTGAACCTGTAAGCCAGCCCCAATTAAATGTTGTCCTTTATAAGAGTGCCTTGGTCATGGTGTCTCTTCACAATAATGAAAACCCTAATTAAGGCAATGGGTTTAAAAGCAAGAGGACAGAGTTAGGTAGGAAAGGAAGGAATCCAGGAGGAATTGGGGGAAGATGGTGACAACAATCAAAATACATTTATGAGATACTGAAAGAAGGAATAAAACACAAAATTCTAAACTATTCCAAATACAGCTGAAACTGGAGCAATAGTCTCTTCACATACTGTGAGAATTACTACTTTGAAAAACAATTTTACAATTTCCATTTGAAGTTAGAAATACTCTCACCATCTGTGATAGTTCGTTTCACTACCAGCTTGATAGGGTCAGAAATCACCTAGGAGACGAACCTCTGTGTGGGTCTGTAAGGGCATTTCCAGAGAGGTTTCACTGAGGCCCCATTACTCTCCTTAAACGTCGGCAACAGCATCCCATGGACTGGGGGTCAGGTGAACAAAAATAAGCAAGAGCCACTGTGGCCCAGCACCCTGGTAGGCAGATGCTGAAGAGGCGGTGGTGGGAGGCCCATGAGGCCAATCTGGGCTACACGATTTTAGAAAACAAAAGTAGGCCCAGCACCATCCACCTCTCTCTGCTTCTGACTGAAGATGCCATGTCACGGCATGGCACTGCCTCCCACTCCTGCCACCACCTTTTCCCGCCATGGTGGACTGTGGCTAGAAGCCATGAACAAAACCAAATCCTTTGTTCTTTAAGTTGTTTGTGTCTAGTATTTTGTCACAGCATTTAAAAAAAAAGCAACTAATGCAATCATTTTTTTTTTCAAGATGTGGTTTCTTTTTACAGTGCTGGCTATCCAGGAACTCACTCTGTAGACTCCCTGGCCTCAAACTCAGAGATCTCTCAGCCTGTGTTTCTTGAGTTCTGCAATTAAAGGGGTACAGCACCACTACCCATCCAATAACCGATTTCTAATACTTACTCAAAATGCAAACATGTATTCACACATCACACATACACATATGTGTACTACATGCGATTGGAGCAACTTCCAGAAACTTGGAAACAAGTCAGGCAATGTCTAAAGATCAGCAAACTGCCCATTAGCTCAGTGGGATTCTACTTAGCAACAAGAGAAGCGAACAGTACAGAGAACAATGCAGATGAAGAGAGGATTCATTTGCTGAATGCACGAGGCCAACTGTAAAGTACTCACGATTGTAAAGACATAGTCACTATGTAATTCTATTGTGTGTGATATTTTTAAAAGGCTAAAACTATGTGGGTAGAAAATAGATCGGTGGTTGTCAGGAGCTAGAAATGGAAAGAGGCACTGACTGCAAAATTTCCAGGGGAACCTTAGGTATATCAGAGCTCTGCTAACTCTTGATCCTGGGAGTGGTTATATGGCTGTGTGCTTGTCAAGATTCACAGAACTGCACACCAAAAAAAAAAAAGTGAACTTTCTGTCAATAAATCATATCTTTAAAATGACAACAGTTCTGCTGCCCAGAGGAGAATTAGTTAAACTAGAGGACAGCTCCATCCAAGCTCTTTGTTGGTAAGAGCCAAGATGGCAGCCAGGCAGGGTAGGGCATGCCTTTAATCCCAGCAGTTGGGAGGCAAAAGTTGGAAGATCTCTGTTAATCAAGAGCAGGCTGGTTTACACAGCAAGTTCTAAGTCAACCGTAAATACAGATTAAAATATGTGTTTTGTAGAGACAGGCACACACGTATGCACACACACACATACACACACATACAGAGAGAGAGAGAGAGAGAGAGAGAGAGAGAGAGAGAGAGAGAGAGAGAGAGAGGATAAAAGGATGAGAGAGAGATATGAAAGCAATCACCCCGGGGTTCTGGGTCTCACTATGTCGGATCTACTGCCTGTCTTTGAGATACAAGTAAAAAGTGCGGCTGTAGGCAGATTTGGGAGCTATTTCGAGGGAACTGTGATACAGGAAATACATTGCAGCACAGCCTGCCACCTCATAGGCTCACATTTACATTTATAGGTGGACAGCTTTCAAATTTGTATGTCTGCAATTTCTGCCAATTACAATAGCTATGACCTTGCATTTTTCTCAAGGGAAGGAGGACAGGGACATTAGCTGAGTGAACAGAGACATCCCCAAAGGAATAGAAATTTCTCCGTCCATGGAGCCTGCCACAATCTAGGAGCAGCTAAGATATGACCAGGGTCCCAAGTAACATTTGCAAAGAGGCAACCAGCCTACCCCATCTCCATAGGTAAGGGTGACACGTGACTCCGAAAACTCGTTGTGCTGGATGACACCTCCCTCTACCTGACCTTCTCATCCCTATATTTAGAAATTCAGAAGACAGCCATGAATCATGGCTAACTCTCTGGTCTAATTATTTCCTTGGGTGATGTCACCTTCATAGCTTGAAGACAGGCAGTAGATCCTTTGCAGTGAGACCCAGAACAGGACTCGTAAGACCAGCATCACTGTCTCATCTGTGACCCCAGGGGCTGACTGCTTTCATATGCCAAGTTTTAGCTTCTTTATTGGGAAAATAAGAAAGTTGATTTGTTAGAGGTTCATTCACCTTTAAAATTAAGTGTCCTTTGCTTATAAGGTTTCATTTATCTACCCTAATCTTGAAATACATGGTTTGAAATGAGATTTTTCTGATAGAAGGATAACAGGCAGGCACAGCAAATAGACTAGGAAATTGCCAGGAAGGAATATGAAGAGAAGAGAGGTAAGAGGGTCTGGGCTCTGCGGGACACCAACCTTCTCTTTGGCCTTGGAGACTGATTAGTCTGTCTCCTAGCTTCCCACCGGGCCAGAGCAAAAAGGCAACTAATGGTTGTTGGTTGAGCAAGAAGAAAACAGTCTAGTCTAATGCAGTAGCCGCTACCTACGTGAGACAATTAACTTCTTGAAAAGCGGCAAGCGTGACGGGATACTAAAAATATAACCGCTCACTTAATTGTATTGAATACAAACTGGAATGGCCGTAGGAGGCTAGGGGAGCACTGGGCTGGACCAGACTGCTCAGTTTAAGATAATTCAGTGTTTGCTCAGCGTGTCAGTCACCACTTTATTGTCTCTCAAATGCAAATTCATCCTTTCCTGACAGCTGTGTACTAGCACCACTGGGCCTCGTAATTACTGCCAATTCGCCAACTGATAAAATCTAAAGTTTGTCTGCAGGGAGCCGAAAGAGGGGCTGAAGGAGGAAGGTGCATCTTCCTGCCTTGGGTAATACTCCCTTCTTCTTCTTCTTCTTCTTCTTCTTCTTCTTCTTCTTCTTCTTCTTCTTCTTCTTCTTCTTCTTCTTCTTCTTCTTTTTAATTGAATATCATCTTCATTTTCTTTGCCAATGGTAAAACCTTTCCCAATTTTCCCCCTGCCCAAAGACCCCCAACCCCTCCTCCCACCCCCTGCCTCCACATATATGACCCTCCACCCGACCCATTCCCACCTTCACCCCCTCCTCGATTTCCCTTTGTTGGGGCATCTATTGAGCCTTTACCTGACCAAGGACCCACTCCTCCCACTGATGCCCAACAAGGGCATCCTCTGCCACATTTTTGGCTGGAACCATGTGTACCCCTTGGTTGATGGTTTAGTCCCTGGGAGTCCTGGGGCATCTGGGTGGCTGAAATCACTGTTCTTCCCATGGGGCTGTAAACCCCTTCATCTCCTCTGGACCACCCTCCAGGTCCTCCATTGGGGACCCCACACCCAGTCCAATGGTTGGCTGCTAGCATCTGCCTCTGTATTTGTCAGGCTCTGGCAGGGCCCCTCTGGAAACAACCATGGCATGCTCCTTTTGGTATACATTTCTTGTCGACCATAGTAGTGTCAGGGTTTGGTGACTGTTATAGGGTAAATCCCCAGGTAGGGCAGTCTCTGGGTGGCCTTTACTTTAGTCTCTGCCCCACATATTGTCTCCCTTATTGTTCCTGTGAGTATTTTGTTCCCTTTCTCAGAGGAACCAAAGCACCCTCACTTAAGTCCTCCTTCTTGAGATTCCTGTGCTGGGTGAATTGTAACTTGTTTATTTTGAGCTTTTGGGCTAACATCCGCTTATCAGTGAGTGCAGTACTGGCGGTACAGTCCCTTAGACAGTCTTTTGCCTGACAGAGAGCCACTGTGCCCTCTCCAACAAGTCCTTGGTTGCAGGCTGGGCCCCAGAGCTCTTTCATGGCCATGGTATTTCAGTTCTGAGAGTAGTGAGGGCTGTATGCAATCTCTGCTTCTGAATTTTTATTTCTCACAATTCTTTGCTTCTTAGCAGAGCCAATCTTTTTTTTATTCCAATTCTCTTTCAGAGACAAAAGTTTTCAGTTAAACTTTCTCTGTTTGCATTGCTATATTTAAAAAAATATTTATTTATGTGCGTTCATTCACACCATAGTGCATATGTAGATGTCAGGACAACTTGCAGGAACAAGTCCTCTTATTCTAACATGGGGGTTCCGGGGATCAAACTCAGAACATCCGGGTTGGCAGTAAACACCATCGCCGGCCGAGCCAGCCCATCAGCCCTGCTGCATGAGTTTTGTCTTTGAGAGGACAATGGCTGATCAAAGAGTCAGTTCAGGCTATAAAGGCTGGATATGAGCACTGGCTTGGTCATCCTTTGGAGCTTGAGCATGGTAACAAGTTCCTTCCCAGCAGGAAATGAAACTGCTGTGGCCCCTGGCATGCAGTGCCATGCAGCACAATGATCGCCTGTGCAGGATTGTAAGACCCAAGGGGCCCAGGCAGGTGCTTCACCCAGCTCTAATGGTACTGGACTGCAGCAAAAGCTACAGTGCGGCATATATTCTTTTGAATGTTCTTGAATACTTACGAAGAGAAACTGCCAGGCTTGACTCAAACTGTGAGGTGAGAACCATAAATGCTAAAAAAGAGTGAGAGGATTTATTATAGGTGCATGACTGATGCTGCTGAGAATAGACTAAAAATTTAGTTCTGTGGATCGCTGAGTATAGTGTCAGTCAAATTACCCTTAGTAAGAAGCTCATTATTAGGAAAGAGAGAGGTAGCTGAAAATGGGGACATCTGACTGGACCTAGATGAAACAGATAATCTCTAAATCATTACAGATAACTTTTCCCAGGAGAAGCAGCTTGCCTTCCAGTGCATTAGGACATCAGAATCTCTTTGCTTGACAAGCTGATGTAGGCTTATCTGAGTCAAACGCTTTGGAAGGGACATAGTTCATTTTAAACCCGCCATTAGCTGTATTGCCACTGAAACACTAACTAAGGACGAATGTGAGCATGCTCCAGGAGTCAGGTGCACATGATGAACTCAAATGAAACAGCATGAGGCCCAAAGGAACTACAGAAATTTTCTATTATGTAGCAGCATAAACTTGGGGGACACGACAAGCATATATTTGAGGGGTGTCTGACTAATAAGAATGAGCTACAAACACTATTGGGAAGAAATTCATTGTCACAAGAAAACGTACTAGACAATCTGAACTTCATACTAAGTTATCTTGTGGGATTAGAGGTCTGTCTAGCTGCCCCCTGGGTGGTTGATTAACACTTGACATCCACAGTGCCTTATATTTAGTGGGACCAAGATTCTCAGTGTTTCTGGGAATCACATGGAAGAAGCTCAGAGACCTAGGGGGATGACTGAAGACCCAATCTCCATCAGTCGGACCTTCCAATAGTCAGTGGTGGCAAACTGCTGGGGAAGGAGGTCTACTAATGTTCCTGAGAAGATGTTGACTCCAGACGGCACTAAGTAAAGGCAGGAGAATAGAGGTGAGGGCCTGGAAGTGTCTGGTGCTGTGACTTTCATCTCTGCACAGTGACAAAGATAAGCCAGCCTGGATGAAGGTCAAAGATCACTTCCGTCTATCGTACAGCCACTCTGAAGCTATAGAATGTTCCCTCACCTTTGTCCCAAATTGAGCCAAGATGACAGCGTCATTCTATCCCCACTTCATTCAGTCTCTGGACACCAGCCATCGTGTTTAGGACCCTCAGTAAAGAGAATCTATGGCTGGTGCACTTCCTGCGGCTGGAGTGCGTCCACACGGAAAGGTACTCTGAAGAATGCATTGTGCTGTCTCTTTACTCTTCCCAGCATCTCTGTGAGAAGGAGGCTGTTCACAAACCTGTTTTATTGATAAATGAGTGGAAATGATAGATAAAATAACTGCCTTAGATCGCAGGCCCTTGGACCTGAGCTCACTTTCCTCCCCTGATCCTGCTCCCTGCTCCACCCATCCCAGGTTGCTCAGCCTGCAGCAGACAGGCAAGCAGGATGGGGGGGGGACCACCTAGAGCCAAGCAGTGCGCAAAGAGCAGGCTTGTGGATAACAGGAAGAGCAGTCATTTATACTGCTCGCTCGATAGTCTGCTACTTGGGCAGAAGTTTCAGTGCTGGCTTAACTCAGCTCCATGTCTTTCACCTGGGAAGGATTGGCCTGCTTCCAAGATCTCTCTCTCTCTCTCTCTCTCTCTCTCTCTCTCTCTCTCTCTCTCTCTCTCTCTCTGATTTTTTTGTTTGTTTGTTTGTTTGTTTGTTTTTGAGATAGAGTTTCTCTGTGTAGCCCTGGATGTCCTGGAACTCACTTTGTAGACCAGGCTGGCCTCGAACTCAGAAATCTGCCTGCCTTTGTCTCCCAAGCACTGGGATTAAAGGCATGCGCCACCACTGCCCATCAAGATGGCTCTCTCTTACAGGTAGCAGCTTGGTACTGTCTGCTGGCTTGGCTCCCACTGAGACAGAAGTCCTATGGCCTCCTAACCTCACCACAGGGCTCCCCACACACCTGCTAGGGCTTCTTTGCAACAACTGTTCCAAAGACCAGAATGCAGTGAGATAGTGCATGCCTTTAATTCCGGGCAAGCTGATCTCTGTGAGTTCAAGGCCAGTCAGGGCTACAGAAGGAGACCTTGTTTTAACAAACAGACAAACAACAAACAAACAAACAAACAAACAAAAGCGAAATGAAACAGCTCCTGGTCTCTTAAGACCTTGACTGGAAGCCGGTCCAATGTCACTCACGCTGTTAATAGTGAAGCCGTCACTGCACCTGGCCAGCTCCACAGGAGGAGCACACACACATCTTCAAGCTTAAATAGCGTCCATCCATGTTCATATGCTACAGGTGTTTTGTGGTCACACTCCAAGTTTCTGGTTCTCAGGGGCTAACTCATACATGTTACTCTGCTTCTCCAAATCCAACCAAAGAGAGACCCCTCCAACTGGCCAGTCAGATCCTACTTGCAGGTAAGATTTAACAGAGAGGGATCTGAGTGGCCATCTCTGAAGATCCCTGAGTCAGATACTCACTCTGCATCCAGATGCTCCTGCTTCTTTCTCTGTAGAGCTGGTCGGTGAGGGGCTAGATACAGTTTCCTTTCAGTATGTCCCTGTCTCCCTAAGTTTACTGTTACTTCTATAATAAAAACATACACATACACATATAGACTAAGTATATTACAGCACACTTCCTACCTGTGCCCACAAGTGTGTCTTGCTTAGTCATAGGTTTTCTACAAGATGGTGCTGTCCACGCTCTAGACCATGAGGAATAGCATTAGGACCCTGTGGATACTCATATGGGAGGATATGCAATCCTCTTATATGAAATGGAGCTGTGATAGTCTCAACCCTAGATGTATACTTCCATATGCTTTAAAATGATCCTTAGGTCACTTTTTATACCTAATATAGCAGCAATGCTAAGAGACAGTTGAAGGGCTGCAAAAACCAACAACAAAAAAGGCTGTACATATTCAATACAGGTTTAGATGCAGAACTGACTGTTGTTCCAGGGAAAACTGTAAGTCAGTGTGGAGAGAAACTTCACAGTGGGGTGGCTTCATGGGTGGTGAAGGCGTGTGTAGTCTTCCAAGTCTTCAGTGTCTCTTCAGGAATTGAAGACATTTCCCATGGCTATGAAGCCAGGCAAGGTGCGAGATATCTCGTCATCTCAGCACTTGATTCAAGTTGATTCAAGCCCTGCCTGAGCTACATAGCCTGGCCCTGCTGGGGAGAGAGGTGCCCTACACACTAAAGTCATCCTGAAGATTGAGGTCGCACACAGATTGAACAGAAGCAAATTAACAAGAAGCAATTCAGACACAGTCTTGGAAAACAGAGTTTTTGTTACAGATACTCAGCGCCCTTCCACCCCAGTAGGCTGTGGCGAGTGGCAGTGGTCGGGAGACTTTAAATAACCAATGGAACGAAGGCCTGAGAAGGGAAACCACATGAATGTTTAGCAGGATTCAAGTCCTGTAGCAAACATGGACTAGAAAAGAAAGCCACTCAAATGTTAACAACAGCTGCCATTGGAGGGTAGGGTCATGGGCTTCTGTAGATGTTTCAATTATGTCTTTACATTTTAGCCATTTGTGTGTGATTTTTATAGTAAAACAGATACAAAGGATAAGCACATGACAGCATGGGTGTGCACACCCACACACTCCCTCACAAGTATGTCTCCCTGAAAGGTGAGGCTGTAGAGTGCTGGCAGACAGTTTGACCTTGAGATGAAGGGACACACAGGCGGCAGAACACAGCCTCTCTGCCCCTCGCCCACTCCAGTGCCAGCAGCAGTCAAGAATGCCCCGTAGCCTGCAGAACTGTGTGGTTGCTTTTTCAGAGAAACGTGTGGGGTAAGATGCCAGATAGCTGTGATTTACTTTAAACTTATTCGGAAAAACAATTGAGCGCATAACTGTGTGGATAGCAGCTTTTGTTCTCTTATTCGTTCTACTTTCCTGCTTGAGCTTTTTTTTTTTTTAAAACATAATTTTAAAATATGAAAGGTATTGAAGAGATTTCCCAGTTGTTAGAGTACTGGCTGCTCTTGTGGAGGACCTGGGCTCGAGTCCCAACACCCACATGTTAGCACACAGCCATCTGGAACTCCAGTTCCAAGGAATCCAGTGTCCTTTTCTGACTTCCATTGTACTGAACATATGCAGGCAAAATACCCATGCACATTAAATTTAAAAATTAAAATTAAATTATTAAATCATTGATAATATATTATATATACATATTATATATATATATATATATATATATATATATATATATAATATATGTGTTGTGATCATAAAAAGAGAAAGAGGTTTAGAGAATATGGTATACTACAGTGTGGGGGAAGGGGTTGCCCCAGCGGGCCCATGAGGAGACATCCCTTCCCCCAAGGGACCAGACACACACCAACATGGTATAGAATAGAGTTTATTCAGGGCAGAGGATGGGAGTTAATGGGGTAATGGAGGCAAAGAACGGCAGAGAGAGGAAGAGAGTAGAGAAGTAGAGGCTGGCCATGACCACATGGAGAGAGGGGGGAGGGGAGGAGAGCCCAAGAGGGGCAAGAGAGAAGCTGAAAGAGTAAGAGATAAGAGCAAGAGAGGAGTAAGAGGGAGAGGAGGGGCTGAGCAGCCCTTTTTATAGTAGGCCAGGCCTACCTGATTGTTGCCAGGTAATGGTGAGGAGAGGCATACCTGGCTGTTGCCAGGTAATTGTGGGGTGGAGCTTAGATAGAATCATATATATATATATATATATATATATATATATATATATATATATCCTCCGAGGCCAGAAGCAGGAGGTACAGGCTGCTATGACTTGGATGCCATGTCCACTGTAAGAGCAGAAAGCTCACTTAATTGATGAGTTATTGCTCCATCCAGTCTCTTGTGTGTGTGTGTGTGTGTGTGTGTGTGTGTGTGCAAGTGTAGTGCGCATTTCTTTGTTCAAGTAGGCCAGTAGAGGATGTTGAATCTCTCAGTGCTGGAATTCCAAGTGTTTATGGGAAACCCAACTCTAATGTGAGTGAAGAGAGCCAATCTCCAGCCTTCATGATTGTGTAACAAGGGCTTCTAACCCATGAACTATTTCTCCAGCTCAGGCTTAATTTCACGATTTAAGAGAGCGGTGGGAAATGTTCGACCTGTTGCCAAATGTCCTCTTGGTGCGGTTCCATTGATCAAAAGCTAACTTTTCAGTTCAGTCTGATTATCAGTTAGGAAACAACGGATAACAGGGCTGATGGTACTTGCCTATAATCCTGACACTTGGAACTGAGACAGGAAAGTTTCAAGTTTGAGGTCAGCTTGGACTGCATATAGAGACTTATCAATAATAGTAATAGAAAGAAGAAGGAGGAGGAAGAAGAGGAAGAGGAGAAGGAGGAGGAAGAGGATGAGGAGGAGAAAGAGGACGAGGAGGAGGAGGAGGAGGAAGAGGAAGAAGAAGAAGAAGAAGAAGAAGAAGAAGAAGAAGAAGAAGAGGAAGAGGAAGAGGAAGAGGAAGAGGAAGAGGAAGAAGAAGAAGAAGAAGAAGAATTTAAAATTCTATATAGGCTATTTGGTTTTCTTCTTGTTTTTTTGTTTTTCAGATATTTCCTCCCTTTGTCCCTTAAACAACATGAGGGAAATGTCCTCATGGTGATTTGAGGAGGTGGCCTTCGTGCTGCCTTTTGGATTCTAGCTGGTTTCTTGAGCTACCTCTTGCACTGTCCCATCAGTGGTGTTCCAATTACACCAACTGTTTAAAAGCACAGCTACAAGGCCGGGCGTGGTGGCGCACGCCTTTAATCCCAGCACTTGGGAGGCAAAGGCAGGCGGATTTCTGAGTTCGAGGCCAGCCTGGTCTACAAAGTGAGTTCCAGGACAGCCAGGGCTACACAGAGAAACCCTGTCTTGAAAAACCAAAAAACAAAAAAAAACAAAAAAAACAAAAAAAAAAAAATTAAAAAAAAAAAAAAAAAAAAAAAAGGCCGGGCAGTGGTGGCGCACGCCTTTAATCCCAGCACTTGGGAGGCAGAGGCAGGCGGATCTCTGAGTTCGAGGCCAGCCTGATCTACAGAGTGAGTTCCAGGACAGCCAGGGCTATACAGAGAAACCCTGTCTCGAAAAACCAAAAAAAAAAAAAAAAAAGCACAGCTACAGAAACTGGAGACGTGCTCCCATTGGCACTGGCTTGGAATCGCTACTCTCCTGGGAGTTTGTGCCTGTCTGAGAACCAGCTGGCTGTTCACCACAGCACCATAGGCTCTCTGTTCTCCAGCACTCTCATCTCCATCCTTACAGGAGAAACAGGAACTTCTGGATTCCTCTCATCTCGTGATCATCCTAAATTGAGCCCCAATTCAGGTGACAGGCAAGGGTAGGGTAAGAAGAGATGGGTGAGACCAACTGTCTACCCATTGTTCACATGCAGTGGCATCTTACAGGCTTCAAGTCCACTCTCCTTTCAGTAGCCAACGCTGCTAGTTATTTTGTCAACTTGAGAGCTAGAGTCATCTGGGAAGAGGGAACTTCAATAGAAAAGATTCCCCCATCAAATTGACCTGTAGGCAACTCTTGGGGAGCATTTTCTTGATTAGTGATTGATGTTAAAGGGTCCAACCTTCTGTGGGTGGTGCCACTCCTGGGAAGACTGTTCTGGATGGTACAGGAAAGCAGGCTGGGCATGGGGATCAAGCAAATAAGCTGCATTCCTCTATGATCTCTGCCTCGGTTCCTGCCTTGAGTTCCTGCCTGTCGTATCGAGCACAGCTCCAAGGATGGACCTGACCAAGGTAGCAAGAGAATGAAAAAAAGATAGACAGACAAATGGACACACAAACAGAAGCTGGTACTGAGTGGCCTGGGATTTCTTCTAGAGAAACTGCAACACCCTGGAAGTTCAGCATGTCTATTATATAAAGCTGAAGAGAGAGGCAGTTATTGCATACAACTAGACAAGGAGGTGGGCTTATTATATAGATAACCAGGTATTGTGCCATTCAGGATCACAAACCCCAAAAGACCACCAAGGAGCTGATTCTGATGCAATCGCACTGGGGGCCTTTGATTCAAGCTTAAGCTTGGGTTCACCACCAGCCCTGATGCAGCAGTTCAGGAGGGTGAAGCCCCGAGCCCAGTTCCAAGCAAGTATTTATAGAGGCAAGCAAACAAGCAAGGGGGCTCCCAGCCTGGCACACATCGGATGGGGGCGGGGCTATGATGGAATTTGTTGCCCTTTAAAATAATTGGCTGGAGCTGAGAGCCAAACCATAAACTTAACTTCTATTTCCCTCCTGATTGGTGGTGGTTAGGGAGTAACCTGGAGACTGGTGCTAGGGATAGGCTTGTTGGTTAACTCAGTTCAACCTTAAGTCAGGTTCTCTAAGATGGAACCCGAAGCCAAGATGGAGTTGATTTAGTCTCTCACAAGGAGGCAGAGTTTATTGTGTACAAATGGATCAAGGTGATAGATTTAGGTAATCTTGGTGGGAACAGATGATGTGGGGGACCAGTCTTTAAGCCATAAACATCCAGGGCTACATCTTAAAGAGAGGAGAGGGAAAGGGGGAGGGAAAAGGGATGGAAAGGAAAGGAAGGAGGACAAGGGACTAAGCCATCCAACTGCCTTACCTATCAATAAATGATCGCTTGCTCATAAAGGCTCACCTCAAGGAGCTTGCCTTTCTGGGACCATCAACAAAGCAATCATATCATAAACTATGCCCGACCACACCCTCCTTTGGGGGGACCCACTCTTATTTTTTTATTATTATTTTTATTTTTTTCTGGTGCTAAAATTTTGGGGTTTTTTTTTTGTTTTGGTTTTGGTTTTTGGGTTTTGGGTTTTTTTTTTCATTTGTTTTGGGGGGGTTGTTTGTTTGTTTGTTTTTGGTTTTTCGAGACAGGGTTTCTCTGTGTAGTCCTGGCTGTCCTGGAACTCACCCTGTAGACCAGGCTGGCCTCAACTCAGAAATCCGCCTGCCTCTGCCTCCCAAGTTGAAATTTTGTTTTTATTTTAAGCCAAAATAGCCTGAAATATTCCTTTCTGTTATAACTTTTTCAGAAGAAAATGGGAAACACACAGAGCAGGTAATACTGCAGGACAAGATACCTGCACCTTCTGACCAGGTCTCAGGGGCTCCACCAGACAGAACTATAGCCAAGGGGTTACCTGGCATCATAGGCCAGCCAAAGCTATAAAACCTGGTCATCTCATCTATCAATGAAGGATTGCTTCTTGTCAGGGAATATAGTATACTAAAATGAATAAAAACTTTCATAAAAAACAGTTCTCAGCAGACATGTATAAGCAGGATCGATAGCTGTCTATCAGCCTCCACTTGTGCAGTTAACTTATAACTGATCCTTAAGTATATCCAATCACATGGAGAACAGCTTGTCCAGAACTGCTTCTTTGCCTGTGTACTGTGTAGTCACAGCTGTCCCCATGTGCCAGAGCCACAGCCCAGACACTGCTACAGGGAGTATTGTTAGGTTGGAGGCCTGGAGCTGCAGAGTGGTGATGTGTGTGGCTGAGGGTCTCCTGGGTAGCACTGTTGGCCCATGCTGCCTACCTCAGTACGTCCAACTGGGTGACCCACATTTAAGTGACCTGGTGTAGCCTTGTAAATATCCTTCCCTAATTTCTTCACTGTAAGAACTCAAGTTGTTCTCCCAAGTACAGAAAACAATGTATTTAGCTTTATTTGGATAAAATTTATTTTTCTGGTGGTCTTCTGGAGAACCAGTGATAAACAGTCATAATTTATTATGCACAGAACACAGATCCAAATGTTTTACACACTGACACTTCTGATTAGTGACAGTTTTAATGTTATTGTTCCCATTTTACCCATGAAATTGAGGATTAGAAATGGAACAGCTTGTTAATAACTACACGGGGAGTAAGCGGCAGAACTCACTCTCAAACCTAGGGCTCCAGAGCCTGAGTTTAACCCCCTAGCATCGGCCCCAGTTGCAGTCTTTATGCTTCTAACAAGTTACACAGAACCTCAGTGAAACATTGTGTCTTTTGTCTGCACATCTTAATTTGGGTAGGACTTGGTAGGAATAGCTTGTCTCTGTGACCCAGGGCACCACTGGGTGGCTGGAATGCTACTGTAAACCCTCTGGATGGTGGCTATTCTTCCGCTCGTCTGGCTATTGTTGCAGACCAGCCCCATAGGAGTTCAGCAGGGCAATCAGTCAGCACATGTGCTCTTCACGTGGTCCGGGCTCCTTGCAATGTGGTGATGGTGATGGCGATGGCGACAGGCTTCCCAGGACAAGCATTCCAAGAGAAACAAATTACTCCAGGAAGCCAAATTTCTTTTTTTTGCTTCATTTTGTTTCTGCTCTTTGAGATGGAGTCTCATTATGTAGCCCAAGCTGGACTGAAACTCACTATGTAGCCCAGGCTGGCCTTGAATTCATGATCCTCTTGCCTCAGATTCCTAAGTGTTCGGGACAGCAGGCTACCATGCCAGCTCCCGCAACCTCACAGGTGCCACTGCTGTCTGTCAAGGCCATCACAAAGCCCCTTTGTGTGTATTAATTATCTTTCTATTGCTGACATAAAATACCCAACAGGGGCAACATAGGGAAGAACAAGTTTGTTTGGGGTGATAGTTACAGAGCAGCGATGGAGCAGCAAGCTGAAAGCTCACATTTTGAACCTGCAAGCACAGACCAGTAAGCAAATGAGGATTGGCACAGGTCTGTGAACCCTCAAACCCCGCCCCCTAGTGGCATACTTCCTCCTCCAAGACCACACCCCCCAATCCTCCCAGGCCGTACAAGGAATTGGGAACCAAGTATTCAAATGCCTGAGACTATGAACAGGGGTAGGGGTTGGGGTGTTGGTGTTGTGCTTTCTCATTCAAATTCATAGGGGAAGGGTGTGCCCTTCCCCCAGCCTAGAGCGGGCTAAATAGACCTTAAGGGTTTGCCACAGTTGGACCTTAATGACCCAACTGGAGTCAATTTTCTTTCTTTTTTTTTAAAGATTTATTTATTTATTATGTGTAAGTACATTGTAGCTGTCTTCAACACCCCAGAAGACGGGCGTTAGATCTCATTACAGATGGTTGTGAGTCACCATGTGGTTGCTGGGATTTGAACTCTGGACCTTCGGAAGAGCAGTCAGTGCTCGTAACCGCTGAACCATCTCTACAGGAGCAGACTGCCTGCTGAGCTTGCTTTGCAACTCAACCCAGCTGAAACAAAGGATGGGGTCTGTGGGCTTTCCCTATATAAACACAGTGCTGACAATTAAACTTTAAGCCTTGATCAGAAACTTTTGCCTTGGCTTCATCCTTCTCTCGCACCCATCCTTTTTCATTTCCAAGCCCCTAACGCCCTACCCCCACCCCCAACCCCCACCCCCACCCCACCCCGCACCCATTCGGGTAACCCAGTTCATCCATGGCTGCTGGACAGCTACAGAAGGGTTTACCCTATGATGGGGAATAGCAAGGACTAGAAAAGCACATGAGATGCAGAAACATTGCTATGCTCATTTTGGAAATACAGTCCATTTTATATAATCAGTCTGTGTATGTCTAAAGTTTAAACTGTTCACAACAAAGAGTTGGCTATGGTCATCACCAACCCCAGAAGACAGACTTGTATTACCTGCAATGCTGGGATTTTGACAGGTTTACAAAACATTGCGCAACCTAACTTTGCAAAGACTGAATGTCCATCTTCATGAAGCAGATGCTGACGGTGAGGGAGATGGCAGTCACATCTTTCTTCTCCTAGCCCCAATTCTGCTCCTCCTGGCCTTTGAGTCCCTGGAATCTTATCTTCTACACACCAACCCCATGGGTTCTTTTACTCTCTGATTTCTGATTGGTCTCAATAAGTGGAACATTAAGAAGAAATCAGAGGGTCAGAGAAGAACGAGGTTGGAGTATTCACCACTCTTCCCGCCCATGGTTCTCACCGCAGATGTGTTCCCCTCCAGCCACAGCATCTGTTAGGCCAACCCTGCCCACAACCACAGGTCATACCAAGTCCTTCATCTTAAATCTCCGGACCCAACAAAACTAATAGTGGCTGGGTTTGATGTCAAGGATTCATTGGACTTCATTCTCCCTCTGGGTTCCCTTAATCCTCTGTTTCCCTATATCTGGGGCAGAGGTAGTCTTCTAAAGGAAATGAATTATTTATTTCTTAGGAAATGGTTACATGACAGTTAGGAAAAACTACCAAGCTGTATTCTTAAGATTGGTGTACTTTATTGTATGGAAGTTTAAAATGTGCCACTAAAGTAGGGCCTAATCATTCCCATATTTTTTACTCTGCTATCCATAATGTGTGGACATCATCCACACAGCCATAATGGTATCCATAAGATAGCAGCTTTGATTGCCAGGCATCACAGGCGATCAGCATTATGTCTCCAGGAGGAAGAAACCAACCCCCCTTTCTACGGTCTCTTTTGGAAACTTTAAAAAAGATTTTTTTTTTTTTATTTTATGTGTATGAGTATTTTGTCTGAATGTATATATGTCCACCGTGTGCATGCCTGGCACCTTCAGATGTCAGAAGAGAGGGTGTGATCCCCTGAAACCAGAGTCAGGGATTGTTGTGAGCCACCGTGTGGGTGCTGGGGACCAAACTTGGCTCATCTGTAAGAGCGATGAGCTCTCTTCACCACCACTGAGCCCTCGTCAGCCCCACTGAGCCCTCGTCAGCCCCTTCTGTGCGTCTCTTTGGAGAGTAAATAGTTCCAAAACCTCCTGCACCTCCCGGATGCCTTCTCACATTTTATTGGCCCAAACTGTGTCACATGTCCGAGTCTCCACCAATGCCAGGCAAGTCAGATACAACTGCATAGTTAGAGTGTGCCTTTCTGCTGGTTACATGGACAGAAAGGAACACTTCCAAGTGCTGTGATTCTCTGAAGAAGGACAGACTTCCCCCATAGAGGCCACATGCACAGAACACAGCTGAGACTAAGATCTTTTCCTAAGGGAGTTTAAAAAAAAAAAAAAAAGTATGTTTTGTATATGAGTACACTGTCGCTATCTTCAGACACACCAGAAGAGGGCATCAGATCCCATTACAGATGGTTGTGAGCCACCATGTGGTTGCTGAAAATGGCACTCAGAACCTCTGAAAAAGCAGCTGGTGCTCTTAACCGCGGGGCCATCTCTCCTGCCCCAAAGATATTTTAAAAGACACGGTTTCTCTGTGTAGTCTTGGGTGTCCTAGAACTCTCTCTGTAGACCAGGCGGCCTCAAACTCAGATTCACCTGCCCCTGCCTGCTGAGTGCTGGGATTATGATTAATTCATTGCAAGCTTCAGCGAATGAGTAAAACTGACCTGTAACTAATTGTCCCCTGCTCAACAAAAATAATCACTAATAAAAGTTTGATCTAGTTGTTTGTTTGTTTTTAATTTGTATATAGATTGACCCATATATTGTCCTAGTCTGGCTTCTGTTGCTGAGATGAACACTATGATCAAAAGCAGCTTAGGGAGGAAAGGATTCATTTCATCTTATACTTCCAGGTAGCAATCTGTCGCTAAAGGAAGTCAGGGGAGGACCTCAAGACAGAAAGCTGGAGGCAGAAGCCACAGGCAAATACTGCTTATTGGCTCGCTTTCCCTGGAATGTTCAGCCACCTCCTTCATATACCCCAGACCCAGAGGTAGCACTGTCCACTGCGGCTGGCCCTCCCACATCAATCAGCAATTAATGAAATGTCCACAGACATGCCCACAGACCAGCCTGATGGCGGCAACTCAGCTGAGACGCCCTATCCCCAGGTAACTGAAGTTTGTGTTAAGTGGACAGAAACTACCCAGCATGGGTCTAAGCCTGTAGAAACTGGGACATGCCGAGTTTGTCAAACAGGAGAATTTGCCTGTATAACAAAGACCCACCAGTCATTTTTTTCCCTAACAACTTTGATGGTCTTCAGGTGTTTAGTGACCAAATGCTTTGAGAAATGTGCCTCCTAGAAGTGAATTATAATTAGTGTAAAAGAGTGGTTCTGACTCTGCTGTCTATCAAAAGAACCTGCAGAATTTTAAATGCCTCAAAGCCTGGCCCTGGCTGGAGATGGACACTAAGCCTGCTGCGTGTTGGATTTGGGGAGGAAGACATGGCAGATATTGCTAGTGTTCTGCTGGGTGGAGATTTGTTTGTCACAACTCTGTGATTCTCCTGCTCCTGTCACCTCTGGGCTGCTTGATAATGGGGCACATGACCCTTCACTGGCTGCAAGTGAAAGGGAAGAATCTCACAGATGCTTTGGGAAAGTTTTCCCTAGGTTCTATGGGGACACAGTTAAGGTCCCTTCGGCCTCTTTATATTGCCAGAGACCTGAGATTGCTGCAACAGTGCCAGCCATTGTGGGTCCTGGATAGCATGAGACTAAAAATGAGCCTGCCACCTAGGGAGGATATAGCAGAAATATAGGAATAACTTGACTCCTTGATGGTATACCATGCGGCTGAATCAGCCACCTCCAGAAACACTATTTCTGTTCTCTAGGGAAATAACATTTCATTTACGTATTTACCAGTTGCGCTGTGCGCAGCCAAAGATTCCTAACTAAAATAGTATAAAATTTGTTTGTGACGTGCTTTTTTAACTTGGTTTAAGTGTCTCCCATTTTGTGCCACTCAAGTGTTTCCTTAAAAAGCATGTTCTTAGGGAAAATGCCAGAAAGGAACCCATTACACTAAATAGGAAAAAATTATAATGCATTATACATCAGTCAAAAATCCAACGACTTTCTTAAAACTTTACTGATATTCAGTAATGCGCCTATAAAATTTTTTAACAAAAACCTATTCTATAAAGCACAGAGGAGTTTCAAGGCAGTGAAACTACTCTATGTCCCTACAGTAGATTTAGGCAAAGCCATAGAATATGTAACACCAATAGTGAAGAATCACATGAACTGTGCACATTGTTTGATTAGGATGTCTCAGTGCAGGTTTGTCCATTATAACAAATACATCACTCTACAAGGAGCTGGTGATGGAGGAGGAAGCTGTGCACAGTGGAGACACAGAGGACACAAGCCCAAAAGTATTCCAAAGCACAATGTCTAGTAAGTCAAAGCAACCTATCATATTAAGCTATAAAATGGCAACATCATGGGGCGGGGAGATGGATCAATGGGTAAAAATGCTTGCTGAATGAACAAGCATGAACAGGTTGGATTCTCCGGTACCCACATAAAATCTGGGTATGGCTGTATGGGCCTGTAATCCTAACAATGGGGGCAGGAGTGGGGTAGGGGGTTCGGGGCCAGTCAGCCTAGCTGAAAAATGTCACGCTTCAGATTCAGTAAGAGTGTCTATCTCAAAGGAATAAAAGAAAAGGTGGTAAGTCACAGACATCTTCCTCTGACTTCCACATGCATGTACACCTAGATGTGCAGACATACATATAACTCATATGCACAAACACATACATACAATGCCAATATCATGTCTGGATCTCCAATAATTTAACTGGCGGTTAAGCACTTGCTTTATACCTATGCATGATGGCACATGCCTGTAATTCTCTAGGCTTTGGCCAGAATCCCCCTTACCTATCTATCAACACGCAGGCCCTTCCCAGGCCCCATCATTCTACAAAGACAGATTTACCACCACCCTCCAGGATGCACATCCTGTGCACCAGCCCAGTCCCCTCTATCCACCTGACTTCATTCCACCCAAGCCATTTTCAACTGTTAGGTCCGATCCATCGGCACATCCTCTCTTCTGCCCCAAACTTCTGTGTCCATATCAGACACAGAACTACAAAAGAAGTCTATATGCTCAGATCTCATTGTTAAAAAGTTCAAACACTATAAAAGAGCAACCTACTATCTTTTCTCCACGTTTGTCGATGAGAATTACCTAAGTAAACCTCAGGACACAGAATTTTAAAAAGCAATCATAAATTTGATCAAGGAGTTTAAAGAAGACCTGAAGAAACAACTCGATGAAGTTAAGAAGAAGGAGCTTAAGTAGAATTAAGGCCTGGGCTGGAGAGATGGCTCAGCGGTTAAGAGAACTGACTGTTCTTCCAAAGGTCCTGAGTTCAAATCCCAGCAACCACATGGTGTCTTTCAACCATCTGTAACAAGATCTGACACCCTCTTCTGGTGTGTCTGAAGACAGCTTACAGTGTACTTATATATAATAAATAAATCTTTGCGGGGTGGTGGTGGCACACGCCTTTAATCCCAGCACTTGGGAGACAGAGGCAGGTGGATTTCTGAGTTTGAGGCCAGCCTGGTCTACAGAGTGAGTTCCAGGACAGCCAGGGCTACACAGAGAAACCCTGTCTCAGAAAGAAAGAAAGAAAGAAAGAAAGAAAGAAAGAAAGGAAGGAAGGAAGGAAGGAAGGAAGGAAGGAAAGAAGAATTAAGGCCTGAATGGTGCCCAAGAAAACACAAGCACAGGCTGATAGAAATGGTGAAGACAATGACAGGACCTGAGATGAGAACTCAACCAGGAGACACAAACCTTGAAGAAGATGAAACAGAGATGGAATGGAAAACCCAGCAACTCAACTAGAAAACACAAGGGAGAGTGTTAGAAGCAGAATGAATCAAACAGAAGACAGACTATGCAGGCTCAATGATACAGGAGAGGAATCTAGACCAAATAATAAAGGAATATGAAAAATTAAACACAGGAATAGGCATACAGGAAATGTGGGACATCATGAAAAATCCAAACCTACACACTATAGGCAGAGATAAGGGAGAAGAAGCCAGAGTCAACAACAGAGACCTGATCTTCAACAAGATCATGGATTAAAACCTTCCCCAAACTAGAAAAGGACACACCCATGCATATACAAGAAGCATGCAGAACATCAAATAGACAAGACCACAATGTAAAATATATATATAGTTTTATGAATATATAAAATTTAAATTATTAAACAATCAGAAAATACGAACACATGATTTAATGACGCAACTCAACTCTGGAAAAAAACAAGGGAGGACTCAAATGAACAGAATCAGAGATGGACAGGAAACGTCACAACAAACACCCAAAACCCCAAATATCATAAGGGAATATTTAAAAACTTGTGCTCTATTAAGCTCGAAAACCTAAACGAAGTGGATGAATTTCTAGACTAGCCACCAAAGCTAAACCCAGAGGAAGTCAACAGCCTGAGCAGAGCCGTCACAGGCAATGAGATTGAAATCATAATAAAAAGTCTTCCAGATTTAAAACAAATATTCAGGGCCAGATGGATTGCCATCAGAGTTCCACTAGGTTTTCAAAGAAGATCTGCAGCCAATCCTTTTTAAACTACTAAAAGAAAGAAAGAAAGAAAGAAAGAAAGAAAGAAAGAAAGAAAGAAAAGAAAAGAAAAGAAAAGAAAAGAAAAGAAAAGAAAAGAAAAGAAGAGAAAAAAGAAACAAACAGAAGGATCACTCCCAGACTCTTCTGAGACACCAATATTGTTCGATACCCAAGCCAGGCAAAGACACAACAACAAAAGAAAAGTACAGGCCAGACTCGTTAGTGAACATAGGTTCAAAAACCCTCAATGAAACGGATGCAAACAGAACACAGGCATACATCAGAATGATTACTCCCCGTGACCAGGATTGGCTTCATCCCTGAAATTCAGGGATGGTTCAACATACATAAATCAATAAACGTGATAGACCACATAAATGAACTTAAAGACAAGAGTCACATGATCACCTGGATAGATGCATACAAAGCCTTTGGCAAAATCCAGCATGTCTTCATGATAAAAGTCCTAGAGCATGCCGGCTAGAGGGAACATAATGCAACATAAAAGCTACATATATGAGAAACCCACAGTCAAGGCTTAAGCCAACATCTTAAATGGAAGAGAGCCTGAAGCATTCCCACTGAAGGGAGGGACAGGACAGGCAGGCCCGCTATCCCTACTCCGTTTCAAGAGCTTGCTGGAATTACCAGCTGGAGCAACAAGGCTAGAGAAGGAAATCAAAGGGTTACAAAAAGGGAAAGCAGAAGCCAACCCATTCCTGTTTGCACATGACATGATACTATACATTATAAAACATCCCCACCAAAAGTCAAAACCTTCAGTTGTATCCAGTAGCAAGGCTTCTCTTAATGTTATAGAGCTATAATACACAGCCTATTTATTGTCATGAAGTTGAATTTTTTTATCTTCTTTTTCTTTAACTCATTCAAATTTTGCTTATCAGCATGTGATATATTGTTATCATTTGGATTTAGAATGAAAGGAAAGGGGAAATGATAACTATACTAGGAATCATATGTCATAACAAACCGCATCAATAACTAAAGTGTGAGGATGCTTGTCTCCAGGCCTTGGACCCTTACTGCTGTATAATGCTTAGAGTTTTACTGCTGTGAACAGACACTATGACCAATGCAAATTTTATAAAAGACAACATTTAATTGGGGCTGGCTTACAGGCTCAGTGGTTCAGTCCATTGTCTTCAAGGCAGAAACATGGCAGCATCCAGGCAGATATGGTGCAGGAGGAGCTGAGAGTCTATCTCTTCATCTGAAGGCTGCTAGTGGAAGACTGACTTCTAGGCAGCCAGGGGGAGGGTCTTAAGCCCACACCCACAGCGACACACCTACTCCAACAAGGCCACACCTCCTAATAGGTTCACTTCCTGGGCCAATCATATATAATGCTTGCTGTGCATGTAGACAGGACACTAATGTTCTAGATGGGAAATGGGCATTGAAGCCAAAGGAGGCAAGTCTGTCCTATCTTGAGAGGTTCCTAAAAGTTTGATTAAGTGACTAGCTGTACTCCTCTGCCCATAAATCCTTTGAAATTAAAAGCTATGGGTCACTCAATTGTTTTTCTATACTTCTGAACTGATTCTGATTTTTCTTTTTTCTTAAAAATAATTTTAAAATATTCTGAGTTTAAGATATATAAATTTATTTTTCTGTGCCAGGGTTTGTCAAAGAAAGGCATTATTATTCACACACACACACACACACACACACACACACACACACCCATACATACATACATACATACACATACACAAGGTGGGGCAAAGAGTTTAGGTATAAGAAATTAAAAGTGATCCTACAGATATGCCTGAATAATATAGTTGCCTTTCCTTACTGAGTTCTACCATATCTTTGCCAACAGCTACATAGCAAGCACACCATAGGGCGGACAGACCATAATTGATGTGTCTTGTCCCCTATTTTGGACATTTAGAATGTTTCCAATTTTTCATAATTATAAATAAAACTGTACTGAATACTTTTGCACAAACACCTTTACCCATTTGTTCAATCGTTTCTTTTGGATAAATTAAATTCTTGAAATAAAACCAGCGGGATATAGGATCTACAAATTTAAATGTTTGAGACATATCGCCAAATTGCTTTCCAGAAAGATTGTACCAATTCCACTAACTTTCCCAATGCTGGGACATGAGCATGCATCACAATGACACCTTGGCCCGCTTACGAGGACAAATGGCTCTGTTCATGCAGTCTTTAGAGGCCAAGAGCTTTATAATTCAGGCACCAATTACATTTGGAAATAAGATTAGCACAAGGAATCTTCTTACTCATCTCTCTGGCAGCTTCGAGATTCCACTGCTGAGCATGTGAAACAATAAACCAGAACCAGCGAGGTGAAGTCAGAGTGGACCCGGAACATTTACCTTGACAGATGTTCCCATTTAGGACCAACCTTGAGGGTAATTTGCTTGCACTGACTGGAAGAAGCATCGCTGTGCTTCGTCCGCAGCCTCTCGGCTGTGAATACTCGGCTTTCTCTTGGCAGAGCACACCTTGATGTTATCAGTTCCGTCGTCTCAAGAGCAGTCGTGATCCTCTCTCATATGCTTGAGAATGCTGCCCAATGTCTAACTGGGAAAACTGCAGGGGCAGGACCTGGAGAGTTGTCTCCGTTCCATGCTTACTGCCCTTGCAGAGGACCCAGGTTCAGTTCCTAGCAGTCACATTGGTGGCTACAACCACCTGTAACTCCAGCTCCACAGGATCACACATCCTCTTCTGGCTTCTACAGGCAACTGTACTCATGTGCCCATCCCCTCACGCAGACATACACTTGTCACGCATATTCATACTTAAAAATAAAGAAAACAGGGGCTAGTGAAATGTCTCAGTAGTCAAGAGCTCTGGCTGCTCTTGCAGAAGGCCTGGGTTCTGTCCCAGCACTGACATGGTGGCCTACAACCACCTATAACTCAAGCTCCAGGGGATCTGACACCTACTCTGGCATATGAGGGCTCCATGCACACGTGTGGCACAAAACATACATGCAGGCAAAACATATCCAGAAAAAAATTTTAATTGGATATTTTATTTGCTTACATTTCAAATGTTATGCTCTTTCCTGGTTTCTCCTCTCTGCAAACCCCCTTTGCCATCCCCTCCTTACCCTGCTTCTATGAGGGTGCTCCCCCACCCACCCACCCACTCTTACCTCACAACCCTAACATTCCTCTACACTGGGGCATCAAGCCTTCACAGGACCAAGGGCTTCTTTTCCCACTGATGCCAGATAAGGCCCCTTCAGCTCCTTCAGTCCTTCCCCTAACTCATCCATAGGGGACCCTGTGCTCAGTCCAATGGCTGGCTGTGAGCATCCACATCTGTATTGGTCAGAATCTGGCAGCACCTCTCAGGAGACAGGTATCAGGCTCCTGTCAGCAAGCACTTCTTGGCATCAGCAATAGTGTCTGGGTTTGGTGTCTGCATGTGGGATGGATCCCCAAGTGGGGCAGTCTCTGGATGGCCTGTCCTTCAGTCTCTGTTCTACTCTTTGTCCCTGTATTTCCTTTAGACAGGAGCAATTCTGGGTTAAACTTTTGGGGATGGGTGGGTGGCCCCATCCCTCAACCAGGGGCCATGCCTACCCTCTGGATATGGTCTCAACAGGTTTTCCCTCCCCTCTGTGGGGTATTTTAGCTAATGTCATCCCCAAGGAGTCCTGGGAGGCTCTTACTTCCCTGACATCTGGGACTTTCTGATTGCTACTCAGTTTCCCATCTCCCATTGCTACACATTCTGTTCAATTTCCTGACCCTCTGTACATCTCCTCCATCTCCTCCCATACCTGATTCTGCCCCGTTTCCCCTCCCCTTCTTTTCCTCTCAAGTCCCTCCCACCCTCTACTTCCCTTGATTATATTGTTCCCCCTTCTAAGAAGGACTGAAGCATCACCCTTTGGTCTTCCTTCCTCTTGAGCTTCATGTGCTCTGTGAGTTGTATCGTGGGTATTCCACACTCTTTGCCTAAGATCCACTTATCAGTGAGTGCATACCATGTGTGTTCTTTTGTGACTGAGTTACCTCACTCAGGATGATATTTTCTATATCCATCCATTTGCATGAGAATTTCGTGAAGTCATTGTTTTAATAGCTGAGTAAGTATTCCATTGTGTAAATGTACCACATTTCCTGTATCCATTCCTTTGTTGAGGGACAAATGAGGAATGTTGTTGGGTTGTTTCCAGCTTCTGGCTATTATAAATATGGCTTCACATGGAGTCAGCATTATCACCAAAGATATTATTGAATACCCAAATAAAATAAACTGATACATACTTCTCCAAAACCTTCACAAGAAGTTGACTGTTTTCTTGAGTAAGTAAGCTTTTTAAACATTCCACAAGAGGAAGTGCCTGCGGGATCCTTTTTTAGAAGGTTTGTGGGTTGATTTTTTTCCTTTTATTCTTGTACCTTTTTTTTTGTTTGTTTTGTTTTGTTTTGTTTTTCAAGACAGGGTTTCTCTGTGTCCTCTGGCTGTCCAGACAAACAGTTTCTCTGGCTGTCCTGGAACTCACTCTGTAGATCAGGCTGGTCTGGAACTCAGAAATTCGCCTGCCTCCCAAGTGCTGAGATTAAAGGCGTGTGCCACCACCGCCCGGCTCTTTTTGTACATTTGCAATTGCAGTTTTAAAGTGAATCCTAAGAGAACCTCAGCATTGTGATTGTGCAGATAAGAGTAAAAAGAGTGTGTGTCAGTATTTCAGGGTTCTACGTTTTATCTGTAAAATGTGACTTTTTATCACAACAAAAGTAAAATGTTGCTTTGTTTAAAAAAACCATACATAAGCTAAACAAAGAATTTTCACCAGAAGAAATTCAGATGGCCGAGAAACACCTTAAGAGATGTTCAACATCATTAGTCAGCAGGGAAATGCAAATCAAAACAACCCTGAGATTCCACCTCACTCCAGTCAGAATGGCTAAGATTAAAAACTCCAGAGACAACAAGTGCTGGCGAGGATGTGGAGAAAGAGGAACACTCCTCCACTGTTGGTGGGATTGCAAAATGGTAAAACCGCTCTGGAAATCAGTGTGGCAGTTCCTCAGAAAATTGGGCATGTCCCTTCCAGAGGACCCTGTCATACCACTCCTGGGCATATACCCAGAGGATTCCCCTGCATACAATAAAGACACATGCTCCACTATGTTTATAGCAGCCTTGTTTATAATAGCCAGAAATTGGAAGGAGCCCAGATATCCCTCAAAAGAGGAATGGATACAGAAAATGTGGTATATTTATACAATGGAGTACTACTCAGCAATTAAAAATAATGAACTCATGCAATTTGTAGGTAAATGGTTAGATCTGGAAACTATCATCCTAAGTGAGCTAACCCAATCACAAAAGAATACACATGAAATGCAATCACTGATAAGTGGATATTAATGAGCCCAGAAGCCCTAAATACTCAAGGCACAATTAGCAAGTCAAATGACTCCCAAGAAGAAGAAAGGAGAAGACCCTGGGCCTGTAAAGATTGGATCCAGTATTGTAGACCCAGAACAGAGAAATCGTGGGGGGGGGAATGAGTGGGGAATAGCAGGAGGGTCTACAATTAGCAAATAGCAGGAGGGGGAGAGGAATTATGGGACATATGGTGGGGGGTAACTGGGAAAGCCTTTGGAATGTAAACATAGAATATAGAAAATAAAAATTAAAAAAAACATACATATGGCTGTTATGAACATAGTGGAGCATGTGTCCTTATTACATGTTGGAGCATCTTCTGGGTATATCCCCAGGAGTGGTAAGCTGGATCCTCAGGTACTGTCAAACTGATTTCCAGAGTGGTTGTACTAGCTTGCAATCCCACCAGCAATGGAGGAGTGTTCCTCTTTCTGTACATCCTCGCCAGCATCTGCTGTCATCTGAATTTTTGATCTTAGCCATTCTGACTGGTGTGAGGTGGAATCTCGGGGTTGTTTTTATTTGCATTTCCCTGATAACTAAGGATGTTGAACATTTCTTTAGGTGCTTCTATTAAGGAATAATGATTGTTGTTTCCTGTTATTTTGTTGTTTGTGTGGCTATCTTCTTTTGAATTTGTTGAAAGATTACTTTCTTGCTTTTTCTAGGATATAGTTTCTCTCCTTATGTTGGAATTTTCAATCTATTATCCTTTGTAGGAATGGATTTGTAGAGAGATATTGTGTAAATTTCATTTTGTCATGGGATATCTTGGTTTCTTCATCTATAGTAATTGAGAGTTTTTCTGGGCATAGTAGGCTGGGCTGGCATTTGTGTTCTCTTAGGGTCTGTATGACATCTACCCAGGATCTTCTAGCTTTCATTGTCTGTGTTGAGAAGTCTGGTGTAATTCTGATAGGAGTGCCTTTATATGTTACTTAACCTGTTGCCTTTACTGCTTTTAATATTATTTCTTTTTTTTTGTACATTTGGTCTTTTGACTATTATATAACAGGAAGAATTTCTTTTCTGGTCCATTCTATTTGGAGGTTTCTGGTCCATTCTATCTGTAGGTTTCTTGTATGTTTATGGACCTTTCTTTCTTTAGGTTAGGGAAATTTTCTTCAATAATTTTGTTGAAGATATTTACTAGCCCTTAAAGTTGGGAATCTTTACTCTCTTCTATACCTTTTATCCTTAGGTTTGATCTTTTCATTGTGTTCTGGATTTCCTGAATATTTGGGGTTAGGGGCTTTTTGTATTTTGCATTTTCTTTGACTGTTGTGTCAATGTTTTCTATGGTTTCCTTGTACCTGAGATTCTCTCTTCTATCTTTTGTATTCTGTTGATGATACTTGCATCTATGACTCCTGATCTCTTTCCTAGGTTTTCTACCTCCAGGGTTATCTCCCTTTGTGATGTCTTTATTGTTTCTATTTCCAGTTTTAGATCCTGGATGGTTTTGTTCAATTCCTTCACCTGTTTGGTTGTATTTTCCTGTAATTCTTTAAGGGATTTTTGTGTTTCCACTTTAAGGACTTTTACCTGTTTACCTGTGTTCTCCTATATTTCTTTAAGGGAATTGTTTTTATGTCCTTTTATTTATGTCCTCTATCATTATCATGAGATGTGATTTTAAATCAGAGTCTTGCTTTTCCAGTGTGTTGGGGTATCCAGGGCTTGCTGTGGTAGGAGAACTGGGTTCTGATGATGCCTTGGTTTCTGTTGCTTATGTTCTTGCACTTGCCTCTCACCATCTGTTTATCTGAGGTGTTAGCTGGTTTTGTTGTCCCTGACTGTGGCTCATCCCTCCTGTAAGCCTGTGTGTCAACACTCCTGGGAGACTAACTCTCTCCTTGTGGAATTTGGGTATGGATCGCTGTGGTACAGGGTCAGCTCCAGGCACAAATGGAAACCAAGAGGATCCTGTCCCAGGCTGCTCCTCGGTTCCTGTGATCTCAGGGCTCCCAACAGATCCTTCTTGGGCCAGGAATTTGAGCAGAAATAGTGGCCTCACCTGTGCTCTCAGGTGTGTCAGCACTTCTGGGAGACTGGCTCTCTCCAGGTGGGATTTGGGTACAGAGAGCTGTGGCACAGGGTCAGCTCCAGGTGCAGATGGAGACTGAAAACCAGAAAATAAAAATTTAAATGTTTACATTTTTTTAATTTAAAAAGGTTAAGCATTGTGGAGCAAGCCTTTAATCCCAGCACTTGAATGACTGAGGAAGGTGAATATTTATGAATTCTAGACCAGTTGAGACTCTGTCTCAAAATCAAATAAAAATCTTTAGCAAAAAAAAAAAAAGAGAAAATTTTGTAGTTGTTTACTATATAATAATAATCACTAGTCAATAATACTATCAAGTTGGCACTTCCTGAAGAGTTAGTATGTAGCACTTAATTTCCAGTTTGGGGTGATGGGAACATTGGACGTGGACAATGGCAATCAATGGACATCATTGAATTCAGCACTGCAAATAGATGGCAAAGATTTATGTTTCATAATTATGTTCCATGCTTTTAGCAAAACAAACTGCACTGGCTTCTGATTATTAGTCCAGCAGGTAAAGAACTACACTTCATCACTCAGTCCTACACCACCAATAAAAAGCCAAGCAAACTCAGAAGTCAACTGTGCTTCCTATTGGAGAAGTGAGATCACCACAGACTGCTGCCCACAGCTTGAGAAATGCAGCATAGACAACGAAGCGCTCTCCCTAGAACAAACTCCTCAGACTACAAACTCAGGATTGAGAACCAGGCCAGGAAAGCCTGTTCTGTGACTGACAGGTCACCAGAGGCGCATTCTACACAAATAAGGGTTAAAAATTCCAGGGTACCATGATGGGCAAAGGGATTTTTTTATGGGTTTCTCTCCAGGTTCTTGTCATGAATGCTGAAAGAAAAAATTAACTTTTATTATTCCTGTATGGGAATGGAGAAAAGAACCACTTGGAAATATATCCAATCATTCTTTTCTTTATAATAAAGCCTGTATATAGCTTCCCTATGTATCAGCAATGAATGCATAGATTCTGAAAATCTAAAATTTAGTACTATTTATATTAACCTTAAAAATATAATAATTTAGTAAATCCAATAAAATGTATATATGCATATGTATATGTGCATGTGCATATGATTATGCATATGTGCTATATATGTATATAAGAAAAAAAACCACAGACTTCTGATGAAAGAAATTAAAGAGCTAATTCAGTGGAGAAGCATCCCATGTTCATGGCTAGAAAGGCTCTAGAGTGACAAAATGTAATCCTTTTCAACTTGATCTACAGATTAAATGCAATAAAAATCAAAATTAGAGCAAATAATTTTGTGAATGTCAAACTCAGAGGCAAAAGACCCAGAGAAGCCAACACTATATGAAAGATGAAAAGCTAGAAGACTAACCTTACTTAATTTCAAATTTTACTATGCAGTAAAGAAATCAAGACATTTTGCTGGTATTTCAAAATATGCAAAAAAAATCAAGAGAACAGAATCAAAAGCATGGAAGTCAACCCACATTATTATAGTAGACTGGCCTTTGGCACAAGAGTAAGGACGGTACCATAGAGGGAAGGACAAAGATTTCTCAGGACCAAAGAGGTGGCTCAGTGGTCAACAGCACTGGCTACCTTTGCAGAGATACCTTTCCCAGCACATATATGATGGGTCACCACCATCTGTGACTCCAGTTCCAAGGGATCTGATGTGGTCTTCTGACGTCTGTGGGCACCAGGCACACATAGTGCAAGCACATACATGCAGACGAAATGCTCACATATATAAAATAAAAAATAAATAAATCTAAGAAGAAAGTGGTTTTCAACAAGTGATACTGAAACATCTGAACATGCTCTGGTGGTTTGGATAGGAGTGGCCCCCATGAACTCATGTGTTTGAATGTTTGGCCATAGAGAGCTGCACTCTTAGGAGGTGTGGCCTGGCTGGAGGAAGCATGTCACTGTGGAGGTGAGCTTTGAGGTCTTACATGCTCAAGCTATGCCAGTGTGGCACACAGTCCTTCCCTGCTGCTTTCAAATCAAGATGTAGAACTCTTACCTCCTTTTCCTTCGCCATGTCTGCTTGCTTGCTGAGGTGATGTTAATGTACTAAACCTCTAAAATTGTAAGCACACTCAAATATTTTCCTTTATAAGAGTTGCTGTGGCCATGGTGTCTTTTCACAGCAATGAAATCCAAGTTAAGACACATGTGAAAATAGAAAGTTAACTTAGATATAGAGCAAACACCCTTTACAGTAATTAACTCAAAGTGGAGCCTGTGCCTGAATGTAAAACACAAACTATAAAATTATGAATGAGGGGGGCTTGAGAGATGGCTCAGTGGTTAAGAGCACTGACTGCTCTTCCAGAGGTCCTGAGTTCAATTCCCAGTAACCACATGGTGGCTTGCAACCATCTGTAATGGGATCTGATGCCCTTTTCTGGTGTGTCTGAAGACAGGTACAGTGTACTCATATACATAAAATAAATAAATAAATCTTTTAAAAAATTATGAGTGAGATCCCCCAACATGGCCTCAAACATGGACTCCAGTCAATGCTATTCATTACCCTTTAGAACTTGATGGTAAGATCCTATTACTGGATACCACATTCTTGAGTCACAGAATGTGGAAATAATATACTGGTGCTGACCTGGAGTCTTCATCCTTACTAGTTGGCTTTCATAATGCTAGGAGGTACTATGAACACTACCCAATAAGAAAACTACTAATCACTCTTACCAAGGTGTGACTCCTGTGAGCTATAATAATGACTGTCCTGACAAGGCAGGCCCACTAGAGTAATGTGGCATGAACATCATGGGACTAACACACCACTTTCTGATTGGATTTAGGTCCCACTCCACAAGATGAAACTCATACCTGGAACCATGGTTGAGTCAAGAACCTAGACAAGTCACCGGCCCTTAAGAGAAAACTGACTACTATTATTCTGCTAACATGGACATTGTATTAAACTCGCCCCTAACAACATTGTTATGCATCCCCCAATATTTATCAGGGAAGCTTTTATTTGCAGCAGATGGTGATTAACACAGAGACCCACATCTGGCCAAGGTGAGGTGAATAATACTCAGCCTTAGAAAGAACATCTCTATTACATCCCCAAGACTTGGGGATCATTGGTGAAGAGGGGATGGAAAGACTGGAAGAGCTGAAGGTAGTCAATGACTATAAAGAACCCATGTCCTCCAGACATTACAGGGTAAGTGCACATATGGATGCATAGCGGGAAATATAGCATGTACAAGACCAATGCATGGTCAAGCCAGCCCACATCCCATCAAGGAGAAGGGGGGTAGACATCAATCTCATGGCTAGCTGAGGGTCTATTGGCAATGGATAGCTGTTGGGAGAGGAAGAGTCTTCTTTAAGAGGGTTGTTGCTAATAGGTTGATCAGATTCCAGCAGAAGGCCTCACACCCAAGAATATATGGGCAGTACAAATTAGACAGGAGACAAAAGGATGGGTGACAAAAGAAGGCTCAAAGTTGGGTAGGGAGGGAGGAGGGGTGGATCTGGGAGGAGTTGGGGGAAGGGGTGAATATGATCAAACCATGTCGTACTGAGTTCTCCATGAACTAATAAAAGACAAATCACTTTTAAAAAATCTAAGTGGTGGGGGCTGGAGAAATGGCTCAGCACTTAAGAGCACTGACTGCTCTTCTGAAGGTCCTGAGTTCAAATCCCAGCAACCACATGGTGGCTCACAACCATCTATAATGAGATCTGATGCCCTCTTCTGGTGTGTCTGAAGACAGCTACAGTGTATAATAATATAGTGTATGATAATAAATAAATAATTTTTTTAAAAATCCAAGTGATGTTGGATATGGTGAAGACTTTTTAGATACAACACCAAAGACATGATTCATAGAAGAAAGAATTAAAATTTAAAAAATATATTGAAAAATCCTTGCTCTTCAAAAAAGAAAAGAAAAAAAAGCTATGAAGCCAGGCATGGTGCCACATGCCATTAGTCCCAGTGCTGGGAAGGCAGAGTCCAGGGGACCTTCTTGAGCTTGATGCTAACCTGGTCCACATAGCACATTTCAAGCCACTCAGAGCTATATAGTGGGACCCTGTCTCAAAATAAGAGATGATAACAACATGAAAAGGTGTTCCACATCCTACACCAATGGGGAATCACAATGAAAAAAATATATGGCCATGTACCTTTGTTACCCAGTGGTAAAAACACCAGACATTGACACAATGAAATGCTGTGTTGAGCAGCAGGAGTTCCAGTTCATTGTTCTTTGGACTATAAAACTGTACATTCATATTGGAAGACACTTTGCCAGTGTCTTATAAAATAAAACATGCTCTTACTAAATGGTGCGGCAATTCTGTTCCTTATGTTCATGCACAACCCTGCACATGGCTGTCTATAGACACTTTAGTTATAACTTAAAAATTTAGAAATAACCAAGATAGCTATTGATAAGTGAGTAAGAGGATAAACTGTAATACATCTAAACAGTGGAATATTAGTCAGAACCAAGACCTGAACAATGGGCTATAAAAATACATAAAGGAAAATTAAGCATGTTGCTAAATGAAAGAAGCCTTCTGAGAGCTAAAGTCTGTATGATTCCAACATATGACATTCTGGAAGGCATCATATGGAAATGTTGTGCCAGGAAACACTTGTGAACTCCCAAAAGACCACCAAGGAGCTGATTCTGATGTGATTACATTAGGGTCTCTTTATTTTAAGCTCAAGCTTGGGCCATACCACGATCTCTGATGTATGAGAATGGGAGGGGGCCTCAAGCCCCGTCACAGGCAAGCATTTATAGAGGTACGAAGGGGGTATCTAGCCTGGTACCCATCTGATTGGGGGGCCATTATGGCTTTTAACATAACTGGCTGGTGTTGGGAGCCAAACCATAAACTTAACTTCTGCTTTCCTCCTGATTGGTGGTTTGTTAGGAAGTGAAGTGTTGGGGGCAGGCTTGTAACCTGGAGGTGTAGATTTGTTGGGGAATAATCTGGAAACTGGTTCTAGACCGGGGTCTTGTTGGGGGTAACCTGGAAACTGGTGCTAGGTACCAGCCTGTTAGTTAACTTGAGTTCAACCTTAGGTCAGGTTCTCTAAGATGGAGTCTGAACCCAAAAGATTCAGTTTCTCAGAAGCAGTTACAGTTCAAAAGTTGCCAGGCATCAGGAGAAGAGGTAATAGGCAGGGAGAACATGGGGGGCTGTGATCAGTGAAACTACCCTGTAAAACCCTCTAGTGGCAGGCATATGTCATACTTCGTCAAAACCCCTCGAATGCACAACACCGAGCGAACCTGAAGTGAGTTATGAATTTAAATGCTGCTGCTGCAGCATCAACTATGACAAGTGTGTCACTCTGGCTTAGAATTTGGTAATTTGCCGTGAACCTGAAAGTACTCTAAAAATAAATTATGTTGAAACTCTAAGAGAAAGAAGTTAGCATTTGCTGCAGATAAAACACTAAATACATACAGTTTAATCTAAACAACAACCCTGTGAAGTGGCTCCATTATCAGGTTAGACTTGGAATGAAACTCTATAGAAATTGACTTGTGCAGGACCTTAGGGGTCCAAGAACTGACTATAGCTTAAGCACCCAAAGGATGAAGGCATGAGGCAGGAGCTACTGAAAGAATTTTCATGTCTATGAGAACCATATTTTTTTTTCTTTTGGGACAGCTCTTTTGTGTCCCAGGCTGGTCTTGAGCTGGTTATACATCCCATAAAGACTTAGCTTCTGCTCTTCCTGCCTCTGCCTCCGGAGTGCTGGAGTTCCAGGAGGGTGCCACCGTACAGGTTTATGCAGTGCTGGGGGGTTTTTGTGCGCATTAGCCAAACATTCTACTTTAGTTCTCTTCATGTTGAGACTTCAAGCCACTGACACCAGTCCTGACTGATGTAACATAAATAAATGTAAATGGGCTGAAAAATACTAAGAGGAACGTAGGGCCGGACAAGAAAACCAGAGAAACAGGTTAGAGGAGAAACCAATATGGCGGCAGGGACAGTTCTCTGCACAGTGACTATCTCAGGAGCCTAATCCACTTGTGTTATCCTACCTTGAGCTTTCTAGAAACTTCAAATGCCTGCAGAGCTCAGGCAGAGAGACAGCCCAGAAGGCACACACCTTGCCTCCCCTGGAGTGAGCACGCAGGACAGGGCACAGGGGACAAAGGCTTAGCACTGCTCCTGCTTCCAGAGGTCCCCTGAGGACTTGAGCATCCTCTTTGCTGCAGTCTGCTTTATCATATGCCTGGAGTGGCACGTCTGTAGGTTGTCCCTCCTCTCTGTCATTCTGTTTTCTCACACGTGCTTCACACTTAGGGACACCTCCCAAAATCACCTCTACCTGTTTCTCAACTCAAGTTCTCCTTTTGGGACGACTCGAAGACAGGTGCTCTGCAGATTTCCAGACCATGCTGGAAATCAAAGCATAAAGCTTGTCTGGGAGGCCACTTGTGATTGACAAACGTGGTGGGCGCAGTAGCTGTGTGGCTGAGCCTTCCTGCGGGTAGCTTAGCTGCTTCCGTGGCCTCACAGTCATCCCCGTGGTAGGAAATTAATCTCCCTTGACTGCCGCCCCTTCATCCAAGCCCTGTGTCCTTATCCCTTTCCTCGTGTCACTGTGCTGAACTCCGAAGGATAATTCAAAGGAATAAGCTGATTTGCTGCTGTCCAGCTCTCAGCCCAATTAACAGGCACTTCATCCTGCCATGGAGAGCGCGGGTGCTGCTGGGAGATTGGAGCTGAGCTCTGCAGCCAGGTTGTCAGGAAAAGAGGAGCTCGTTTCTGTCCGGACATAGAAGATACAGCTTTCTAAAGAGAATGGAGAAAATACCTAGGTAGCTGTGGAAAAGCTAAGGAACCCTCTACCACAAACTGGAGACTGAGTTCTTCCAGGGAAACCAGATGAGTCTAGCAGGAAGAGCAGAAATCAACTCGACCTAAAAGAGAAAATCTGGTCCCATAAAAGGGCCTGCGTGTACAGAGGACTGAAAGCATAAGACGTACTTAAGCCACCTTAGGTGCTCCACTCATTCAAGAAGATGGAAGGTAAAATGCACTTAAGGAACAGACATGGGGATAGTACACAGAGACCCAACCAATAAGTAGTCTGTCACTTCTTAGGGGCTCTCAGAATCACACTGTACCCCAGAACCAAGCCCCTGTCACAGAGACACAGACACAGGCTTCCATTGCCAAGGGGTGCAGGAGCTCCAGGGGAAGAATCCACTGTACCAGTCAATCCTCAAATAGGTCAGGAGCTGCAGCCAAGCCCTGACTCACAAGGATGGTGCACATGGCTTGTCTCACTTGGGTTGTGTATTTGCCTCAAGTGACTGATAATCTTTATTTCAAGGGGAGTCAAGTAAAAGCTGATTGGAAATTTTTCAAGTGAGGAGATTGTGTGACAACTGGCGCATGTCACTTGTTGAGCAACTTGACATCCAGCAAGCCCTTTTCTGAAGCAGCCTCAAGGGCTCTGACTACAGAGCCTTCATCGAGGGCAGTTGAATTTCTTCATAAAAATGTATTCCAACCGATTGCCTGTGGGTGGCCAGTGGAACCTATATAGGGTGTTAGTGAGCTTAGATACAAGCCTTCACACAGACCCTTTTCACTACAAAGAGCCATATGTTGATGCCAGTACAGTGCACCCAATCATTGAGAGGTGGTTGGATCAGGAAGACTCTGGCCTAACCAGTGTATTAATCCATGGACATGCTCATCATTTGATGACACTGAGAGATGAGAGAAACTCTCGGAGGTGGGACCTGCTTGAAGGAATTGGGTCACTGGGAGCCATGTCCTTGGGACAGTGTCTTGTTCTGGGCTCTTTTCTATCTCAGTGTGAACTGGTGTCATGAGGTGATCAACTCTGCCCCACTGTGCTTGATGCCACCATGATGTCACCACCATGATCTACCTTACCACGCCCATAGCAATGGAGCCGAGAGAAACCTCCAACTCTATGACTCTATTAACATTCCTTACTTTCACGCTGTTCTCTTGAATATTATACACTGCAATGAAAATCCTAACTATATGAAACTTCTGGAAATGGTCTGTGAGTATCAAGGGCATTATTATTCAGTGGCATCACATGGAAACCTGACAGAAAAAGAAATTATTGAGTTCTCCCTGAAACCTACTGTGTTAATTTCTTTTCTTATTGCTATAAAATACTCCAAACACAAAATTTAAGGCAAAAAGGTTTATCTGGCTCACAATTCCAGGTTACATTCAATTATTATGGGGAAGTCAGGGGCAGCAAGAACTTGAAATAGCTAGTTGCATTACAACCACAGCCAAGAGAGCATAGAGCAGTGCGTTCATGCAAGCTTGCAGGCACGCCAGAGTTTAGCTCACTTTTTCTGCTTTGCCTGGGGAATGGTACCCACCCACAGTGATCAGGTCTTCCAAGCTGAGTTAATGTGATCAAGTATTTCACAATGCAATGAAAAGTCTAACACAGATGTGAGACTTTCTGGAACTGGTCTGTGAGTGCTGGGGCATTATTATTCAGGACACAGCACTGTAGGTAACTCTGATGTTTAGCTCTATCTCCTAACTTTCCATTTTCTAGGACTATCTCTAGCCATTAAATCTGTAAAGTGTGTTCTAAGTCCCTAGAGATTAGTCAAACATGGCACCATATTCCAGAAGTCAAGAAGCTAAAAAAGGAGTATTGCCACAAGTTCAAGGCCAGCCTGGGATACACTGAAAGATGCTGTCTCAAAGAAAGAAAGAAAGAAAAAGCTTCCAGAGAGTCCATAGTCTATGGGAATAGAAATAACTGACTTCCCCGATATCAAGATACTCCATCTCAAAGCCAGTCCTGTTGTCTGGGTACCCTACTTTCCCTCCGTCTCTTCAACATCTGGCTCTGTGAACTCCTGAGTCTTTCTAGCATTCTAAATGAACTGAATGTTCCCTGGTATCTTCTATTCCTGTGCCATCAGGGACCTTCTGTCACTCTGACAAACTTTGCCTTCCACAATCCAGCTCCCATCTTTATCCACACTGTTTCTGGGTTAGTAATTCCTGCCAGTTTTATCAAAGATGGAAACAGTGTTTCTGTTGCACATTTCTTATTGTCCAAAGAAGATTTAAAGAGAGGATGGCAGAAACAAAACTCAGTCATTCTTTTTATATTTTATTGTTTTTAAAATTATATATGTATATGAGGGTATGTTCATATGAGTATCAACAGGAACATACCCCCACACACATATATATTATTTAAATAATTTAAATAATTATAATTTAAATTATATATATGTAGGTATATTCGTGTTGATACTCACATGAACATACCCACACATACATTTATAATTTTAAAAACAATAAAATATAAAAAGAATGACTGCCAGGCAGTGGTGGTGCACGCCTTTAATCCCAGCACTTGGGAGGCAGAGGCAGGCAGATTTCTGAGTTTGAGCCAGCCTCTACAGAGTTAGTTCCAGGACAGCCATGGCTACACAGAGAAACCCTGTCTGGAAAAACCAAAATAAATAAATAAATAATAAAAAATAAAAAGAATGACTGAGGTGTCAATGCCCCTAAAGGCCAAAAGAGTCAGATCTGGAGTTCCAGGACATGATGGGTACTAGGACTCCAGTTCTGGTACTCTGCAAGAAGAGTATGTGTTCTTTTTTTAGTTTGTTTAAGATTTATTTATTTTTTGTATATGAGTACACCATTGCTCTCTTCAGAGACACCAGAAGAGGGCGGCATACCCCATTACAGATGGTTGTGAGCCACTATGTGGTGGCTGGGAATTGAACTCAGGACCACTGGAAGAGCAGTCAGTGCTCTTAACCTCTGAGCTATCTCTCCAGCCCCAAGAGTATGTGCTCTTAACTACTGAGTTCTCTCTAGTCCCCCTAAGTTAGGCATTCTTTTTCTTTCTTTCTTTTTTTTTTTTTAAGATTTATTTATTTTGTGTATGAGTACACTGTAGCTATTTTCAGACAGACCAGAAAAGGGCATCAGATAGCATTATAGATGGTTGTGAGCCACCATGTGGTTGCTGGGAATTGAACTCAGGACCTTTGGAAGAACAGTTAGTGCTCTTAACCGTGAGCCATCTCACCAGCCCTTTAAAGATAGATTTATTTATTAATACATGTAAGTATACTGTAGCTGTCTTCAGACACTCCAGAAGAGGGCGTCAGATCTCATTACAGATGGTTTTGAGCCACATGTGGTTGCTGGGATTTGAACTGGAGACCTTGGGAAGAGCTCTTAACCACTGAGCCATCTCTCCAGCCCTAGGCATTCTTAAATATATTTAACACTACTGAACTGTACTGAAAAATGATTAAGGTGATAAATTTTATGTTATGTGTTTTTAGTTAAAATTAACAACAAGACAAATAAAATGCTGCCATGTAAAAAGAGCTTCCCATTAAGATTCTGTAAATTTCACAAAACAAATACAATAACCCATGTCCTTTGGTGTCTGTTTATTTGCAGAATATATTATTATTTTCTTGTTGCTGTAACAACATGCCTGACTAAAGTATCTTAAAGAGGAAAGGGCTAATTTTAGTGCACAGCTTAAGAGACACAGGTCCGCATGGCGGGGAAGTGATGATGTCAGCAGTCTGAGGTGGCTCATCACATTGTGTCCCTAGGTAGGGATTGAAGAAAGGAATGCTGGTAGTGGGCTTGCTCTCTCAGTTTAGGATGTGGGCGGGTGGAATGGTGCCTCCCACATCCAGGGCAGGTTCTTCCATTTTAGCTAAATCTCTCTGAAAACACCGTTAGCAACGTACCCAGAGGCTTTTCTGTTAGGTGAAGCTAACCAATCAAGCTGATAAGAACGAACTCGCAGAGAGAGCATTTTAATTCCTTCTACACAATCTATTCAAACTAATACAAGAACCATCAAAAGTGGAACTTCTCAATTCTCCGTCACTGACAAAATCCTCAAATAAAACAATGGAGAGGAGGAAAAGTATTTGTTGTGACTCACAGCTTGGGAGGTTTGAGGACACTATGGCAGGGAGGGTGTGGCGGGGGAAGTACAACTCCTGGTGGCAAGGACCCCTCTGAGCTCCTGACCTATGGGGCATACCTCTCCATCTTCAGGGCATGTTTTCCTCCTTAGTTAGCCCTCTCTGCGTCCCCAAGGACACATCCAGAGGGTGTTTTACTAGTCTCTTGGACATCTCTCAATCTAAAGTGGCCAAAATTAACCACCAATATGGCATCCACGGTTGGGAGCACAGGGCAATGGACTAATGCATGCTTGCAGGCACGCTGGCATGTAGCTCACGTCTACTTCTTACACAGTCCAGGGTCACATGCCTACGGAATGATGCCACTCGCAGTGATCAGGTCTTCCAGCTTCCATTAATGTCATTGAACATTGCCAGGGCGTCTACTCCCCAGGGGATTCCAGATTCCTCAGCTACAGTATTGTAAATCAGAAACTCTGAGAGTGAAATTCACAACTGTGTTCTCTACAACTGACTGAACACCAACTTGGGGCAAGAAGAGTTAAATCAAGTATAAGCCGAACACCCAAGGCAGGTTCAACTCCCCAGCCTCGAAAGAAGGAAACGACGATGGAAGGAGAAGAAAAAGTACCAGCATCTCCCCAGCGCCTGGCAGCTACCCAGAAACATCCTCACCGGTTTATGTGCTTATCATGATTAATTCTCACAGGAACCTTAAAGAATCTGGATTTTAGGCAGGGTGTGTAAGTTAGCCAGTTAAGAAAAAAAACTAGCCCATTAGTCCATGAGTAGAACCAATTGCCTCCCCCCAAATCCCACTGATCAAATAGTAATATGTGACTTTCCGAATATTGAGCACGTGAAATTTAAGGAGAATATCCAAACCACAGCAACATTCACAGATAAATATGAAACTCAATTTAAAAAAACGTTAAATAAAAAATAACTCAATATAAATGAAAGATTAGATGTGAATTTATCACTACACTACACTTAGAAAACCACAGACATTCTCCAGGAGGATGGATGGATGTTGTTAGACGACCCCCAGGGTGTAATCCAGCCAAAGGGGGAAAAAAAAAAAAGATGAAAGCTGACCATTCAAAGAGACAACCTGTTGTTCCGGAAAAAAAATTCCAGAGAAGGCATAGAAACAAAGGGAAAGTGTCAGCAAAGCACATATCTGACAAAGTAGTGAGATCCTATAAACACAAAGAATTCTCGAAATTCAAATGAAAAAGTCTAACCAGAAAATGGACCAAAGATATAAGGAATTACTGCACTGGAAAATATCTACAGTTGCCACGTAAGTGTGTGAAAATATTTTCAGCATCATTACACATTAGGGCAATGCAAATTAAAGTCAGCGAGGAATCTGCCGTAGCTACCAGGACTTCTTAAAAGAGCGATAATCCGGATGAAATGTAGAAAACCAGGGGGAAAAATGAGCTTTGAGAGCAAGGCTTGCTTGTTAATGGCTGGGGATGTCAAACGTCTCAGCTGCCTGGAGTCAGGCATTTTCTCATGAAATTACATGTGTGCTCACAATACAGCCAGCGACAAGCTGACAAGTTGTTTAATATAAGAACATACACATTAATGCATGTTGAGCATGGATCTGGAGAAGGTAGGCCGACCCACTAGTTCCAGGACACGCTGCTCTACAGAACTTCCCTGGATTGTTTCTTAAAATTGCATGTTAGTATAAAATGGACTCAAAATCAAAGGAGTTTTTAAAACTGTTTTGAGAACTGCAATGATATTTACTATGTTAGAAATTAGGGGCCGAACCGGGTGGTGGTGGCGCATGCCTTTAATCCCAGCACTTGGGAGGCAGAGGCAGACAGATTTCTGAGTTCGAGGCCAGCCTGGTCTACAGAGTGAGTTCCAGGACAGCCAGGACTACACAGAGAAATCCTGTCTTGAAAAAAAAACTAAAGAAAAAGAAAAAGAAATTAGGGGTGGGGTGGGTGATGGGGATATTCTCATGGAGACAGGGGGACAGGGAGGAGGTATGGGATGTGGAACAGTCAGAGGGTGGAGGTGGGGGTAAAATCTGGAGTATAAAAAAATAAACAAATAAATAATCTTTTAAAAAAATTAGGCCAGGCAGTGGTGGCACACACCTTTAATCCCAGTACTTGGGAGGCAGAGGCAGGCAGATCTCTGAGTTTGAGGACAGCCTGGTCTACAGAGTGAATTTCAGGACAGCCAGGTCAACACAGAGAAACCCTGTCTTGAGAGAGAGAGAGAGAGAGAGAGAGAGAGAGAGAATGAGGACATTTTCAAATCTTTATTTAGTAAATAACTATGAATCTTTATGTATTAATTTAAAATTTTATGAACTATAGTTATATTTGGCATTGTTCTGACATTTATGCAACTGGATCTGGATCCTCATATTTGCTTTCATAATACACATAGTCATGTGGAGACTGGAAGGTTCTCTGGAGATGCTCATACAGAGTATGCAGTTCTGGGATAGAATTAAAGGTATAAGGTGCCTTATTGATTCTACGAAAATAGTTTCCAACCTCCCAGACGCCTTCAAACATTTTCAGGACCCCAGAAATCTCCGGAATGCACATTGGAAAGCCCACGGTTTTGTGACCTTGTGTGCACGCTTGCTCCTGCACACACGGCTAGTGAAGCAGGCACAGTGCGCTTCCTTTCCCTATTCCAACCGCCTTATATAATTTCTGGTGCTATGCAGATACCAAATAAACATTTGATGAACCAATGAAATATTAATGACTTGTTTGCCGAGGACAGGAAGAGAGAGAGAGAGGAGAGAGAGGAGAGAGAGGAGAGAGAGAGAGAGAGAGAGAGAGAGAGAGAGAGAGAGAGAGAGACCGGGACCAGAGGAGAGACTGTCAATCTGGTTGACAGTTTATTACTGTAGACTTGTAGCTGAGTCAGAATAAAGGTCAGAATGTTCTGATCTAGCTTGGTCCAGGGAACAAACACTGTTCTGAGAAGCTCCTAGGGCATAAAAAACAGGGCTGTAGTCTGACTGGCCTTTGAGAAAGGTCTCCCCTGCCCCCACCCCTCCATTTTTCAGACTTGCACTTGCGGCCTCTCCACACCATTCAGAGAAAAGGGACTTAACAGGTTCTATAGAAACATCACACATAGTTCTCCCATGATGTACATCTTTTTCGTACTCCTGATACCCTTGGGCTGCCCCCTAAGGATCCATTGGTAGCCCAGCTCAGTTCACTGGACCCACAGCAGCTCTAGAAGGATGGGGGTGGGGTGGGGATGGAGTCAGTTTGATTATGAGTTTGATATTAATGCTCATCTAAGATATTAAGATATTAACCAAAGCTTAGTTTAGCTGAGGGCATAGGTGAGGGCGCTGGCTTAGGACAATTTTTGCTGACACCCACTTTATACTGTATGTTGAGCTAGCTGGTCCTATGGGTTGGTCAAGGGCAGCCCCAGCCCCAGCTACACCCATCCCCCATTCCCACCACTGCCCTCTTAGACAAAACAACTGGAAGCTGCATTGAGAGGAGGTGGAAATTCAGCCTTGTCACTGTGATAAAAATATCCCAAGGGGCCGGGCGGTGGTGGCACACGCCTTTAATCCCAGCACTTGGGAGGCAGAGACAGGCGGATTTCTGAGTTCGAGGCCAGCCTGGTCTACAGAGTGAGTTCCAGGACAGCCGGAACTACACAGAGAAACCCTGTCTCGAAAAACAAAACAAAAACAAAAAAACAAAAAAAAAAAAATATCCCAAGGAAAGTAACTCCAGGGAGACATGTATTTTGTCTCTTAGTTGGAGAGTAAAGTCCATCATAGTGAGGAAGTCCTGGCAATAAGAGCTTGAAGCAGGTGATCAATAATATACACTCATGGGCTCGAGAGATGGCCCAGCAGTTAAGAGCACTCACTGACTGCTTTTCCAGAGGTCCTGAGTTCAATTCCCAGCAACCACATAGTGGCTCACAACCATCTGTAATGGGATCCAATGCCCTCTTCTGGTGTGTCTGAAGACAGCTACAGTGTACTCATATACATAAAATAAATAAATATGTCAAAAAAAAATACAGTCAGGAAGGACAGCAGCAAATCCTGCTGTTTAGCCCCGTTTTTCTGTTTTTCTTCTTGGGTGCTAAGACCCAAGGTAGTGGTGATGGGAGTGGGGTAGGGGATACTGCCTTGCAAATCTTTTAACCTAATCAAGATAATCCCTCACAGAACTGCCCAGGGGCTAATTTAGCCTAAATAGCCTTCACAGGTTCATCTGGAGGTTTGTCTCCTATTTTCCCAGATTCAGCCACATCGCTAATCATCGCTAATCATCACAAACTCTCCAAATGGATAAGGGCCCATGGTAGAGAAACTGACCTCCTGTGACTAGGAAACAGTAGCAGATTTGATTTTGCCCTGGAAAGGAAAAGTTGCCATGTTATCAGATTAAAAACAGCCAGATGGGGGCTGGGGAGATGGCTCAGAGGTTAAGAGCACCGACTGCTCTTCCTAAGGTCCTGAGTTCAAATCCCAGCAACCACATGGTGGCTCACAACCATCCGTAATGAGATCCGATGCCCTCTTCTGGTGTGTCTGAAGACAGTTACAGTGTACATATAATAAATAAAAATAAATAAATAAATCTTTAAAAAAAAAAAAGGCTGGGCGTGGTGGCGTATGCCTGTAATCCCAGCACTTGGGAGGCAAGAGGCAGGCGGATTTCTGAGTTCGAGGCCAGCCTGGTCTACATAGTGAGTTCCAGGACAGCTGGGGCTACACAGAGAAACCCTGTCTCGAAAAACCAAGACAAAAAAAAAACAAAAAACAAACAAACAAACAAAAAAACCAGCCAGATGAGCAAGCCAGTGATGGTGGGGACATACGCCTTTAATCTCAGTGCTCAGAGAGGCGGAGACAAACAGATCTCTGTGATATCAGAGAAAGTTCCAGGCCAGCCACTGCTACACAAAGAAAGTCTTGAAAAAAACAAAAACAAACAAACAAACAACAACAAAAATCCAGTGAGATAAAAAACTATCTTGATCAGTGTTCTTTTACTGTGAAGAGACAACCATGACCAAGGCCACTCTTACAAAGGAAAGCATTTAATTGGGGCTGGCTTTCAGTTTCAGAGGCTTACTCCATTATCATCTCAGTGGGGAGCACGGTAGCAAGCTTGGCTCTGGAACAGTAGCTGAGAGCTGCGTCCTGATCTGCAGGCCCAGACACTGAAACAGAAACAGGATCTGGAAAACACAATTTTAAAGTGTCGGCTTCCTAACTAGTTGTGGGACTACATACCTGTGACTTCAGCACTGGGAACGTAGATGCAGAGAGATCACTGGCCAGCGACAAAGGGAGACGAGATCGCAAGAACTAAAACAAAACAAGGGTTTGGAGTGCCTAGCGTAGAGGTAGATGCCTTGCCCACAATGTACAAGAACTGGAGATAAGTTTCCAACACAGGCTACACACACACTCTTTGGAAACCTAGTGTTATCTAGGTGTGAAGGACACTCCTATAATCCTAGTATTCAGGAAGACTGAGGCCATAGAATCCTAGTGGAAGGCCAGTTTGGGACAATGCAAAAGTGAGAAATGGGCTGGGGATATAGTTTTGTGCTTGCCCAGCATACACAATTCCCTTGGTTCTGTCATCTGTCATCTATCTATTGATCTATTAGCTGTCTACTAATTATCTATAATCTATCTACCCATTATCTTATCATCTATCTATGGATCTATTGATTTTCTATCACCCATCCATAATCTATCATCTACCTATTATTTATCTATTATCTATCATGTATCTACCTATCTACCAATTATCTATCTTCACCTGTCAATTATCTAACATCTATTATCTATCATCTATTCATTATCTATCATCTATTATCTCTCATCTATTATCTATCTATCTATCTATCCATCCATCCATCCATCCATCCATCTATCTATCTATCTATCTATCTATCTATCTATCTATCCATGCATCTTAAACTATAGGGTTTCATTGCTGGAGAAACTGGGGTCAAGCGAAGACCTTTACCTGAGCCCAGGTGTGAGAATACGGAGTGTTTCAGAGCTGCAGCCAGAGCATGCTCAGAAATTGTGCCATGCAGGAAGGACCTAGTGGGAATGAAAGGTCTAGGCTCTTGATGGGAAGTGACCAGCTGAACCTTATATTCTAGGAGCCATCTGCATTCCTGAAAGACTGTTGCTGGGCCCACGCCCAAAGTTCTGACTGAGTACATCTTCGGTAGCTCTGAACACATACATTTCTAACTAGTTCCCAGGTGCTGCGGGGCCTCTGCTCCAAAAACTTTGAAGAAAAAATAAGGGAGGGGTGTGGTTATAGAGAGTTTGTAACTTAGAGCGTGGAATCTGTAACTGACGACACGCTATCCCCATGTTCCTACGACCTAGCATCGAAGATAAACAAGGCTAATAAAGATCCTGCAAAGAACAGCATAGACGCCTAGGGCCCAAGGTCCCTCATCATCCCCTGGCAGGGTTACCGAGCCAGGCTCTACCCGTAGTTATTACTTCTTAGCTCTGAAAGCAGAAGCTTAGAGATGAGCTGGGTCACAAGTCACTGTTCCCACCACTCCTGGGTTTCCCTACCAGTAACAATGCTAGAGATTAGTTTAGGTGTCCACGGCCCCGGAGAACAGCAATGTCTCAGGGCCAGGGGAACGCAGACACTTACCGAAATTGTCAGTTGGAACATAATCTAATGCAAACCCTGGAAGGGAACCTGATAACCAAATCAGAATTTTTTTTAAAGATTTATTTATTTTGCTCTTTCCTTCTTTCCCTGCCTTCTTCCCGCCTGCTGCACCTTTACCCCATCTTAAATAAAACCCCACGTGGAACTGTAAAAAAAGAAAAAAAAAAGATTTATTTATTTGTTTTATGTATATGAGTACACTATAGCTGTACTAATGGTTGTGAGCCACCATGTGGTTGCTGGGAATTTGAATTCAGGACCTCTGCTTGCTCTGGTCGGCCCGCTTCAGTCAGCCTCTTCGCTCAGGTAGGGACACCCCACCCCACCCCCACCCTCCCAAAGACCCCCACCCCCACCCTCCAGCTTTGGCCTAAAGATTTATTTATTATTATATCTAAGTACATGGTAGCTGTCTTCAGATGCACCAGAAGAGGGCGTCAGATCTCTTTACAGATGGTTGTGAGCCACCATGTGGTTGCTGGGATTTGAACTCATGACCTTTGGAAAGCAGTCAGTGCTCTTAACTGCTGAGCCATCTCTCCAGCCCCAAATCAGAATCTAAAATGCCCATACTCTTTGGTTTTGTTTTGTTTGGTTTGGTTTGGTTTGGTTTTTTTTTTTTTTTTTTTTTTTTTTTTTTTTTTTTGGTTTTTTGAGACAGGGTTTCTCTGTGTAGCCCTGGCTGTCCTGGAACTCACTCTGTAGACCAGGCTGGCCTCGAACTCAGAAATCCACCTTCCTCTGCCTCCCAAGTGCTGGGATTACAGGCATGCACCACCACGCCCGGCTCTCTTTGGTTTTATAGTTCCATATCCAGGCGTTGAGTTTGGAGAAACACTAATGTTTGCTGGACAGAGTGGGACAGACCCTATAATCCCAGCAGCTTTTGGGGAGAATCAGAAGGATCAAAACCAACCTGGAGCAGGGCAGTGGTGGCGCACGCCTTTAATCCCAGCACTTGGGAGGCAGAGGCAGGCGGATTTCTGGGTTTGAGATCAACTTGGTCTACATAGTGAGTTCCAGGACAGCCAGGGCTACACAGAGAAACCCTGTCTTGGAGAAACAAAAAACAAAAAAACAAAACCCAAACAAACAAACAACCTGGAATACATAGACCTTCTCTAAAAACAAAACACTCACGTACAAGTGCATGATAAGGCTATTCAATGTATTAATAAGCTTTGTGTTACTATCACTAAATACCCGGGGCAACTAATGTATAAAGAGAAAAATGGTTGAATGTGAAACGTCTTAATCTTCAGATGGTAGCATTGTTTGGAAAGATTATGGAACTTTTAGGAGGCCAAGCCTCACTGGAAGAAATGGTACACTCAGGGTAGATATGAAAGTTTCTTTAGGGTTTGCTTGATTGATTGCTTGTTTGTTGAGGCAGGGTTTCTCTTTGTAGCTCTGGCTGTCCTAGAACTCACTCTGTAGACCAGGCTGGCCTCGAACTCAGAAATCTGCCTGCCTCTGCCTCCCAAGTGCTGGGATGACAGGTGTGTGCTACCACGCCTGGCACCATAGCTATTTTGGAACTCCCTTTGTAGACCAGGCTGGCCTAGAACTCCCAGAGATTCAGCTGTCTCTGCCTCCAGAGTACTGGGATTAAAGGTGTGAGCCACCACAACTTGTTTCCTGGTTAAGAATGCTACAGAAAGAGCAAAAGCTGTCCTTAGGCTCCTGCCACGATGTCTCTCCCTCCTGTCTGCTGCCACGGCTTCCCCACTGTGATGTACTGTGAACTACAACAGATCCTTCCTCCCTGGAATTGCTTCTTGTCTAGGATTTGATCATGGTGATGACACAGGCTCTCAGGAAGGCAGTACATCACAGCAGGGGTGTGTGACCAAGCAAACTTGTCCTAAGGACTCCCCAAAGGCCCACCTCCCTACGATGCCACAAACTCCCAACAGCACCACCCTGAAAATAAGTCTGGGCCTAAAAATTGAGATGATGGCAAATACCATTAATCTCTGCTGTCGAAAGATGGGTAATAACACAGATGTCATCCATAGAGAACCAGTTAAATAAGCCAGGAAGCTGAGATCGAACAAGAAGAACAACAAGGGTTACTCTTAAACCCCTAAGACCTCACTAATTGTGGTTGCTCACACCTTTGGTTCGTGGTAAGTCCAAAAATGGAGTAATGGATAGTCCTCAAAAACGAATCAGGGGCTGAGCATGGTGGTACATGCTTTTAATCCTAGCACTCAGGAGGCAGAAATAGACAGATCTCTGCGAGTTCACGGACAGGCAAAGCTACATATGGAGACCCTGTCACAAAGAGGAAAACAAAACAAGCAGATCTAGGTGCACCCATTTGGAATAGACTCTGAGTCTGTAAGTATGTGTGTATGTATATATGTGTATATGAATATAATGGAAATGGAAATGAAGAATATATTCAATTAAAAAAGAATATAATGATATAATCACTGAGATTTTATGTAATATGTAACAGCATATTATACAAAAACCACACAGCTAACCACTGTGGTGACAGGCCACCATTTACAGTATGTGTACATTCATGCAGGGCACAACTCTGGAAGCAGACAGAAAAAAACAGTCTGCCTTTGAGAATAGGAATTAGGATGGCCCAGGCTGAGGAAAAATACTTTTTACTGCAACCTTTTGTATACATTTTTTTTAAAAAAAATTGTGTATGAATTATTTAAACTCACAATGTCGGAGACACTCTGGAGCACTAGGCATAATACACCTAAGTAAAACACTCCACACAGAGAATAGACATGAATAAATCTGTTTTTAAAGAAAAATAATGAATGGGGAGGGAATTTTGCTAAGTGGCAACTTTACAAATTACAAATTTCCTTAAAGTCAGGGCTTCTTTTGTCTTGTTTAACCCTTTGATAAAAATGGTATCACATCTCCTTACAGTTCTGAGGGTAGAATTGTTTCTTTACTTCGTTACCGACTTTCTAACTTTCCCGGAGAGGCCAGAGGACAGCCTATTCCTCCTTAGGTGCTGACTACCTTGCTTGTTGAGATAAGATCTCTCACTGCCTGAGGCTTATCTAGTAGATAAGGCTGGTTGACCAATTAGCAAGTCTCTGCCTCTGCAGTCCGGGAAGTACAGTCATGTACCTTTTTGCCTGGCTTTTCTTTGTGTGTTCTAGGAAACCAGACTCAGTTTCTTGTTACTAGATCACTATCCTCAAATTGAAAGAACCATTATCACTACAAGGCCAGCTGCTCCAGTTTGTGGTGGGCCACCAGGGCGGGGCTTGTTGATCGACGGATACATAAGGAGTGGGAAAGATCTCTGGACTCTGGAGTATCCAAGACATTCCTCTCCGCCCAGTCAGCTTTAATTGCATGTAGCCTCGGGGTCTCGGGTAGATAAGCTAGGGAAGGCTAGTGGATAAGGGCTCTGTCCTTGGGGCTGTAGGGAAGCCATCCTCCATGCTCCATAAAAGACCTTCCACTGGGCCTGCTTTCGGATCACCCATACTCTGTTCAGTAAGCCTAATAATAAGTTTCTTGGTTCTCCAGAGTGAACGTTGCTGCAATGCTACTTTGGTTTGTCACTGGGAAAATGTTTACATCTCCACAGGGAGAAAATTCTCAGAACAATCCTGAGCCAAGCATGTTGCTGACTGAGCTATTGCACCCGTCCTACAACCAAATCTTAGGCAAATCTTTTGCAAGTTTTATAAAAGAAGGCTTTAAAAATATATTATGGGGGGAAAAAAAAAAGCTGGGCGGCAGTGGTGGCGCACGCCTTTAATCCCAGCACTTGGGAGGCAGAGGCAGGCATATTTCTGAGTTTGAGGCCAGCCTAATCTATAGAGTGAGTTCCAGGACAGCCAGCCAGGACTATACAGAGAAACCTTGTCTCAAAAACCAATATGTGTATGTATGTATGTATGTGTGTATGTATGTATGTTTGTGTGTGTGTATACATACATATATATACACATATGTATACATATGTGTATATATGTGTGTGTGTGTGTGTGTGTGTGTGTGTGTGTGTATATATAATGGGAGAAAGCCTACATTGAATATTACGATTCTGTGGCCATGAACATGAACTTAGCCTGGAAATGGGGAAAGAATGTCTTCAGGCTAAGAAAGCCAGAAAGAAGTAATTTGGAGGCAGTAGTATCTAAGTGCTGAAGAGTTGCTAGACCCCACTGTGAATAGGATGGAGAGGCATGCAATCTTGAAAGCGACCTGGAGGATGTGGAAACCATCCCGTGGACAGTTAAGATACTGAGATCTCACACGTTCAAGGAGAAATGGAAGGAAATTGGCTTTTGGAATGATAGAGTTGGGGGCGGGGTGGTGGGGTGGGGAACCCTAATAATTCTAAATAATCTTGAAATTAAAAATTAGCAATATGCAGGATATGAGTAGGAAATTGTTGCAATAATATTAAATATTACACATAAACTCTTAAGTGTCTCATTTGCAGTTCAGGACAACACATTCCACTACACACACACACACACACACACACACACACACACACACACAATTTTTTTTTCAATCTTCTGTGAAAGAAAATGGGCCTGTGGCAAGCTTGTCTGTGCTTTAGCTCCCTCATCTGTAAAATAGAGAGTAAGAGCATCTCTCGATCACTGGCTAAGGCAGTGCACTGCAGCAAGTGTTTTAAACAGCACTTGGCAAAAGCTTCTTACAATTTGGTTATGATAGCCAGGCTACGGTCGTTCATGCCTTTAATCCCCACACTCAGGAGGCAGAGCCAGGCAGAGCTCTGAGTTCGAGACCAGTCTGGTCCTCAGAGAGAGTTCTAGGATAGCCAGGGCTACACAGAGAAACCCCATCTTGAAAAAAAAAAAAGTGGTTCTGAAAATTATATTCCCATAGAACAAACATTGTTTTTATTTCTATTGGAAAATGTTTTTGAATAATATGTATTTATTTCTTTTGAGGGTATGGATTAATAGTAGAACATGTGGCCGGGCGGTGGTGGCGCACGCCTGTAATCCCAGCACTTGGGAGGCAGAGGCAGGCGGATTTCTGAGTTTGAGGCCAGCCTGGTCTACAGAGTGAGTTCCAGGACAGCCAGGGCTACATAGAGAAACCCTGTCTCAAAAAAAAAAAAAAAAGAAAAAGAAAAAGAAAAAGAAAAAGAAAAAGAAAAAGAAAGAAAGAAAGAAAAAATATAGTAGAACATGTGCTTAGTATGTGTTACGATCTAGATTCAGTTTCTGGCATAAAGGAATGAAAAATTAATTAATTAATTAACTAATTAATTAATTAAATTTTAAATAGAAGCCTGATAATTATATGCGAATAGGATATAGCATCACATTTGATGCATTACATAATGTGTGATGATTAGATCAGAACAACTGATATGTATCACCTTTGATGTTTATTATGTCTTTGCACTGGGAATATTAAAAATATCCTTTACTATGCCGGGCGGTGGTGGCTCACGCCTTTAATCCCAGCACTTGGGAGGCAGAGGCAGGCGGATCTCTGAGTTCGAGGCCAGCCTGGTCTACAGAGTGAGTTCCAGGACAGCCAGGGCTATACAGGGAAACCCTGTCTCGAAAAACCAAAAAAAAAAAAAAATATCCTTTACTTGATATTTTAAAATATTCAATGATTTCTGCCTGCTAGTTATCCTTCTGTGTGCTCTAAAATGCTGAAATTCTACCTTAGGACTTTCCCAACTTAAAAGCTCAGCTGTCTCTCCATTGTTCTGTGAGCTTTTAGTAGCATAAGCCCCAACTTCCTTCCAGATCCCATGCTAAGGCCTAGCAACACCTAGTACTGTAAATTTGCTGAGCCATTCATTTCTACAGAGGACACCAATACACATGGTTTGGGAAGAGCACAGACCCTAGTTCTGTGGGTTGTGAGAAACTCACTCTGCACTGTGGCTCACCCACATTTCTCATTGGTAAACCAAAACCTAAAGTAACGCATCATCAATCTAGAGCAGACATTGAATGGGCACTCCTCTGGGTGCCTTCACGGGGACCATGAGTTCCTGCAGGACCCGAGCTGGTTCTGCTCATCTCAGTTCCCAGGCCAACAAAAGCCAGGGACTTGATAAGTACTAATTGTGCAAACAAGGGGCATTCTACAATATTAGATACTATTTGTTTTTAATTGAATTTTATGGTTTTCATCCCTGAAAAAAATTATTAAAAGTTAATGCCCCAAATAATACATAAAATGTTCAAATCATATAACATGATGTTACATGTGAAGGAGTCAACTGAAAAAAAAAAATTCTCCTTGACTTTTAGAGCACTATTTACCCAAATATTTCCTTTCTGTTTGCAAAACTAATGATAACTACAATGGTATATGTGCTGTGTAATTGCTAAGGGTCAGAAGCTGTGGAATTAGCTATGCTTACATTTGGATCTATCCACCATTTAACGCTGTGGCCTTGGGAAATCACTTAAACTCTTTTTGCCTCAAATTTCTTTGGGAAATTAAGATAATGATCACATATACCCCAAGTTTTATTGGAAAAAATAAATTCACTAACACATACAAACACTTAAGATGGTCCTAAATACATATATAATTCAATGAAGGTTAGCAATTGCATATACATATGTTTTTTAAAGATTTATTCTTTTTTTTTTTTTTTTTTTTTTTTTTTGGTTTTGAGACAGGGTTTCTCTGTGTAGCCCTGGCTGTCCTGGAACTCACTCTGTAGACCAGGCTGGCCTCGAACTCAGAAATCCGCCTGCCTCTGCCTCCCAAGTGCTGGGATTAAAGGCGTGCGCCACCACGCCCGGCGATTTATTCATTTTTATTTTATGTGTATGGGTATTTTGCTTACATGTATATCTGTGTACCATATATATGCAGTGCCCTCAGAGGTCAGAAGAGGGTGTGGGATCCCCTGAAACTGTAGCTACAGCTGGTGATGAGCCCTCCTGTGTGTACTGAGATGAAATTTGGGTCTTTGGTAAGAGTAAAAGTGTTCTCATCCACTGAGCCATCTCTCCGCGCGCACACACACACACACACACACACACACACACACATTTACCAGGTATCTTTCATGTTTTCTTTCTTTTTTCTCTTTTGGGTTTTTTTTTCCCCCAGGGGGATTGTTGTGTTTTGTTTTGTTTGGGGTTTTTATTTTTTAAGTTTTTGAGACAGGGTCTCATCATGTAATTCTGGCTTGTCTAGACTCTCTATGTAGACTGAATGGCCTCAAACTCACAAAGATCTATGTGCATCCACCTCCAAAGTGCTCCATCCCACATTGTATCTGTTTGTCTGTGTAACAACGCATCACAAATGTATATGTTATATGCCTGTATAATGTATGTATATATAATGTATGTATATATTTAAAACATATACCCATACATGCAGGCAATTCCTTCTTTTGATGGCTATACTTATTCTAATGTATAGCTCTATATAACCAATCCCCCTGCATAAGTGTTTCTAACATTTTATTACCATAAATAACTACAACCCTGCTGCATATAAAGCTTTTTTTGTTTTGTTTTGTTTTGTTTGTTTGTTTTTCGAGACAGGGTTTCTCTGTGTAGCCCTGACTGTCCTGGAACTCACTCTGTAGACCAGGCTGGCCTCGAACTCAGAGATCCGCCTGCCTCTGCCTCCCAAGTGCTGGGATTAAAGGCGTGTGCCACCACTGCCGCATATAAAGCTTTTTATAGAATTGTGTGCAAGCGTAGGCACTGTGTGAAGGCCAGCTGACCTCCTAGAATCCATTCTTTCCTCCCACCAAGGATGCTGGGAAGCAAAGTCAGATGAGCAGGTGTGAGTGGCTCATGCTTTTACCTGCGAGCCATGACATTGTCCCCAACACCTGTAAGTTTTTATTTTTCCATTTAGTTTTGTATGTGTTCATGTGTGGTGGGTATGAGGCATTTGAGTTTAGTATACATGCCTAGAAATGGACTTTGTGTATCAAAGTGTATGAAATAAAGGAGTTAGGATAGTTTATTAAAAGTTGTCAAATTGTCTTTTTAAATATTTAAAAAAATTATTTCATGAATGTTTGCCTATATGTATATCTGTGCACATGTGTGCCTGTTGTCTGAGGAGATCAGGAGAGAACATGATATCTGTAACTGGAGTTACAAATGGCTGCAAATTACCATGTGGGTGCTGGGAACTGAACCTGGATTCTCTGCAAGAATGGCCAGTGCTTTACCCACTGACCACTTCCCTATTCCCTAAGTGTCCTTCGTAAGTGGCCTATGACTTTCTATTTCCTTGAGATAACAGGTTTTGTTGCTTTTTGATTGTATAGGTTTTGGCCAGACTATAGTTTATCTTAATTACTTACTGTACTTACTGGTTTGCACTTTCTAAACATGTTTATTCCTGTGTGCATACACGCACGCGCGTATGCTCATTTCTTTAGATTTTTTTTTTTTTTTTGAGACAGGGTTTCTCTGTGTAGTCCTGGCTGTCCTGGAACTCACTCCATAGACCAGGCTGGCCTCGAACTCAGAAATCTGCCTGCCTCTGCCTCCCAAGTGCTGGGATTACAGGCGTGTGCCACCACGCCCGGCTCTCATTTCTTTAGATTTTTAAAGGTTTATTTATTGTATTTTGTGAATATGAACACTTGCCTGAATATATTGTATGTACACTATGAGTATGTTTGATGCCCATGGCGGTCAGGAGAGAGCATTGGGTCCCTTGGAACTGGGGTTACAGATAGCTGTGAGCCAATAAGTGGGTGTTGGGAATGGAACCCTGGTCTTCTTTCTGCCAGTGCTCTTAACTACCGATTGATCTCTCCAGCAGAATGTGCTTCCACTTTCAGAAAACTTGGTGAGTCCAGAGTCCTCACTTGCCCTGCATTTTTACTCATTAAGTCGACAGAGACAAGGGACCCCAAACCATAGAAAACAACCAGATGCAGACGGTGCCATTGTGGCAAGCCTTGCTGCCAATCCCAATGGAGAGGGAGTAACTTTAACTCTATAGTTGCCATGCCTTATCTGATAACCATGTCATAGACCTCTCATTTCTTTCTTCTCTTTTCTCTTCTCTCCCTTCCTTACCCACCCTATATTGAAACACTCTTTTCAGATAGGGTGGTCTTCAATTCACAATCTTCCTGTCACAGCCTCCTGAGCTCTGATTAATGTGTCCAGCACAATGTCTGGCAAGTGTCCCTTTTTAATGTTTCAATTTTAAAGCTTTACTACTCTATGAAAGATAGATTCTCTTCCTCTTTACATCTCTTTACACACACACACACACACACACACACACCCTCTAATTTTCTAAAAATAATTGCACCATGTTTGTTAATTAAATCAATGTGTTTTACATTACAGGGCCAATGTCTTACTTATTATCTTCAAATGACCATTTAGTTAATGGAAATACAATTTTTTCTTTATCTTTTCTGTGTGTGTGTGTGTGTGTGTGTGTGTGTGTGTGTGTGTTTTCAAGACAGGGTTTCCCTGTGTAGCCCTGCCTGTCCTGGAATTCGATGTGTAAAACCATGCTGGCCTAGAACTCAGAGATCTGCCTGTCTCTGCCTCTTTTTTTTTTTTTCCAAGACAGGATTTCTCTGTGTAGTCCTGGCTGTCCTGGAACTCACTCTGTAGACCAGGGTGGCCTCGAACTCAGAAATCCGCCTGCCTCTGCCTCCCAAGTGCTGGGATTACAGGCGTGCGCCACCACACCCGGCTGTCTCTGCCTCTTGAGTACTGGGATTAAAGGTATGTACCACCACCATCCCACTGCTGGCTGCTATTCTCTCTCTCTCTCTCTCTCTCTCTCTCTCTCTCTCTCTCTCTCTGTCTCTCTCTCTCTCTCTCTCTCCCTCTCTCTCTCTCTGTCTCTCTGTCTCTCTCTGTCTCCAGGGTTTCTCTGTGTAGCCCTGGCTATCCTGGAATCCTCTCTGTAGAGCATGGGCCACCACTGCCAGGCTGCTTTTTCTTGATTTGAATAATCACCTCAGGTCTTATTTGCTTAGTGGTTTATATAGAAGCTCCAAGTCAGACCCATATTTGTTAGCAGATCTCAGACCTTCTGTAGTCGCCTTTGATTACTGCTCTGCCTAGGATTAGGGAAGTATAAGGCTTCATTCTCCAGGTGTAATCTCAGGAGATAGCAGATCAATATGAACATCTTTGGAACTGGAACTGGAAAGAATTACAGATTACCATATCCTGAGTTAAGTTTCTATTGCTGTGATAAACACATTGACCAAAAGCGACTTGAGGGAGAAAAGCTCCGTTTGGCTAAGCAACCGCCATCTTGGAAAGTTCAAATGTGATCCCTTGCAAAATGATTACCCCAGGTGGGTTAACTATTTACCTCACCCCCTCATAGAAAGCCCTCATGGGACCATCACCTGAGTCTCTGTCTACTCTCTATCACCTGTTATATACAACAGTGTCTTAATTGCATGTGGCCTGGGAGCAGGGTAGGGGCTGGATTATATAGGCTGAGGGCCTCCATCTGCTGGCTACTGGGAAGCCATCATTTCTGCTGAGAAAAGGCTTTCCAGGAATGACCTGCTGAGGGGATGGAGCACCTACACCCCTGTAAGCAGCCCCTCACCTATGCTCTGTGAGGAAACCTAATAAACTCATTGGTTCCCCAGAGGGAACTTTGGTGGAATGGTGTCTTGATTTGTAGTCGGGACCTCAGGAAAAAGGACCTTGCTTACACCTCCCACTGGGAGAGAATCTCAACACAGCTTACTGTGTCATGGTCCATCATCAGAGAAAGCCAACGGAGGAAGCTGGAGGCAAACGCTGAAGCAGAAGCCACAGACCATGGCTCCCTCAGCCTGGGCACCCACCTAACCTCCTAGGACCACCGAGTTAGCAGGTAACCCTCACACTGGTGGTCACACAGGCTCGCCTACAGGCTAATCTGATGGAGGTAAGTTCAGACTCCTTTTAGAGAACCTGACCTACCTAAGTGTGAACTCAAAGTAACAAGAGGTACCTAACATTAAGTTTCCAAGTTATCCCCCAACAAAACCAGAGCCTAGCTTCAGTCTCCAGGTCACACGCCAACAAGACCAACACCTGCAGGTTATTTCCCCAACAAACCTGCACCCCCAGGTTACAAGCCCACCCCCTGCCTAACAACCACCAGTGTAGAGAAGAACAGAAATTAAGTTTATGATTGGACTCCCAGCACCAGCCAATTATGTTAAAGGCCACAGTAGCTTCCCAATTAGATACTTGCACACTTACATCCATGCTACCCCACCCCTACTTGTAGCCTTCTATAAAGCCTTGCCCCACTAGATATTCGGGGCTCCCCACCACCAAAACTTTCCTGCGTGATAGCATTGTGCTGGGGAGCCCCTGAGCTAGCTCTAGGAAAAAGATCCTACTGTGATTGCACTCGATCAGCTCTTGTCTGTTTGGGGAGGAGGGGATCACTAAGACTTTTTTGGCACTACAGAGGCAGTTCCTCACTGGAAACCCCCTCTTCCCAGATATGTGTCCCTCTGCACATCAGTGTGTCCGGTTCCAGACTTACTCAATGAGTGGCTCTGCAGAGGACCTAGCAACCTGGGTTTAAACAGCTCTGAGGAATTCATATGTGCACTCGACTTGCAAGTCCCAGTCTTCTCCTCCATAAAATGGGGACACATTCTCTTTCATATAGCTTACTCGTGAATGGCACGGTGTTAGGCATTACAGGAAGCTCCTTTCTCCTGGATACCGAAAGGTTATTTCTCCACCCCATTGGTGAAATTAACCAATTTGAGCCAGATTAGGTTATATTAAAGGCAGGTTTATTGGGAAGCTGCTCTCAGGTGGGCAAGTTCACTAGCCCCAAGGTCCATAGCCATGGAAATCTCCACGAGGAAAGGGGAGAAGGTAGGGGAGGGGGAGAGAAAAAGAGAGAAGGGGCCTGCACTCGCAGAGAAAGGAGAAGGAGAGGAGAGAGGGAGGGAGGGGGGAGAGAGGAGGGGAGGGAGGGGAGAGAGGGGGAGAGAGGGAGAGAGGGAGAGAGAGGGAGAGAGGGAGAGAGGGAGAGAGGGAGAGAGAGGGAGAGAGAGAGGGAGAGGGAGAGGGAGAGAGGGAGAGGGAGGGAGAGGGAAAGGTAGGGAGGGAGGGAGGGAGGGGGAGAGGGGGGAGAGGGAGAGAGGGAGAGAGGGAAAGAGAGGGAGAGAGGGGGAGAGAGGGAGAGAGGGAGAGAGAGGGAAAGGGAGAGGGAGGGAGAGGGAAAGGGAGGGAGGGAGAGGGAGAGAGGGAGAGAGGGAGAGAGGGAGAGAGGGAGAGAGGGAGAGAGGGAGAGAGGGAGAGAGGGAGAGAGGGAGAGAGGGAGAGAGGGAGAGAGAGAGAGAGAGAGAGAGAGAGAGAGAGAGAGCTCATGCACAAAATATTTATACAGGGAGGAGCCTCTGTGGGAAGAGCAGCCCAGCCCTTGGGTGGTTAAGTTTAGGGTTGGGGGCAGGGTATGCAAGGTAAAGACTGGAGATGCAGGGTGAACCTAGAGGTCAGGTCTGCTTTGATATGTAAAATATGTATCTTCGTCCCCGGTCCCCGGGTAGAAACCAAACAGACAATACTCATTAATCTTTGATTGAATTAAGAAATACCTAGGAGACTGCTTAGTGGTGGGCAAACCTTCAATTCCAAGGCCATCCTGGTCGACAGAATGAGTTTGAGGACAGCTAGGGCCACACAGAGGAACTCCATCTTGAAAACAAAACAGAAAAAGGAACAGAAATTCCTTAGACATTAGGGAGGCTCATCCTTAGGCATGTCTTTCGACGAGATTTAACTGAGAAGAGAAGACCCATCACGTATGTGGAAGGGACCATTCCATGCATTTCCAGATAGAGAAAGAAGGAAGGAAGGCACTGCTAAGGTCACACTCTGCCTCCTGGTCAGTGCCTTGGACCAAGCCACTTCCAATGGTATGCCTTTCTCGTCCTGATGGACTGCATCCCTCCAAACTGTGAGCCAGAGTGAGGTTCCCTCCCGTAAACTGCTTTTTTGTCAGATTTCTGGTCTCAGAGATGAGAAAAATAGATAATAGAGTCCTTGGAGTTGCAGTTCTGTTACTCAGCGCTATTCCACAAACTAGCTGCTCAGTCAGCCCAGGTCTTTTCCAGGGTCCCTTGCTCGAGAATCACTCCATTGGGGCACTCGAGTGTCTGTCTTCAGCATTCCTCCAGCTCAGAGGTCCTCCCGAAACCATGTTCTGGTGCTCTTGTCTCTGCCCTTCTCAGCCCACTCCCACCCTCAGCTCCCTCTCACAATCCCACAGTGTGGCCCAGAGCAGCCCTCCTGTGCCTCCCCCTAACTTTCCCCAAGTCACCACCCCCATTCCCCCCCCCCACACACACAGTCTTTCTCTACAAGCCAGAACTGCCCCTTTCTTATGGAACTCTGGTGGGTGTTCTTCGGTGGCCTTTGTGGAGTTGGTTCTCTTTCTACCATTTTGCCAGCTCAGGGGATTGAAATCAAGTCAACAGGTTCACCCTGAGCCATCACCCAGGCTGTTTACATTCTAGAAGTCTCTTTAATTGACTAAAGTGTAGCCGCAGCCTTGGGCTATGGGGTCACTCTTGTACTTGCTGTCTCTTCCCTGCAATGCCCCACCACTAGTTTTGGCATGACTAGCTTCTTGCCATTCATTACTCAGACCAATGCCATTTTCCAGAGATTGCTACCAACTGAATCGTGGCCCTACGTCAAAATCGTATGTTGAATTTATGATTCAACATAATCCATCAGTAACAATATTCGGAGATAACCCCTTTAAGAAGTTTAAGTTGTTTAAGTTGTTAGGTTGGGTATGGTGGTGCACACCTTTTGATCCCAGCACTTGGACACAGAGACAGGAGATCCCTGAGTTCAAAGCTAGCGATGGAGTTCCAAGACAGCCAAGACAACATAGAGAAACCCTGTCTAAAAAAACAAAAAACAAAACAAAAAACAAACCATCACCACCAACAACAACAAAAAAAATCCAACTACCCAGTAACAACAACAACAGGGAAAAGAAGTAAAGGGGTTAAAGTTAAAAAGGAGGCTGTTGGAATCCTTATCTGATAGGATGGGTTCTGAGGACTGGTATATTGGACTAGAAGAGAAAGGAAAGGACAATCTGTAAAACTTGAGATGGCATATTAAACAAAAGCATGGCATTGTTCATGATTCTGTATTGTACTGAAATTGTGCTAGAAAGCATCTTTGTCCTCAGGAAAAAATACATACACATGTATGTGTATATATACATATATATAATAAGTCTAAAAGGATTTATAAAAGGATATACGCATATACTCAATATGTGTGTGTGTGTGTGTGTGTGTGTGTGTGTGTACAGAATATGAAAATGTAGCAAAACAATGTAATTCTGGCAAAAAAAAAAAGGTGAGATTTCTCTACTATTCTTACACTTTGTATGTATATGTGACCATTTACATACAGAAAAGTTATAGAAATTCCAGAAACTCTTTGTTTTACATTTAATCTTGTGTGTGTGTGTGTGTGTTTTCTTGGAGATAGGGTTTCTCTGTAGCTCTGGCTGTCCTGGAACTTGTTCTGCCAAACTCAGAAATCCGCCTGCCTCTGCCTCCCAAGTGCTGGGATTAAAGGCGTGCACCACCACTGCCCGGCTTCTTGTGTGCTTTTAACACTGTTTAAAGTGCTTTTACTGTGAAGCATCTACGAAGACACAAGGTAGATTGTCTCTCCCCAGACTTAAAATAATGGGTAACAGAAACTCGAGTTATGTCCTTCAATATCAGCTAACAAAATACTGAGCACCTTCCAGGCATTGGAGTACAAAGCAGGGTACGAAATACTTAAAAATCCACGCCTAGGGTACTGGGAGGTAGCTTAGTAAAGTGCCGGTCTAGCATGCACAAAGCCCTAGGTTTGATTCCTAGTCCTGTACAAACAAATAGGGTGTATAGATCGGGTGTGGTGGTGCCGCCTTTAATCTCATTACTCAGGAGCGGAAGGCAAGAGGAAAAGTTCAAGATCATTTTAAACTACACAGCCATTGTGTTCCCTCCCACTACAATGGGAGGCCGGAGTGAAGGGTATCAAAATCCCAAAGCAGCTTTCAAAGCAGCTTATATCAGGCACTCAATTAGCCAGCCTTCATATTTCATTTGGTCCTTTGCAACCTGGGAAGTGAGGACCACCCGGTTTGGCAGAGAAGGATATCGAGGATTACGTGCGACAGAGATCATTGGGGTCATTAGTGGGCGTGAGGATTAGCATTCTAACCCTGGTCTCAGCTGTGAATCAATTACACCTAAGCCATCCACCCAATCAGCATCAAGTGCCGGCTGCGGGCGTGGAGGTACCATGCAGGTCAAGTCCGGAAAGGCGTTTGCGGAGTGGAGACGACTCGCCAAGGCCCTCGGTACAAATCGCGGGATTTTGGCGCGCTCTTTTTGTTGGCTGGGTGTTCTCGCCAGTGATTGGTTCCAGGCTGTCGCGGCTGTTGGGTCTACCTCGCCTGCAGAGAGGCGGCGCAGCTCTCCGCTGGCCTCCTGGGGGATGGGCCACCAGGAATCTCCGCTGACCAGAGCAGCGGCGGGAGGTGCAGCTTACATAAAGAGGTTACGTAAAGCGCTCAGCTGGCGCGAACTCGAGGATAGCCACGGGAACCTGGAAGCCGAGGCCTCCCCCGGGAGCGTTGCTGTCATCACAGGAGCAGCGCCGCGACCCGCTACACGTCCAACCCGGCTACCCGCCTCGCGCCCTACTCGGCTCTGCAGACAACCCCGGATCGGAACGGACCATCCTCCGGCGCGGGCTCTAAGGGGGAACCGGTTCGCCCGGAAGAGGAACAGCGCCCGCCAGGTAAGAGCGAGTGGAGGAGGAAGGGCCGAAGCGGGAGCCCCAGCACCCCACCGCACTCCGGGAGGGTTATCGGGGTCCCCGCCTGTCCTTCTGGGAAGCCGAACTTTTAGCCACTTTCCCTTCACCCGCTGTCCCCCGGGGTTTGGGTCGTCCCCCTGGGCTCGGCTGGGTTTAATTCACAGGACTGTTTACACCGGGAGAACTCCGGTAGGACGCGGGAGGGGCCGTTGGGATCAGGCTAAGCCCCAGGAAACTTTAAGCCGGCCGTATCGCTCCTGAAGCCGGTTGTCTTAAACGGTGAAGGTCCCTCCTGCTTTTATCTTTTCCTACTCTTGACGGATAAATCAGTGGAGAGAGGGAACGGTTTGTGCTTCGGTTTCCGGTCCTCCCTCGGTGCTTCCCGGTGGTTCCGTCTTTCCCGCTTTCCTTTTCCTTCCCCGGTTCAATTCGAGACGGCGGCTCCTTCTTAAAGGGGCCGCGGCGGAGGTGGGACCCCGGATGCTTAAAGTTCCTCATCTACCCTTCTCGGCCTAGCGTTTTAAACTTATTCTTTCGTCTTTAGATCACAGTCCAAGGTACCACTCCTCCGCATCTCGGGGCTAGACGGAGGGATGAGGCAAGGGGGGCCCGGGCGGCGCCGTTGCTGCTCCCCCCGCCCCCCGCAGCCATGGAAACGGGGAAAGAGAACGGAGCCCGCAGAGGGACAAAAAGCCCGGAGCGGAAAAGGCGAAGCCCAGTGCAGCGGGTACTGTGCGAGAAGCTGAGGCCGGCGGCCCAGGCCATGGATTCGGCTGTGGCCGAGGTCCCGGGCGAGGCCTTCCTGGCCAGGCGGCGGCCGGATGGCGGCGGCGGGGATGTTCCTGCACGGCCGCGCTACAGCCTGTTGGCGGAGATCGGGCGCGGCAGCTACGGCGTGGTTTATGAGGCTGTGGCTGGGCGCAGTGGGGCCAGGGTGGCAGTCAAGAAGATCCGCTGCGACGCTCCTGAGAACGTGGAGTTGGCACTAGCAGAATTCTGGGCCCTGACCAGCCTCAAGCGGCGACACCAGAATATCGTGCAGTTTGAGGAGTGCGTCCTACAGCGCAACGGGTTAGCCCAGCGCATGAGTCACGGCAACAAGAACTCACAGCTTTACCTGCGCCTGGTGGAGACCTCGCTCAAAGGTAGACTACCGCAGGCAGACCTGCCCTCTCCTGGACCCCCTGTTCTCAGAACCGCTTAGTTCTAATAACTGTTTCTGGCTCCCTAAGGACCTTGCCCCGGCTTTGGGACCTCCTCTCTTTGAATGTTATGATAACTCAGTCTGTTCTCCAAACGTTAGCAGGCATTCCTTAACAAGCTCACTAAGTGCTAACCTTGATCTTTTAAAGTACTCACTCAGTGGGTGTGAGCCATAATTACAAGTCTAGCATTTTAACGATGGATGAAGAGTAGTCCTGGTGGGGTTCAAAGTTATTGGTAGAACTGCAGAAGCCCCCTCATGCCTCTTGCTCTTACAGAACATAAGAGGGGGGAAAAGTAGCAAACCCACCCATGCTGTCCCCTTTCCTGATTACTAGTTTCTTCCAATTCTTCCCAAACCTTGTCTCCAAGTGTCAGGCTTCCTCTGAGAACCCCCACCCTTCACCTAAGGGCAGACAATCATTCAGTTGGTTATTGGCTTAGTCCCTGAGGCATGCAGGTTAATAACTCACACCTAGTAATAAACCCCACAGGTGGGCCAACAGCTGTCGCATAACAAAACATATGACATATTTTTCTGCCTTGTTACAATCTCAGTAGCTTTCATAACCTCAGGGGCTCTCTGAGAAGTAATTTTGCAGAACATGGGGTTGAATGAGACCCAAAACCTTGCCTTCCTGGGTGACTTGCTGGGGGAGAGGCAGTGGGCTGGAAGTCTGAGGTTTCCGGGACAGGGAGAGGCCAGGGGGAAAATGGACAATTGGAATCCTAACTATACAATCTGAGTTCTACAATTTGCATAATATCTGTAAAAGTAAATTGTGCCTCTGCCCTATAAACGGAGAAACTGAAGCGTAGCAGGACCTCTTGGATTACGGTTCATCAGCGTGAAAGCGTGGGGCTCCTGGCTGCAGATTCCCATGTCCTTGAGGTATTTGGAAGCATGGTCCCTACTCAAAAATCTTCAGATACACTGCTGCCTTCCTTCCCTACCTGAGGTTGAACTCAGCAGACTGGGTGGAATTTGGGGCTACCTAAAATCTTTTTGGAACATCTGTCAGATTTTGTTGTAAGGCCCCAGGAGAATCCCAGGCAGAGTTTTAAAGTCATTTAATAGTGTATTGGATAGTGTGATGGAATTCTCTGGGGGGGCCTTTCCCATCCTGCTTTGTCCATTCTGAAAAGGCCATCATTTCCAAGAGAGTGGATGCTTGAAGACTTCCTGGGTAGCAGCCTTCTACTTTGCCTTCAGTCTTGTACTTTCTTAGTCCTTTTACACACCGATTTCTTGATGGCATGTAAGTGAATGAAACATGCTTAGTGAATGTTTGATGTGTTCATATTTCACTACTGCCTTGGGATGCATGAATTTGCATTGCCAAACAATATCTTCTAACCTCAATTCATTGATGTAGCTAGCTTGAAACTAGAACTTCGGCCTTTGTTAATTCTTCCAGTATACAAATACTTTAAAACTTTCTTCCCAGATAGCATTTAAAAAAGAATTTTACAGCAAATAGTGACAGGATAGCAAGTGTTAAACACCCTGGAGTTTGGGACTTACATGCAGTCCTGGCTTGTCCTGAGCTGATCCATTAGTTGAAAACCCACAGGGACTGTCCCTTTATCCTAAGATCCTAAGATCTGGTGTCTCTGTAACGAGGTTGTACATTCCGGGAATGTCAATAATCTATAAGGAATCCACTGCCTCATTAACTTCAGACTACTTACTGAATTTCTTTCATCTTCATCTTGTTAGAGATCTGGGTTCTTACTGTAGTTTCCCAAACGTTGACTGTGGGTCTCATTTCCTGTGTGGCTGGAATAGTAGGTTGAAAGCTGCACTAGTTTTTTCATCCTCCCTTTATGCACTAAAAGTAGAGAATTCTTTTTTTCCTTTGGGCCACATACTTAATATTGCTTGTTTTAATTTGGAGCCTTAATATGTATTGTCTTACTTACGAAAATGACGGCTAAGCTTGCATGCCTGCTTAGGGGATAAAATAGTACACAGCTTGCTAACAAAGTGGAAAACAAAGACTGCAATTTCTCCAGGGTCCGTTTTCTTGACTCTGGTATCCAAGTCTTGGCCAGGCCCTGGGCTTTCAACTGTCCATATCCAGTTAGTGACAGCAAAGCTTCCCTGACCCAGAAGCTCTTGCAGCCACACTTAGCCCTGCTCCTTGTAAGTCAGGATGATTTACTGCATGCCTCTGATAGTATTGGAAGGGGAAAAAAAGAAAACAAAACACTTTATGACTATTGAGAAGTTTGAAGGCATAAATAGTGATTAGAGTCACTCTCCAGTGTGACAGCTTAGCTCATTAACAGAGGGTTGTAGAGAGATTTAAGAGAAAAAGAGAATGGTTAGCAGGGAAGGTGATCTTGAGAGGACAGTGCCCGGCTGTAAGTGGCTGAGGAGAGTTGTCTCCTCCTCACCTCAGTTTCTAGTGAATACACAGAAAGCAGTTTACTGAAATAACTTGATGTACACCTATAAAACCAAAATGCTTTTTTTTTTTCCTTCAAGACAGGGTTCCTCTGTGTAGTCCTGGCTTTCCTGGAACTCACTCTGTAGACCAGGCTGGCCTCGAACTCAGAAATCCACCTGCCTCTGCCTCCCTTTATGTACCCCAAACACATGAATTCTGGATTAACTCTCATAGAACTAGAAATTCAGAAAAGCTGGGAAACTAGATTAACTCTCGGTCATATCCTACTCCATTAGCTTCTGTGCATCAAACTCACGTTTTCGCAGAACTCCAGTGTGGTCCACTTATCTGTCTCTATCATGTGCCTCTATCATGTGCCTCTATCATGGGGGATAGGGTCTCCTGTAGCTCAGGCTATTATAAAGCCCAAGATGACTTTGAACTAAGGATTCTCTGCCTTGAGAACTGGGGCTAAAGTTATGCACTATCCATCAAACTTGGATTATGTGCTGTTGAGAATTAAACCTAGGGCTCTGTATGCTAGGCAAACACTTCCCCAACAGGGTTCTGTCCCCAGCCCTTAGCCTGTGCTTCACAGAGAAAGAAACAGGAGCTCTGGAAGGAGGACAGGACTTGCCCCAAATGAAATACTGGCCACAACACTAACTAGCTCTAGGGCTTAAAAAAATTGCTTGATGTCTTCAACTTGAAGTTCTTCAAGGAAAAGGGGAACTAAGGTATCAACAGTTGCTTTTGTCACCTTGTTTTCCATCCCTAAAAACCTCTGTCATGAATGTACCTAAAACAAAATTTAAGGTCATTACACTTAGAAAATAGCAAGCACTCAGAAATTGCCCTAGTCTAAATATTTCTGACAAAAAGATTGACCTTTATGTACCCCAAACACATGAATTCTGGATTAACTCTCATAGAACTAGAAATTCAGAAAAGCTGGGAAACTAGATTAACTTGTTGTAAGTTGGTTGCTGTTGAAAACTTGTTGTTTCCGCAGTGTTTTCATAGCTCAAGATGGGTTTGACCTGGGCTTTTGGGCAGCGCTCTTTCCTACATACCAATGCTGCTGAGAGCCAGGTTGCTGTGTAAGAGGCTTTACAGGCTTTCCTTCCTAAGAGGGGACACCTAAGTGATTATGCTGCAAGGTCACAAGTGGTGGCATCCTATTAAACAGGTTCTTGTTGAGAGTTTTGTTAGTGGCCTCAGAAAGCAGGACAAAAAGCTGACACAAGGGAACCTGAGTCTGGAAGTGAATTAACTGCAGACTCCTGGCTACTGTGTGCTTAAGGAAACCTAAGGGCTCTGAGCGGGGTAGTGAGTCGTCTTGTACCCAGGCCTCCCCAAAAGCAGCTCTGAATTTGTTACTACTGTGGCTTGGGCCTTGGAATCTAGAGACCCTCCATTTAGGCAGAATTGGATGACCTTTGACTATCTTGAAATAAAGTGGCACTGGGGACCTTCAAAATTAATGTGATACAATAGAACAGTGATTTAGAGTCCAAAGGTTTTATTCCCAATTTTACAAACATTTACTGGACGAAGCAGATGTGGTGGCTCCCACCTGTAAGCCCATCTTTTTAAGGGTGAGGCAGGAAGATTGCTCTGAGTGTAGGGTCAGCCAGGACTACAGCCAGACTGAGACCACGTCTCAGAAACAAAATCTTGCTATGTGTCATGTGCTGTTGTAAAGGCTTTCTACCCTAGCTCATTCAGCTTTTATGACCATCTTTTGAAATGGGTGTGAGTGTCTTTGCAGATTAGCCATCCAAAACTGTTGAAGTTGCATAATGTAAAATAGCTAAACTAGTAACCCAGCCAGAATTCTAGTACTGACCTTCTGACTTGTCTTTTAACTGCCTAGGGGGTATGTTAAGTACAAAGCTTCAAGGTCAGAGTTGTGGTTTTGTTGGTTTGGTTTGGTTTGGTTTGGGTTTTTGCTTGTAAAATCTGTAATTATACTTTACTAATAGAATTTAGTACTAACATACCAGTCATGCATCTTGACTGCTGTTGTTCGTTTCCTTATGCTCTCAGTGCTTATCGCACTGCTTTCTTTGGTGCCATCCTGTGATAGCAAAGAGGCAGGACCTGCTCTCTGGTCTGTTCTTGGATGCATTGGGGCAATTGCACACTCTTTGCTACTGGGTGTTTTCCTTCTATGTGTAGGGATTTTAGGGACTAGCCCCAGGAGATAGAAGCCACCCTGTCTTAATTGAGAACATTGGTTAATTGGGGTTGCAGTGGGGATGTAAATTCTCCCAGAGACCTTAACTTCCCCAGTAGAGTATCAGTTCACCTTGAATTTGCCCTCCAGCCCTATCCTTAGGGCAGGAATCCTCCTGAGTGACTCAAATTCTCATCCTTATTTAGTTGAATCCTGATGAGTAGCTTTCACAAAGCACACTTAAGTCAATCAAAATCCTGTACCATAAAAAGAAATCTGTATTTTCTATAGCTGGATAATCCAGTACTAGGGACTTGAAGCTTAAATTGTTTAGTGTATGCAAGAGCCTGCATATAAGAAACTTCTTTAGCAAGGGAACTAGAATTTCCAAGTGTGAAATTGCTGCTAGCACCGTGAAGTCTTAGAGCTTTAAGGGAAGAATTCTGAGTCTTGTCCCCTCCCCCCATTAGCTTCAAGATTACAGACAAATAGGGGTTGTTTTTTTTTTTTTTTTTTTTTTTTTTTTTGTTTTGTTTTGGTTTGGTTTGGTTTGGTTTTTCGAGACAGGGTTTCTCTGTGTAGTCCTGGCTTTCCTGGAGCTCACTCTGAAGACCAGGCTGGCCTCGAACTCAGAAATCCGCCTGCCTCTGCCTCCCAAGTGCTGGGATTAAAGGCGTGCGCCACCAACGCCCGGCTTGTTTTGTTTTTTGAGCTTTAGTCTTCTCACCTGAAAATGGGGTGTGATTGTCAGGATTAAGGGTGTAGTTGTCAGGATTACAGTTTGGGCAGAGACTGGAGAGAATGCTTTTAATTCTTTGATTAATTATCACAAGAGATTAGTTACTAAATTCTTATGTAAACCTTCAAATCCTTGACCCCGCCCCCTCTAGCTTCCTCCCTTGACTGTCCTCACTCTGTTGCAGAACCTCCAAATGACTTCTTACCTTGGCTCTCAACCTCCAGCGGGAACTTTCTCATCCAATGTCTGAGATTTGCCCTTGCATAAGTTAACCTATCCTGATCTAGTTTCAGCTGCCACAGCCCAAGAAATGTGTAGATAGAGCAATATTCCTTTCTTATCTTTTGCCCAACATGTAACATATTCTGTAACCTGTATTGTTACTGAATTAATTATGATTATTGAAATCAATGATTTCCAAGCTGAGTGTGGTGGCACACCTGTAATTCCAGTACTGGGGATATAGCCTGGGCTACATATTAAGACTGTCTCAAGAACCAAAAAAAACCTTAGGACTTGGAGATAGAGTGCAGAGGTTAAGAGGATTTCGTACTCTTGCAGAGAACCTTAGTTTGGTTTCTTCTAACATTTGTGTTAGGTGGCTTACTGCTGCCTGGAACTCCAGCTCCAGGGATCTGATGCTATTTTCTGGCTTCTGCAGCTGCGCACAGGTGTCCCCTCCCATCCCCTCTCCCAACCTCCAGTTGATTTTGGAGGACCTTGGTTTCGGTGGTGATGAGGATGTTAGTAATGGTCAGTAGAAGCCGAGTGGTGGTGGTGCACGCCTGTAATCCCTTGCAAGCCCTTGGGAGGCAGAGAGGCAGGTGGATTTCTTGAGTTCGAGGCCAGCCTGGTCTACAGAGTGAGTTCCAGGACAGCCAGGGCTACACAGAGAAACCCTGTCTTAAAAAAAAAAAAGTAATGGTCAGTAGATAATTCTCCAAAAAGAATCTTTATGCTCTGCAAAATATTAAATTCTCATTATTTGATGCCTAAGAATTCTGGATTTTTTTTTCAAGGTTCCCATTACCTTCTGATTGTGCCAAAGAGCTAACAATCCTTTAGAACAGAGGTTGGGGGTGGGGTCTGCAGTCAGACTGTTTCCTTCTCTGTGCTCCTCATGGTTTCTTCACTGTTCATGTCTCCTCCCTAGGTCTTGGGCAGGAATTGGCAGAGGCCCAGGCTTGAAGGAAGGACTGGAATCCTAACATCTCTTCTGTGCTCTGGGTGGGCAGCCAGGGCTCAGATTCTTCCCTTTAAGGGAGCCCAGACCCTTGCCTCCTTAGAGAAGTGTTCTGCAGTGTTCCATGTCTGCCCAGTGGTGTTGATGGGCTCTGAGCCTGCTGTGTCTGCTGGCGTGTGTCCTAGGGCTCCTCTAGCGTCTTTAGGTTCTATCTGCCCCTTCTGTAGACTGGCTTAGTGTGCCTCTTACCTAACTCTTCTTTCCCTGCATTCTTACAACCCAGATCTGTGTTATAGTTCCTTTGGCCAACATGTTTTCTCTTATTCCTCTTAGTTACCATAGTTACCAGTTTTGTGTATAAAATAATAATTTCCCTATTCATATCTCAGATTAGAAGTTCCATTGCTGTGTGCTGTGGTCTTTGTAGAAGGGATGTGATGGCATTCTTCCCTGGCTGTGCTGTTCTGGAACTTTTCTTGCTGTCCCTTTTCTGTCTGTTTCTAGGAGGGGCCTTAGGGCGTGGCTTCATTTTTCAGTTTTTGCTTTTGTTTTTGAAGGTAGACTCAGCCTGCTTGCTGGCAACCATAAAGAGGATTATAGAGCAGGGAATGGGGGTTGAGGGAACAGCTCAGCACTGAATTTTAAAAAGAGCCCATATGCCCTGAGTTGGTTCTGTTTGTATTACTTTGTGAATAATATAAACAAGTAAATTGTACAATTACAAGGGAAGTTGGGTCTGACAGATTGTGGTTAAAACCAAAAATGTTTGCCGTGTTTCTTCCTACCTGGCTGACTTTGGTAGATTTTGTTTGTACACATGTGATTTAAGGGCTACTGCGGAAGCAGAGACTCATTTGACTTATTGGATCACTGTAGTATGATGTTGTAGCAAGTGGCTAGGAAGGAGAGCCTCTTTCCAGAGGCTGTGGAAGGGTTAGCCTTGTCTTTTGGGACATGGCAGACTCTGAGCCAAGGGACCTATTTTCAGGTCTCGAGTCATTTAGCAAATAGCCAGGCAATGCATAGTCTGTCGTCCTTTCTTTTTTCTTCCTTCCATTTTGTTTTGCTTTGTTTTTTGAGATAAGGTCTCAACTATGTAGCCCTGGCTATCTTGGAACTTACTATGTAGGGCAGATGGGCCTCAAACTCCTAGAGAGCTGCCTGCCTCTGCCTCCCAATTCCCAGAATTAAAGTCACGTGCCTGCACACATAGTATCAATCTTTCTAATGTCAAATGACATTTGTGTACTTGGACTCAGCTTATAGGGCATTTGTCATCCAGTAACTCACACATAAGGACTCTGTTCTGTCAGTTGCATTAGGAAGCATGTTGGGATTGATTTGACATGGAAGTGCCAGTTACCATCTTTTCTGGTTTTGAATCTGTGTATAACCCAATTCTGCCTTATGCATCTTCAGATTTCACTGTTCCATCAGGTTAAATTGTCCCATTTCCTTATACCTTCCTGATCCACTTGTCCTGTGTCCCATTATCTTTTTCGTCTCAGCCTAAGAGTTCTTGTATGTGTGCACTGATCTTCTGTAGAAATTGACCTTATTACTATCATTCCATTAAGGATAATTGTTGTCAGGTCCTTGTGAACCAAGGTTCACAGAGCCAAGGGCGTGACGCAGCCGTAGCTTGGACTAGGCAGATGGTGAACTAGCGGAAGATGTGGATGGAGTGGAGTGTACTTCTGAAATAAAATTGTACTGTCATTTTGTTTGTATTAATAAAAATGCTTAAGTGCATCAGGAAAGAAGAACAAGAACACGTGCCTCGAATGGACTAGGAATCACAGACGCTGGGCGATATCAGTGGTAATAGCAGGGACAGCACATGCTTTACAAAGCTTTTTGTTTGCTTTTTATTCTCGTCTTTCCAGCAGCCTTACAAAAATGGATAGAATCATACACCAGTTCAGAAAATATAAATACACAAAATGGCCTCAAAGTCAACTAGATGGCAGCGAACTTAGAGTCTTAAATTCAAGCCCCAGGTGCTTGACACCCAGCCCTGATGCCTCTGCCATACGTTGACTTGTTCTGTATGGGTTGAAGTGGGCTGTAGGTGTAGAATTTGCTTGGTGCCAGTTGTGTAGATCCTCTTGGCACAAATATTTGTCACCGTCTTTCTTTAAAATAGTAATCTGAATGTCCACTCAAGCTCTTTCCTGTCCTTTGGTTTAGGAGAAAGGATCCTGGGCTATGCTGAGGAGCCCTGCTATCTCTGGTTTGTCATGGAGTACTGTGAAGGTGGAGACCTCAATCAGTATGTCCTGTCCCGGAGACCAGACCCAGCCACCAACAAAAGTTTCATGCTACAGCTTACAAGCGCCATTGCCTTCCTGCACAAAAACCACATCGTGCACAGGGACCTAAAGCCAGACAACATCCTGATCACAGAGCGCTCTGGCACCCCCATCCTCAAGGTGGCAGACTTTGGACTGAGCAAGGTCTGTGCAGGGCTGGCACCTCGAGGCAAAGAGGGCAATCAAGATAACAAAAATGTGAATGTGAATAAATACTGGCTGTCCTCAGCTTGTGGCTCAGACTTCTACATGGCTCCTGAAGTCTGGGAGGGACACTATACAGCCAAGGCGGACATCTTTGCTCTGGGCATTATCATCTGGGCAATGATAGAAAGAATTACTTTTATTGACTCTGAAACCAAGAAGGAGCTCCTGGGGACCTACATTAAACAAGGGACTGAGATCGTCCCTGTTGGTGAGGCGCTGCTAGAAAACCCAAAGATGGAGTTGCATATCCCCCAGAAACGTAGGACTTCCATGTCTGAGGGGGTCAAGCAGCTCTTGAAAGACATGTTAGCTGCTAACCCACAGGACCGACCTGATGCTTTTGAACTTGAAACCCGAATGGACCAGGTCACATGTGCTGCTTAGACTCCAGGGCTGACCGTCTTGGGTGTTTTTAAACTAGGTGAGTGCTTTTTTTGTTATTGTACTTACACACTCCCTGGCCTGAACTCCGAGTTGTAGAGAAAATTCAGGGCCAGGAAGTAAGTCTTGTTGACAAAGATTGGCCCTCAAGTCTTGGCAAGTAGAGATAGGTCAGATTATTTGAGTATAAAATAAGAAAGGTAGAGAAGTTTTTAAGTAGAAACTATACTAAGCTGAATCTTTCAAGTTCTTTGGAAACACCTTTTCTTACCAAGTAATAAATTCTCAATATAAAATGGTGCTCAAGGGAATACAGTTGTCAGAGAAGGCACTTTGTCCCAACTGTGCTTGCCGTTCGTGGATCCATTTCTGTCCACGGGACCTGATGCTGGAGGAAATTGGGACGTGGAGAAAATAGACCAATTTGTCTTAGTGTGGAATACAGATAATATAGAGATGGAAGAGGATGTGGACCAGCTAGGGTAAAGAACAGAGAGTATCAGGAGATGTTTGACTTTTCTGCTCAAAGCAGTTAAACTGTACCACAGTCTGAGGTGTGGTGGACAAGACAGGACATTACAAATTGACCACCGTATATGATAGGTATTTTTTACACATATTGTGAGTGTTTTATATCTTAGCCCATAACTTAAGGGCAAGTATATCTTACCAGACTACTTGTTCCTTTTTCCTGGATTATCAAGATGACAGGGTAGAAATAAACTGTACGTAGATTTCACTGATGTCTTGGTGTGGGTAGCACTGGTGTCATGGTCATAGGAATGGGCCATCTGGCACAGGACCTGGCTTCTCTCTTCCTCTAAACCTCTGCAGAAGGTGACTTGTCCTGAGCTGAGCAGCTTGCATCTGTGGCTGGTCCGTGCTCTGACTGTATTTCTAACTGTAGCTTTGCATTTCCTCCTAGCCTTTGCATTGCTGAGAGACGTCTTGGAATTCAATCTTTCCTTATATAAGAGAAAGGTTGTCATTGGGAAAAGGACCTGAATTTAGGTTAGGATTATGGGATTGTCTCAGTTGAGATCCGGGACCCTATTTGGTTTAGCACATGAGATGTGTGCTTGTTTACAAGACAGTTTCAGCTAAAGAAAACAAGAAGTCAGGTGGCTCAGTTAGGCATTTGTAAGCCAGAAGAGGGTGATGGTGCCCTGAAGCAGGGATTGTAGGTCGAGCCACCTGATTTAGCTGTCCTCTGGAAGAGGTCGGGTCCCCTGGAGGAGCAGCAAGTCACTTAACTACTGAGCTCTCTCCAACCTCAAGAAACAATTTTTTTAATGTTCTCTTCAAATGAATGAATTAATAATATACCAGTTTTTGTCATAAGTAACTATGTTTTATGAAAATAACTTTCTAAAAATTAAGGATGACTATCATTGTTTTTGCAAATCTGTTTAATTCTTACCTTAATAGTCTCATTGGATTCTACATTATAATATGGTAGACAACTCATCTTGGAACTTCTGAAAAACTCCATTGGAAGCAGGAAAGTGAAAAAGGCCAAGAGTGTGATGTTATTATGGAAAGTGTAGCTTCTTGAGTTCCCAGACTAGACAGCAGTAGAACGCGGTAATGCAGACAGCTCTTTGTGAGGAATTGTGTTGTGAAGAGAATCAGAGAAGTGTGTGCTAGTTTAGAATCCTACACAGAAAAGGATTTATTTGAGGATTGTCCCAAATTAAGGGGTAGAACTTGAATACTCTGGCTTCTAGGTAACTTTTTGTTAGACGTGTCATTGCTGGGAGTGTTAAGCATACCTGGCCCCAGTACCAATGTGAAAAAACCTAATCACATAACAGTTAGGTATGCGCCTAACTGTAAAGAGGGAGAAACTGTACTTTGGGCTGGAAAGGTAGAATCCCTATGCAGAGATGATTGTCTACAGTGTAGGGCTTGAGCTTACTTCTGTGGTTTATTGGCTATGTGATAATCAGGCTGGTTATTTCACTACTCTGGGCTTTGGTTTTATTACTCACAAAATGGATGCAACCACGTATATTTTATAGGGGCTGTGAAGTGTCCCAAACATTAAGCCAAGATGGAAGCATGCTGATGCAGAGTAACCTTCCCTTGGGAGGTTTGCCTTAGCAACAAAGCCAGCATGTCCAGTTGACGGCTTTGAAAGGCGCATGTGCATCACCAGTGCTCAGTGCAGCCTATTTTCTCCCGTGTGTCACTTTTAGAAGAGAGCCATTTATAATGAATCCTATCAGCTGCAGTTCTTATCCCAAGCAGGAAGCCAGCCAAACTGATGGTCCTGTGCCATAGCCCGTACTTTACCAGGGGTGTACTGTGAGATGAGTGAGGACCTCTGCTATTAGTGGATGTTTTGAAGTCAAGCTCTTGGGTGATGTATTTGGAATAGGCAGCTAAAGTCTGCTGAAGAAAATCAGATGTTAATGTGACCTGAAGTGTCTGTGGAGAGGTGGGGGTCATAGAATATAGTCTTTGTTCCATATAAAGTCTTAGTAGTTATGTAATATCAAAGAACTAGGCCTGTTTTTGTTGTTGTTGTTGTTGTTGATGAAGATCATAGAACTAATGTGTATAGCTTAGATTGTAAATTTAAGAAATCCTCATAATTGAATTCAGTGAATAATTTAGCACGTACCAGCCTGAATTTGGCTGTCTTAGCTCTAAGCATTTTGGAGTGTAAGCAGGGACTAGAGAACTTGGTAGGTTTCCCATGGGAGATAGTTTCTCCAATGAGATTTAGTGTCCTTTTCCAAGCAATGTCTCAAGGAAAAGGTGTGGTGACTAAAGTGTCAAGGCCTTTAGTTTCTGTCCTAGAAGTTGATTTTTAGCTTTAGTCTATGTAGCATTGAATTGGCCACAATGCACACACCCCTTCAGGTGTGTGGGGTTGAGAGAGAGACTTGACACTCTGGCTTGAAGTAGATTGCTGCACCCATAAGATATAAGAATGAGGCTTTTATTTAAGTAGAACGATCACTTGGCTACAAGGGATTGATTGACTAGTGTCTTAGGGTTTCCATTGCTGTGAAGCGACACCATGATCGAGGCAACTCTTACAAAGGCCAACATTTAATTGGGGCTGGCTTACAGATTTAGAGGTTTAGTTCATTTTCATCATAGCAGGAAGCATGGTGGCATGCAGGCAGATGGGTGCTAGAGAAGGAACTGAGAGTCCTCCTTCCAAAGGAAGCCAAGAGTAGGCTGTCTTCCAGGCATTTAGGAGTTTCAAAGCTTACCTCCCAAGGTGACGCGCTTCCTCCAACCAGGCCACACCTCCTAAGAGTGCCACTCTCTATAGCCAAACTTTCAAACACTTGAGTCTATGGGGCCAAACCTATTCAAACCATTACAGTTAGCATAGGTTTTTTGTTTTAGGCAGACTTGTCTTTTCTGTTTTAATCTCTTTTGAGTCTGTCTATATAGGGACTAGATTGGGTCAGGGCAGTGTATCTCTAGTATTTCACAGAGCTATATGAAGAGAGAACTTTGGGGGAAGATGTCTAATTTGGTTCTCTCTTGTTCCAGGAAGTAGAAACTTTGCCTTTAACTATGATGACTTTAGCTTAGGTACCAGTGTACTCATCTGACCCCTGGGGCCTTGTCTTTCTAAGTGTTTTGAAGATGTCCTCCACAAATGAGGAAGACTGAAGGCAGGTCCAGGCAGCTTCCTGGGGGATCCTGTTGCCACCTCTTGATGCCTTCTGCTCTCAGACAGGAGGAAACAGCTGTTAGTTTTCTAAGTTTCCCACCCAGGGTCTTCTGTTATGTTAGCATCTGGAAGGAACAGGCCTGCCCTGGGGCAGTTGGTAGCAAGGCCCAGATGCTGCTCATAGGGCTTTCTCTAGAGCCCTTGACACTGCCCAGCAGAGATTTCGTCCCTTGGGCGAATCTGAGGGCCTCTGGTGATAATCATCTAGCTGCCAGCAAAGCTGTCTGAATGTTTGGTTTTCTTCCAACTTAAATCTCTTGGGACCTTGGGGACATGAAGATATTCCCACTGACCTAAGTAATAGCTTCATTGCTATCAAAGAAGCCTGTCTGAGGCGCTTGTGAGTTGGGGCCAATGGCCCTATCTCTCTGTCTCTGTCCCTAAATGAACAGGGAATAAGTTGTTATGTACTTACTGTTCTACATCATCTATCTAGTTATGCTATCTGTCCTCATCCTGTACATGAGAGCGCAGAGGTTCACTAAGAGTCAGAATTTGGTGCAAGTGGATGTGGTTGGGGGGTCTGTCCTTCCATTCTGCCTTCTGCAGTATCCTGAAAACCACACTGTGTGGGTTCATGGCTTTGAAGCAGGTAATGTGTTCTTTTCCAGAAAAAAAAAAAAAAACTACACTGATTGCTCTCCATAGTTCCTGGGGTGTCCTCCACAGCCACAGCTGCTCTTGGCTATGGATACCACAGCAGGACCACCAGCCCAGCCATTGCTTTAGGTATCATTAGCCTTTGTACAGATAGATTCCTTTTGAGTTACTCTGATCCTTGCCTTAGACGTTGGCAGAGAAGGCAGTCTAGGATAGACACCCATATAATCAAGGAGTGTCTTCATTTGAGCTGTACAGCACCAGCTTGAAAAGAAGAGGAGAAACTGCCATAACATCCTGTCTGAAACCCATTCTCAAGAATTAGCCAGAAATTCCAGGTAGATGAGGGCCCAGAACAGAACAGCAGCATTGCTATAGTTCTCAGGGACAGTTCTCTCCATTCTCTCAAATCCTAACTAAAACTGGGATGTCCTTAAGAATGTCTGCTCTGATGGGTGGGGCTGCCTGCAACCCTGTGAGGAAAAATTCTGGGGCCAAGGCAAGCAGGCAGTGTAGCCCATTGGTAACATTGGTCATTTAGATTTAACTACTGTCTCCTCAGAGCTTGAAGGTTAGTTATAGGTAATGACTCAGTGGATGGCAGAGAAGTCTTTGTGGAGGAGTATTTAGGACTGGTTCTTGAGGGACTTTAGAATATCTTAATCATAGTTGGGCATGTACTGAGGAGGCTTCGTTCAGCAGACCACTGAGGACTGCCCTGTCGAGAAGGGGAGGGTGCTGCTCCCAAGTGCTGATTCAGGCCTGGGGAGAGAACCCAAGATTTTTTCATGACAAAGTAGGGAAGAGCAGACAAGTTGTCAGCCCCTTTTCATTTCAACTCATACCTCATACTATCCCACAAGTAGAAAAAATAGATTTCTTTCAGCATTTCTAGGGCTCAGAGGCATGGCAGGTCTTAAAAATGCCAACCAAGTTTAAAATAAATCAATACTATAAAACACTGCAGTGAATTTCCCAACTTTAAAGGAATTTCACTTTCAGTAAGAGCTACCAGGGGAAAGTTGTAACTCAGCCTGCAACATAAACAGGTCAGAAAGAATTCTGTATTTTGTTTCTTTGTTAAAGAAAATGATGTCTAGGGACTTGGGAAGACTGTGTTAGAGCTACCCTGGCACCCCATAAGGCATAGTAAGGCAGATGGAAATGCTTGTTTTCCGGCTACAAAACTAATCTTGATTTGAAGCTGAGGGAAGGAGTCTTATGAATGATGGCTTGAATTTTCTTTTAGTTTTTTTTTTTTTTTCCCCTGAACTCAGAGGCATGGCTCAAGCAGAGCAGCGATGGCAGACACATTGGCTTAATCGTTTTGGATTTCAGTATTTATCATTTTGTCCAATGAGTAAAATTACCGAGATGATGTGAGCTGGTTGGTTCTGCATATGCCTATATCCATCTTCCAGGGAAAGGGACAGCTTAGCAACCACATATAATAAATACCCCTTTGCTTTTCCTTTTCTACTTTCTATTAGACATACCTAAGACATCCCCTTCTAGAAAGCTTCGGTCTAGGACAGATTTCAGGCATGGAGTAGGAGTGTGCTTCCGTGACATCTTGGCAGACTGCACAGACACTGCCAGTAGGACCCAGCCCCTTGTACCAGACATAAAGAAAACTGGGAGTCACAAGTAAAGACTCATTTGTTGTTAGTAACCAGATTGCCTGTTTGGATCTGGTGAATGTTTGGAAGGAACTCTCGGTTTGCATGGGGCAGCAGAAATGGGTGTGAGAAATACCACACCCCAGACAAACAACAGGGTGACTTTTTACCTTTATAAAACTTGTTCTGGGGTTTAAGCCAAGTACTGAAAGTGAAGTGCAGCTGTCACTACGGACACAGTCCAGAGGCCCCTTGACCATCTCAGGGCCCAGCTTCATTCTAGTGTGGTGTCAAAAGGCTTTGGAGAGCATGCAGCTCCATCCCACTGATAGAGAACTCCACTTGCCCATCTGCTTGTAGAGTGGGTGTTGATGCTGTGGACAGACTAAATGAGAGTCCTCTGCAGTCCCAATCCTCGGCCTTGGGTCTTGAGTACAGCCGGGGCGGTGGTGGCGCACGCCTTTAATCCCAGCACTTGGGAGGCAGAGGCAGGCGGATTTCTGAGTTCAAGGCCAGCCTGGTCTACAGAGTGAGTTCCAGGACAGCCAAGGCTACACAGAGAAACCCTGTCTCGAAAACAAACAAACAAAAAAACTCTGAGTACAATTATCAAAAACGTAGGGGCCACACCCCTGTAATCCCAGCGCTTGGGAGGCAGAGGCAGGCGGATTTCTGAGGCCAAACTGGTCTACAGAGTGAGTTCCAGGACAGCCAGGACTACACAGAGAAACCCTGTCTCAAAAAAACAAAACAAAATAAAAAAAGCGTAGGGATGCTCTGTAGCCTTAACTTGACCTCTACCTGGTGGAGAAGAGCTTCTGTTTTTCAGTATCCTTTCACACCTTGGTTTGAATGATACATGATACATAGGAGAGGCCCATGCTGGCAGTAGAGCCCAGGAGCCCGTGGGCCTCTCTGTGCACATAATGAACATGTGTATATCCATAGCCCTGCTTGCTATTGCAGAGGAGCCGGCCTGGAACAAGCTGGCTTCCTAAGTGGGATGGGAAAGGAAACCCCTGCTTCCTCAGCTTGCTGAGCGTGCTGGACTCAGTACACCGTTTCTCTTGTTAAATCCTTATTTGTGTCCTTGGTGTGTCGACCTTTTCTCCTGGTGGTCTCTTCCAGTCCAGAGAGGAAGTAAGTGATTTGGCCATGTGGGTGACATCTGCTAGCTCAAGTGCTAGAGCTCAGGGTCGCAAAAAGAGAGGTCATGTAGGCAACCCTAGGGGGATCCTAGCTGTCTTAAAGGCCACTAGAAGCTCGAAGAAAAAGAGTGCTGTCTTTTGAAGTGGGTGACAGGAACATTTGTCTAGATAGACTTGGAGAAAGGCCATCAGCCGGCATCCTGAGCAGAACTCAGAGTGGCATTGGCAGAGCACCAAGAATATATATGCAAGAGCTTAGGCCTGGGTTGGCTCATACAAAGGCCAGATATCTCTGAGCTGCCAGGGGCTCTGATGTCAGCCTAAGGAGGAGGAACTTCATCTTGCATGTAAGGTGGGGTTGGAGAGTGGGTGGAACAGGGCCTCTAGCATTTTAGGAGGGTGGGTCAGACCACCTGGCAGGATAACCCATGTGGAGGACTTGAACCTAACTACATAGTCCCTTTCTATGTGAAGGAGGAAGATAACCAGATCATGGAAGCCCTATATTTTCATAGTAGGGATTTGTGGACTCTTCATTTAAACCACACTCCTCCCCCTTCTGCCTCAATGGCTTTGGGTACCCCATCTCTCTTTGGGTTGTTTACCTGTGTGAAATGTGGGGTGGTGCTTACACCGTTGTCTGCATTGAAGTTCAGCAAGCAGAGAATTCCGAAGTGCCATGCCTCCTTTTACAAACCCCACCATGGTATCCTGGTTTTGGTAAAGCTTTCTAGGCTAACCATGAATTTGACTTTATCTCTCCCTCATGATGCGTGGAGCCCTTCTTTCCCCTAAGAATGCCACAGACTCCTTAGAGCCCCCAAGAGTTTCCCTTGGCATCCTCGGCTTTGAGCTGTAACCAGACAATGTTTTGCCCAGACCATTCTGGCCTTGAGCCTTTCCTTTTATAACCACAAATTGTCCTGTCACCACATGGAAGAGTGACCTCTCCTTTAGTAACAAGGACTTAGATGGCTTCCTCCTGGTGGGAAAGTGTCCTTTGGGGAAATCCCAGGATCCCTGGCTTTTCCCTGGAGCCCTTTCTCTGCTAATCATAGCAGCTTCAGTTGAACCTGGTTCTGTGGGGACCCACTGAGGCCAGGAGCAGCTTCTACTTCAGCCCCACACTTAATCAGCTTAGGGGAAGGTTGTTTGTTATCTAACTGCTGGTTTTATCAGAGCTATTTCTAGGAACAAAAATGTCCTCTCTTTTTTAATTTAAACCCCATTTACAGCTAAAGTGCTGAGGAAAAGCCCCAGCCCCATGGTCTTCCTTCGAGGCCAGAGCAGAGGTCTCAGTGGCTCCCCGCTCTCTCTCAGGATGACTCAGCTGGCAGCTCTGCCTGCTGCTGGTCACCATGGAGCCCTCTAAGTCTAGAATCTTCCATCCTGGCTAGTCATTCTTTTTGTGCATTTGGTAAACGTTTTAATGCTAGCAATTTTGGCAGCACACTTTAAGGAACCAGATTGTTTGAAATAGTATGATGTCGTCATAAGTATGATCACTGACACATCAAGACTAAGGACGTCTCCATGAATAGAGCTCCCTGTTTGTGCTGTCGCTGTAGACTCACTCACTGCCCTGTGCAGTGTTCTGACACAGTTGAGGAGAAGCTGATGTGTTTTCAGCAGCGTGCTGTTCATGTCCTTTCTCTGACTGAGTCGTCTGTCTTGCTCAGGTGTCCATTAGACCTGGTGGCTGTGCTTTCTTTAAAAATGTGTTTCAGAGGAAGTAAGGTAGCTGTGGATCCAGCTTCTGATGGGCATGAAGCCCATGTCTCTCAGTGGTGATGTGCCCTTGAAGAAGGGTTGCAGGTTCTGCTTGATGACTCTGGAGTCAAGGAAAGGCTCTGGTATGTTGAGTTGAAGTTGGCCTCACCGTTTCTCACTGACCAGATTCCCCGCGTCTCAGATTGTCCTGTTTGCCTGTGCCTGCCTGCAGAGCCTGCCCAGGTCTCTTGTGTTCGCGTGCTACCTCTGGTTAGTTTTTGCCTGCATAAATCCGGCTCCTGTCTTTGATTATTCATTGTGCCATGGGTGCTTCTCAGGATCTGAGGAGGGAGAGTCTACAGGAAAAGTGCATATGACATATACTTGAGAGGCTAAGGCCTTTCAGGGATTCTAGAACTGCATTCCCGAGATTAGAAGAGCCGTGGAGTAAATCCTTCTGTCTTCACTGAGCACTTGGGGGAAATGAAGTCTCTAGAGGAAAAGGCAGTGGCACTGGAAGCTGGCCCTCTCCCGCTCTGACCATCATATAGAGATGTAGGTCTTTCCTGTTGCTTCTGAATAGGCCACCTCCTGGAATCTGTGCCCAAGACTTATGTGTGCTACAGCCCAGGGGTATTCTGCCTTTCCGAGAGGCGGCATGCCAGATGACTGACAGTATGGGATGTAGAGGGCGGAGCAGGGGCTCCCTGGCCCCTCGTGACACTGCTTGTTTCCTTTGAGAGCTGCCATCTGTGCACACCACCCCTCCCCTCCCGACACTGACTTAAGAATGTGGAGTCGGAGTCTTTCTATACCACCACAACTCCAGTGCTACCTCCTGAGCTGCTTGCCAGCCAGGAGAGGAAAGCCATTTTAAAAAATTAATTCCTATTTATTTGCCATTTCCAGATAGTGCCAGGTTCTAGTTCTGCTCTTGACATGAACCCTGTACTTTACTTGACTGTACCCAAGGGACAAGTCTGCAGCCAGCCCCTCCCTCCGCGTTGCCCCTCCCTCCACGTGGGCTTCAGGAGCTCTCTCCACAGGGATATAGGTAGAATCCAAGCCTTTGAGGGAGGGTCTCATGCTGAGAAGCTGGGAAGAAAAGGAGGCAGGAAGGAGCCTTTCTAACCTGTCTAAATGTCAGAAGAGTTCGGCTCTCCATGTGCTCCATCTCCCCTTCCCTGCTGGGACAGCGAGAGCCAGGGATGTATGTATAGCTTGCCAGAACAGCAGACTACTTGTCTGGCAGAGAAGCTGCCGGAGTTCCTGGTGGCTAATTCACCTCTCTACTTTGTACCCTGGACATATGACAGGTGCCCAATCTACAAGCTCTTTGCTAAGCTCTCTAAAATGTAAGGATTAAATGTGTTTTAAGCAACAACACGTGGCTCTATGTCTGAAAGAATGAAGTTTACACTACAGCGTTACGTGTTGAGAGAGGCTGGTCTCTGTATAATGGCCGGCTCCCCCTGCTTCTTCGTGATGATGTAGCCCTTCTCCTGGCTTCAAGTCCCTCCTCTTTAAGGCCAGGGCAGCACTACCTTCTACCTCAGAGTTGCTGGAGGATGCAAATTTAAATTGAAAAGCTTTGTAGGAGGGTTAAAAGTCACATCACTGGGTTACCTATCAAGTTGCAAGTGCTCAATAAGATGTTATAGAGACATTGAGTTGTACTGAGGGAATTAGTCCAAGAGCTGAAGTAACAAAAGTAAGACTTTATAGAAAACCTGATAGATCACCTTCTATCCCAAGGCTGAATAAGCCGTTAGGACCAGTGACTTCATCAGCTTTGACAAATATAAATAATAAATGTTCTAGTGGGAAGGCTGGAGAGGTTCTGGTTAAGTTAGCTATGCTATTCTCACTTTTGTGAAGTATGCCAATTGTTCCCTCTCTCTGTGCCTTTTCTTTGGAAAAAGTGGTCAAGTTCATCTTGACATGAATTGCGGGATGTAGTTACACACTGTGAAGTCCTCTACAGATGGTTACCATTCGTCATTATGCTTAGCAGATGTGGCTTTGACTTTCAGGAGGGCTCTGGCCAGGAGTCCCACTGACAGCAACAAGGAAAGCCCAGGTTGATGCTAGGAACCACATCATGCTTTATATATATAAATGGATGGATGGTAGTAGGACGAAAATGGATGGATCTAGTAGGACGAAAGGAACTAAGCAAGGGCCCGGCCCCATGGCTGGGACTTAGACTGTTCATCAGCTAACAAGTATTCAGGGCTGGTTGCTTTGACTCCAAACCAGATGGATGGCCTTTACTATTATTGTTGAGGTGGTAAATGTGCTTCCCCATCATGCTGTAAGCATGCTGTGGTGTGTGCTCCCTGGGGAAGGTGTACCTGTCTGTCTATCTTCTGTTTCACATACTGATGGACTGAAAACAGACAAAAGCAACAGGCCAAAGCTGCATGAAGCTGGGGTAGCTGCCAGTCATCAGGGAGTCGATGAGTTTCCCCTAAGGTAAAAACTGGGAAGAAATCCCCACGTGGATTTTTGGGGGAATCTTTTAATTTCTATTGTTGGTAGGAGAGCAGATGCACTCAGTGAAAGAGTAGGCCTCAGAAAGAAGAATTTTCTTTCTAGAGTGCATGCTCTTTATGTAGACTTTGGGTCTAGTTAATTTTGTGTATGCTGATTTTGTTTACTTTTTAATTGGAAATTTTTTTAATATATATATTCTGTTTTCCCCTCTGATTTTCCCAGGTTCTCTCCCACCCCCACCTACCGAACTACTCCTGCTTTCTTTTTCTCCATAGAAAGCAAACGGGCAAATTAAAACAAACAAAAAACCCAATAATTAAACAAAACAAAACCCAAAACAGGAGAAACATACATACATACAGAGACATACAAAACCCATTAATAAAACAAAATTGGAAGCCATAATATCCAAGCAAATGACTAGTAAGGTTAAAAAAAATGCCTAAACAAAGCACCATGAGACAAGGAAAAACAAACAAACAAACAATAACAAAACACTCCAGAATACCACTGAGTTTGTTTTATATTGGCCATCTACAGCTGGGCTTAGGGTTGGGGTGCCCTTGAGTATAGTTGGAGACTCTGGAGAAAACTAGGTTTGCTTTTTGCAAGCTGTGTCAATTGAAGATAGCTTCTTGGTTATTGATGAAGCTCTGTCTTGTTTTCCCTCTCAGTGCTGGGACCCTATTGAGTGTGAACCTGTCATGGTAACAATCCTGATGTGTGTCTAGGAGGCCTTCTTACCTTGGTGTCATCCATCTCCTCTGATATCTCTCATTCTGTGCATTGTCCAGATTTGAGTCTTTATTGGTTCCCATCTACTCCAGGAGGAAGCTTCTCTGAGGCTGAGCAAAACCCCTGATCTACAGTACCGCAGAATGGGGTTAGGAGTTATTTTATTGCTGTGTTTCTTTAGCAGAACAATAGGATTTGGTTTTCCTCTAGGCCCATGGCCTATCTAGTCTCAGGTTCTTGGCCGCTGGTGAAGTGTCAGGCATGGGTTCCATCTCATGGAGTGGACCTGAAATCCATTTAGATAGACCAAGGTTGGGTTTTCCCACAGTATTTGTTCAGCTGTTGCACAGGGATATTATGCAAGCAGGCTACCATTGTAGATCACAGGGTTTGTAGCTGGCTGGTGGTTCCCTTTCTGCTTTGGGTAGCATGCTGAGTACCTTCCAGTATCATGAAAACTTGTCTGTAGGGGTGAAGGTTCTCGTAAGGCATGGCAGTTTGAGTTGTGTTCACAGAGATATGTACGTGATGTTTTTAGCAGTAGGGCCTTCCCATCAGTTTGTAGAAAGCAACAAGAGCCGGGAGTGGTGGTGCACGCCTGTAATCCCAGCACTTGGGAGGCAGAGGCAGGTGGATTTCTGAGTTCGAGGCCAGCCTGGTCTACAGAGTGAGTTCCAGGACTACACAGAGAAACCCTGTCTCGAAAAACCAAAAAAAAAAAAAAAAAAAAAAAAAAAAAAAAAAAAAAGAAAGAAAGAAAGAAAAAGAAAGAAAGCAACCAGTACCCCTGGCAATTCCCTGGGTGGTGGTTGTTGACTTTCCCTGGGACCCCTTTGGCCAACAACTGAATTAGATGTAACCTATTCCTAGCACTGGAAGTTTTATTTAGCAGAGAAAAATGTCCAGTGTGTGTGTGTTTGGGGGGGGGGGGTCTAGACTTCCATTATCTGGTGACTCCATTTAGATTTCTTTCCTATATGTATATATATTTACTGTAGGAGTTTGAGTAGTAGGTTTCCATAGGACCCCCTCCAACGATCCTCAGTGTTAGCTGTCCCTCCTGCCATTTCCTTCCTGTTTGTTCTTTTCCCTTCCCCTTTCAGTTTGATCCTCCCCTTCTAGTCTGCACCCCACACCCAATTTTGCCTATTAACTCTATAGTTAAAATAGTTCTATTTTTCCTTACTCTATACCTAACTTGTCTCCAGAGTGCATGCTTTTATGTATAGTTTTTATGTGTGTCTTATTTTGTTTGTTTTAATAAGTTTTTTAAAAGTAAGGAAAAGAGGGGATTCTTGGTTTTCATCCAAGTCAAGAGGTTCACATCTGGGATGGCCCTGCTGCTTGCTGGCTATATTTTGAGGCAACACAAAAGAGCAACCATATTCTTAACCACTGAGCCATCTCTCCAGCCACTAGGATCTTCCTCTTAAAAGACCATCAAAGCTTAGTCATGGGGTTCTGCCCAAATGGTTTATGTAATCCTCATAACCTCCCAAAGGCTTCATCCATTCGTACACTACAAGTTTCACCACCTTTGCAAGGACTTTAACATCCTTCTATAGAGACAAACTGTATTCTTGTTTTCTACCACACAGCTTTGTAACTTACTTATTTCACGTGACCCATTAACTGTCTTCATACTGATACACAGATGTCATCCTTCTCTCATTCGATTTAACAGTGAGCTGATAGATCATTTATTTAGTCTCTTTTGGTGGTATTGCCTCATAACGGGACATCTTTATTCATGAATTCTTTTCCGTATTTAGAGTTATCAGTGAAGCTAGGTTTCCAGGAGTGGAAGTACTAGGCTCCAGCTCTCAGCACACCTGAAATTCCGATAGGTTTTTAGCCAGCTGTTTACAGAGGTTGTTACACTCCTCCAGCAGTGTGAGGGATGTCTTTCCCGTGGCACCTACAACCCCTTGGGATGGCTGAATGGCTGAAGGCACATTCAGAGTCTAGCTGGAGACATTGGCAAAGGAGAGGTGAACTCATTGAACGAGTGACTGACTGCTGTAGCCCTATACTTTATATTCATTCCATTCAGAGCGCAAAAGGGATGGAGCAGAGAGGCAGACACGCCCACTCTGGTGCCACTCTGTGAATGAGCTAGGGCACCGGTCCAAGACCTAGGCTGTGGGGCCAGTGTTGCCTGACTGTTCTAAGCACACTTAAGTGGAGAAGGGTGCACGCTGGGCTGGAACCAAGGCATGCTTCCGAAGCTGCAGACAGTAGGCTTGGTGTGTCTATAGAACAAGGAAGCCACTGAAGGGTTGCAAGGGTACAGGAAAGGGCCTGTTTGGGTCAGTCGTCTAGGGAGAAACTAGGCACTTTGAAAACTTCAGAACATTGCTACCCAGATGACCTGCCCTGTCTAAGACAAAGCTATACTTAGCTATGTGATTAAATGGCTTAGAATATGGGGCTGACCCAAGGCTAATCTCTACAGGCTTTTGTGTGCTAGGTTTCCTTGAAGGGCAGCTTCTTGTTTTATTCCTGAGGCCCAGCATCAAAGCACTTCCCAAATAGCAGCTCACGGGACTGGGACAAGTGCGTGCATGCGTGCACAGTTGCACGCACGCACAGTTACATGTAATGATGTTTCAGGCAGTAGCAGACAGTACACAGTGGTGGTACCGTAAGTACATATACTCTGATATTCAGACAGTTCTACTTTTATTTTCATTAACCCATGCGCAGCTTAGTTTATATGATCTTTAAAATCACTTGTGGCATAGGTTATGAGACCAATAAAGAAAGGGTTGGAATTTATACAGTCAGCTGCCAGAACGTAATAAGACACGGTTTTGTCTGTTTTCAGAACACTTAGTTTAGTTATAACCTCAGTGGATGATGCTGTGGGCAGAGTGGGACCTATCACTTGGTTCTGGGAAACCTTGCTCTGGGTCTACATGACCAGGGAGGACAGAAGGGAGCGGGGGAGGAGGGAATGTGGTTTCTTTACGACTAGTTGGTTAATAGGTTCTCAGATGCTGAACACTATTAGCAGAATCCTACAGGGGATGCTTCGAGGCTGTGACAGCAGTTATTGATGAGAGTGGAGAAGAAAGGCTGAATAGAACCAAGACCATCAGGGTCATCTGGTCAGCCTGTCTGGAATGGGTCCTGTGGGGTACAGAGAAGCTGGAGTTAGGAAAAAGGTGTCGGATTTGTGATCGGATGGCAGCTGGAGCCTTAAGTCCCCCTGCTCTTAGTCATGTGACCTGAGAGGCACCACTTCCCTTACTTAAGAAGGTAGGTAGAAGCTCAGCTTACTTGAAGGAAAGTATTTAGAAAACAGCGTGCACAGCTTCGGGTCGGTTTGGTTTGGCTTGGCTCTAGACCTTCACCCACTGATCCAGTGTCCATTCCTTTCCTACCTTCTGTCTTCCAGGTCGATCCTTCGGGACCCACAGTCTCATGTCTCGGACAGGATGGCAGAGGGTACAGGTGGTGGTGATCTCCTGACAGCTGGACCTCCCACAATGTGAAGCTTTTGCTTGGGTTTCCCACTCTACCCTTTTCTTTTTCCTTTATTATTATAATAATTATTTTTTTAAACATTAAACCATCAAGACTTCTGAAGAGCAGAAGGCTTCGCTCTGGACAGGCACCTTTTTATTGTTGGGTTTTTTGTTTTGAATTTTAAGAACATTGAATGTGGACAAAGCTTATGCATATAGTCACTGTTAATGTGTCAATGTCTTAAGTTAGGAAGCAGTTCTGGTTTTTATCGTTCATGTCTGGTTTCTTTCTCACACACATCTCAGCTCTGCCTTAGCAGCCCACTCCCACAGAAGCTCTGTCTGCCCAGAGGTTGGTACTTCTCCTGGAAAGGGATATGAAGATCTAAGGAAGCAGCCTCTGAGTGGCCTTCCTCCAGATGTGGGAGTTGCTGGACTCCTTGGATGGACTGGTCCTGGCCAGCCCTCGGGCTCAGACAGGATCAGAGATGAAGAATCTTTCAGAAGAGGAACACCGGGGGTTGGCCAGAGGGACTGTAGGAAGAAGACCTAAACCCTGGGTTTGGTTCTCTAAGTTCTTGGGAGCCCCAGGCCACAGCGGAACTCACTGCAGTGGCCATTGCTTTCTTCTTTTGCCCTTTCCAACTGGGGTCCCTGAGGAAAGAGACCAAGAGTGATCATCCCATTGCTAAGGGATGAAGAGACCACACCTCACTCTCTTTGCACAAGCCTATTAGAAGACTATTAGGACTGTTGTGCCAACCCCCTGTCAACACTTGGTCTTCCTTGGCCTCTTGTCACTACTATGAGGCCAATATCTTTCACACTCTCCTCCTAGATTGTCTTCTCTATATGTGTTATGAGTCCAGCCTGTCACAGAGACTACCTAGGTCTCAATATCCAGTTTTGATCCTTGCAGAGTACCCTCGACTGGCTGCTGCCATCATTTCCTCACAGTGAAAGGTGTGCCCTGTGTACCAGGATCCCTAGTGTCACTACTGGGTGACACTGTCAAGCGCCATCTTTCTTATCCCCAGGGACTTCACGTTAGGTGATCAACCTCTATGTCACTGTTGTCTGATGAAGAGAAAGGACCTGCCTTGAAGAGGGAGGTGTGAGGCAGATGGGGGTGCCCAGGTGGCAGGTAGAGGCCCATAAAGCAGCTAGCCGTATAAAGCACCTGACCTAGATTGCCATGTCTGCCGCACACTTCACTTGCAGCTCCCATGCAGTGTTCTTACAGACTCCTGAGGGAAGCTCCCCCTCCAGCTGCCCCATGGGCCCACCATGCTCTCTGGGGTTGCCCCTCCTGAGGGAAGCTCCCCCTCTAGCTGCCCCATGGGCCCACCATGCTCTCTGGGGTTGCCCCCTCCTGAGGGAAGCTCCCCCTCCAGCTGCCCCATGGGCCCACCATGCTCTCTGGGGTTGCCCCTCCTGAGGGAAGCTCCCCCTCCAGCTGCCCCATGGGCTCACCATGCTCTCTGGGGTCACACTCTACTTAGATGCACCTTTGGTTGCTCTGAAGCTTTTCCAGACTTTTCACCTTGTTCTGGCCTTGTGGGATGGGGTCTCTGGACAAGGAAAAAGGGATCTGTGTTCATTCTGTTTATACTTCCTAAGCTAGCACAGGATGGATAGGGAAGTAAGAGGTCAGGGGAGGTTTCCCTCAAGCAGGGGCCCCTTGTTCCTGTAGAGTGGGGCAAGGCCAGCACAGCCGACCCTGCTTAGTTAGCTCTGCCCACTTCTCACTTTCCAGCCTTCTCTTCGGCAACTCAGCACCAAAGTTTCTTTCCTCTTGGCCAGAGGTCAGCTGCTGTTCCTGTGGGTGCGTGACTGCACCTTACCTTGTGCTGCACTGTGATAGCATCTCGTCTCCTTGAGTGACTTTATAAGCAGCCTCCTGAGCCCAATCAGAGGCACCTGGGAGGGTGGGAACAGCGGCATCCCCTAATTGCAAGATACATTCCATTTCTGTTCTGCCCTCCCTCCCCTTGGGTGCTGCAATCTCTGTGCCTGAGCAGACGGGAAAAGCATTCTCAGAGCTCAGGACCCTAACTCTTCCTGTTCTAGTCCTGCTCCGGGTCCCAGGTAAAGGCTCACTATCTATACCTTATTCTTTTCTCTCCCGTCTCTAACCAAGACCTGGGTTATAGTGCTTTCCCACCCACTTTTCTTGGTGTCAATGTAGCCCCTGAGGTTGCAGGTGGGTAGCCTGCTTCCCTGCACCTTATCTTCCATGACTCCCAGCTGGTTCTGGCCTGGAGATTGCACCTCTTTCTCTGGCTCCAGTGAGAGCCAGGTCTTGAGCCCCCAAGTGCCTGCTCCTGCTGTGTCCATCCTTCCTTCCCTGGAAGCTGGCCTACGACATGCTTGCTATGCTAGGGCAGGTAGGTCAGGACCGCTGTGGGCTCTAGGCTTCTCAGAGTCCAGCTCCGTCTCTCTTGGAGACCAAGCATCCTTTCCCTGTCATTCCCTCTTCTGCCTCTCTCTGGGGTGCAGGCTTGCCGTAGGTCTGGGGCATCTGACCTCAGGTGCCTCCAGGTTTGTTAAATCTGTTCACATACTAGACGTTTTCAGAACTCGTAACGTCCTTTGGGGGGTGGGGGGTGAGGATTGCCTATTGCGAGACTAACCTGGCCTCGGGTCCTCAGTGCTCCGAGCTCAGCCCCTGTCAGTGAAGGGAGTCAGCAGGACAGATCTTAGTGCCTTATTCCATTGTCTTCCCCTGTCCAGCAGGTGGCTGTCTTCTGGCTCATTTTGTCACATGTACTCACAGTCTCCCTCCTGTACATAGCCGCAGGGGAAGGAAACCTGAGCCCCACCCACCTCCTGTGGGCTGTACAGACACACACCCCTCTTGCCTCCGCGGCCCTCACAGCAGCTTTAGACTGGGACCAAATGCTGCTGCCACATATGCACACTGCCTTTGTCCCTCCCTGTTCTCAGCTCTAGCCAGGAAGACATCAACTGCACCATCCAAACTGGCACCAGCTAACCCCCTCTGGTCACAGGAGGCCAAGGTTCAGGCTCTAGTCTCACCTAGCTTGGGGGCACTGGGGCAGGGAGTAGGAACTCTAGCCCCACCTTATAGGGTTTGCCCTTTGGCTGCCTGAGGGATGTTTTAATGTTTACTTAAAGAAAATACCCTGTTTACAGCTGGAGGAGAAAGCGCCCACACTAGGTGAGGATCTGACTCCGGACAGGGCCTGGTCTCCTTTGTGCCAGTAGTAACTGCAGTGGTGGCGAAGGCAGAGAAGCCCGGAGTGAGCAGAGGCCCTTGACCACTCTGCTTCCCGACCCTGTGGTGCTGAGACCACTCCCTGTTTTCCTCATAGCCTTCTTGCCCCACCAATCCCCACCCTGTCATTTCCTTCCTCCAAGATTCTCAGCTCTAACATATCACTATTTTAGAAAACCAGTGTTTGCAGCAATAAAGTTAAATTGTTTTGTGTGAATCTTATTCCAAGAAGTGGAAAAGAGCATCGTGGGCATCTGTTTATTCTAGTAGCTGTTTAGTGTTTGAGAAGACCGCATGGAGGGATGGATTACATGGCTTTTAACCTTTATCTTGCAGAGTGGGAAGAGCAAGAATTAGACTGCTATCCTCCAAGGAGGGACTTTACTGCCCCCCCCCCTTACCCTTCAGCCCTGGCCACCAAGAGCTCTTCCACCGCCCCCATGGGGGGTTGGGGGGGGGGACTGGTGGCTCAACTCTAGGTGGGTCTTTGGGTTACCCCTCCCCTTGACTGGATTCTCTCTCCCTATGTGACAGCTCAGACAGCTGCTGGGAGTCTACCTCAGAATTGGCTGAGCTTGGTTCTTCAGCTCTCCAGGCCAGCAGACGCTGGAGGCTGAGGCCTGTCTCTGCCTTCTCTGATTCTGAGCTTGTTGCACACAGGTCAGCACAGGCCCGACTTTGAGGGAAAGGAGCCTTGTCTGGACACATGCTCTGAAAGAAGAACCCCGTAGGTACTCGTAGCATTGGCTGATAGCAGTATCCACAGCCATTGCTGAGGGGCAAGTCGCCGCCATTCACTGCCTGGGGGCCCTAGGATTGGGGAGAGTGCTGGAACGAGTTGGCCTTTTGCTTTTTATTTTTTTAAATCCGGATGAGATCATAGGAAGAAGGAAACTTGTTTAGGGGACTTCCCCCCCCCCTACCCCCAAAACACTTTTACCCCAAGGGCTCCTTGCCATCAAAACTGGAGGATATTTCAGTTACTCTTCATGCTCATGTGGGTCAGACTTGGTTTTGAGGGAGGTTTAAAAGCCAGGCACAAGGTTAGTTTCAAATATTAATCTAATTTTTCCTTTTTTTTTTTTTTTTGCACAGAAGCTGGTAATATAGGACCTATGTGTGAACAACTTTATATGAATATTTTTTTTGTACTTGGCTTACTTGGGTTGGTATGATAACATATTTAAGTTCCTTGAACACTGTGGATTCCCCCTAATGTGTATGAATGACTGAAACTTTGTAAATTAAGGGACGTTTGTGTGAATAAAGTTATTTGATGGGGTCAAAAAGCCATATGCTATTTGAAATTGAGTGTTTTGTGATTTTTGCTTCCACTGTGTTATTGGGGTGAGAGTCAGCCTGAGTCCTGGCACCTCTGACAACCCCGCTGACCTGCCCTCAACAGACCAATTAAAGTAATAAAGAGAAGCTGGCCAGCTTGGGCAGATGACAGCCTTGGTGCCCCTCTGCCTTTCCATGTGATGAGGAAGTACCATGGCTACCTTCAGAGCAAGAAAAGAACCCATTCCAGTAAAGGAAAGGGCACATTCCTAGTTCCTCCACCTGAAGTCTGGAAAGCTGAGCTCAGACTTTCTTGGCACTGTGTAGCACTTGTTGAAGCTCTCCTGTCTAGTAAAAGTTAGTGTTTAACATACCATATCCCACCCCTTCCATTTTGGATCTTAGGAATAACAGAACAGGAAAGAATCAGAACTCTGGAATATGTGTTAGAGGAAAAGGCTTCTGACACAAACTTGGACTGTGTAAACTCCATTTTAGATCCTGGATTTAGGGACAAAGCCTTCTGGAAAGGATTCTTCTATCCTTGACCCTGCTGATGAGTTGGCACTTGAAGAATGTAGCCACAAGTTTAGTGGGGTTTGTGTGTGAGAGTCTTACAATTATTTTTTTAGAGGTGTGCACCACCAGACCTTGCTTTTGTCAAACTTTGAAACTTTGAACATTTCCAATAAAAGCGCTTTTGCCGTATCCCCTTGTAGTTAGTTGCGTAGGTGTGAAATGTAGATTCTGCTTTCGGTGTAAAGGGGAGGGAGAAGAGCCAGCAGATTCTTTGGATTCTGACTCACTGATCCAGTAAGAAGGTGCACGCCCACACCTGGCAAGATGAAAGGACCGTGGATCGGCTCTGCAGCGAATCGGCTCTGCAGCGGGTCAGCTCTGCAGCGGGTCAGCTCTGCAGCGAATCGGCTCTGCAGCGGGTCAGTTCTGCAGCGGGTCAGCTCTGCAGTGGGTCAGCTCTGCAGCGGGTCAGCTCTGCAGCGGGTCAGCTCTGCAGCGGGTCATTGGTCACTTCTCTCCAGCTTCACTTTCTCACCCACAGAGCAGTAAAGAGCCTCACAGTAGGACCAAAAAAGGCCTTTTACAGGAAAAGCAAGATGCTCCTTCTCTAGAAGAACTAGCATTCTCTCCCAGTCTTGCCCCGGACACTGGAGTTAGGGTAGTATTCAAAAGGGAAAGATGAGGTTGTGACATGCTTGGTCATAGCTAAGGAGACACCGGAACAAAGTAGTAAAGCACCGTGCTCCAAGGATTAGAGGTGTGTCAGTCAGACCTTCTGTGCAACGATCTACAACACCCAGTGTCTTAGTTGCACTGGGCACCTTGGTGAAATACAAAACAGAAGCAACAGCCCGCGTGATGGTGCACACCTTTCTTTACTGCTACGGGGAGACTGGCATGTGAATCTCTGGGTTTATGGCCAGCCTGATCTGCATAACAAGTTCCAGGTTAGCTAGGTCTACAGTAGGGGTGGGGGTGGGGCGCTCAGAAGGGAGGGGCTATTCAACTTAGTTTAAAGTTGAATATCAAGGTGCAAAAGCTTCAGACAGCTGATTACATCTACAAAGGTAACAAGGAAAAAAGCCTTTTAGATCACTGTGCAGGGTCTTCCCACATCTGTTAATGTAATCAATAAAATCCTTCAGATGCCCAGACCCATTTTAGTTGATTCTAGAGTCACACTGACCCCAACTCTGCCTTGTCAGCGACACAATACCTCGTTGTAAAAAGCACTCAGTCCAACTTGAAAAGTCTCCATAGTTTTTAAAGATTTTTTGTGGTGTCTGTCTGTGTCAGAGAGACAGAGATCACCTGCATATGGGGTGTAGTGTGTGTCAGGGCACACGTGGAACTACTAAGCCATCTCATAACTGACCCCCTCTCCTATAGTCTAACAGCGTCAATGCTGTAAGAGTCAAAAGTTTTAACAGGCCTTCAGCTTAGAATGGCATAGAATAAACATTCTTCCAGAAGGGAAGAATCCAGGTGTAACAAAGAATGGTTATGCTAAGCAAGACCTAAAGCAGGCTCAGAACATACCAAAATCTGCAGCTCTCTACCTAGTGTCTGAGGCCCCAATGAAATTGACCTTCAAAGAATATAGGTATCCACACCCCTTCAGCTCTGTGGCCTCTCCAGTGGGTTGCAGTCCATTTGTACAGCTTTCCTTGGCTGACATCTCCACTATCCTGGGGGTCTCCATGAATGTCACTTCTCTCAAACAACCCCAGCATTTTGCTGTCTTCATATTCTCTGCCTGAAACAAGCCTGTTCGCACACCTTTTCCTCTGCCAAACAAACAGGCCTGTGTCTTCACACTGAGCTTCCTTCAGCTTCTTAGGATACAGACAAAATGAAACTCTTGGCAGAAATTGAAAGGAATGCAAGCTAGGAATCCCCCGTGCCTGAGTCTAGGGTGACCCCAAAGGAGCAGAAGTTTGACCCATTCTTTCCTCCAGAGTCCGGCTGCGAGCCTCGGGCTGGGAGTGTCCCTGGCATCTTTTCCCGTCTCCCTCCGCGGAATGGCTATGGCAAGGACAAGCACGGCTGGGGGATGGCAGAATCACCGCGGGGGCTGCGGAACTCCTGCCTGGGGGCACTTAGGTCCCCAAAACCTAATGCCAGTGGGGGAGGGTGGGCACGACCCTGTGTGTGGCGGCCACGTAAGCGGAAATGACTTAACTAGTTCTTCCGGCCTCTGTGGGAGGCTGATAGCTTCTCAGAGAGCGTGGGTTCGGATGGTTTGAACTGATTGGCTTAGAAGCTTGTGGTAGGCGGGTTCTGTTATAAGCCTATAAAAAGCCAATCTGAGTCTGCGCACGGGGCTCACTTCTTTTACCCTGCGTGGTGAGACTGTGACCCCCAGAGCTCTGGAAATTAAAATCCCTCTTGCAAATTGCATCAGGTCTGTTTCCCGTGAGTGATCGGGGTGCCGGTTTCCGAGGCGTGGGGTGCTGGAGTACCCCCGTTTTTCTTTCGGGTCTTACAAAATCTCACATGGAAGGCCCCTAGCCCAGTGCAGATAGAAGTTCTCAGAAGCTCATGAGATGGGCCTCCACTGTGAGGCTTTCTCAGCAGTTTTGTCTTCCAAGCTCCCATCAGAACAGCCCTTTCTGCTTTTAGCACTTGAGGGCTTTCTAGTTCACAGTACCACAGTTTCAAAGGCCTCCGAACCACGGGGTCAGGCTTAACACAGCGCTGGCCCCACTCGGTGCCAGTTTCTATCTTGGTCTCTTTTTCTGTTGCTGGGATAAAAAAGCTTGAGAAAAAGCAACTTAAAGGAGCAAGTTCACAGTCCTAGCTAGGAAGTCAGGATGGCGGGAGGTTGAAGCAGATGATCACACCCACAACCAGGAGAGAGAACACTGAATGCAGACGCGCTAGCAGTGCAGCTGTTTCTCTACATCGGCTAGAGCTGCTCAGAGAATGGTCCCAGCCAAGCTGGGTCTGCCTCATCTACTAACATAACATCCCTCACAGGTGTTCCCAGAGGCCTAGCTCCAGGAAATCCTAGAATTCTAGATTTGACACCACTAACCAACCAACACACTCAACCAAGTCAGTGTTCATGTCAGTGGAAGGCGTTATCCAGAACCTCACGGGTCCTGCCTCACCCTACTCACTTCTGTTTGTTGTCCAGGCCTTTAGTGGCTTGATAAATATCTGCTTCCAGCCTACTCACTGCTATCCAGGAGCTTCTGTTCCAGAGGAAGAAATTGGGTGATATAGGAACATTGGTCTGGCAGGCTGGACCAGGGGGAGACAGAAATGAGGCCCTGGAACAAACTGGAGGGCATGGCGGAGTCTTCTGGAAGGAGGTAAGGCCTAGGTGACCGGTCTGTCCACCCTACTGCCTAGCCAGAATCCCACTCCAGACCTTACTCAGTCTGCAGTCTCAACTGCCCGGGTTTCCCTCAACCTCTGGCCTTCCAACTTGGAGCCTTGCAGGAGGTCTTTCCATTACCATATCCATGCCTGGGGTTCCAAAGGAGCTCCTATGGCATTGAGACCCATCTTGGTCAGTATCCACACAATTTCCTTCTAAGTCAACAGAGCAGGCCACACAGTGGCCCAGAACACTGTAGACTTTGTAGCACTTAACATTTCTTCTACTTTTCAAGCCTTGCCGACCAGCATCCTCTCTGTTTCTGCTTCAAAGTCATCTTGGCTTTCCTGCTCTCTCTAAGCACCCTGAGCCTTTGCACGCCTGTTCTGTCCACCTGGAATACATTGGTATTCCTGCTTCATACAGGTGATTTGTTTATGTCACCTAAGACCCTTCCTGACTTATTTGAAGAAACAAGTCCCCACCATCACTGACTATTCAACACGTCTCATTTCTCCTAAGTCACATCACTACCACAGTGTACTATATAATGTGTGTGTGTGTGTATGTATATGTATATATGTATGTGTATATGTATATATATGTATATATATGTGTGTGTATGTATATGTATGTATGTATGTGTACATGTATATATATGTGTGTGTGTATATATATATGTATGTATGTGTGTGTGTGTGTGTGTGTGTATATATATATATATATATATATATATATATATATATATATAAGAGAGAGCCTGGTCCCAACTGATATATCTACAACACAGCTTTTTTGGGGGAAGGGGGGTTGGGTTTTTCGAAACAGGGTTTTTCTGTGTAGCCCTGGCTGTCCTGGAACTCACTCTGTAGACCAGGCTGGCCTTGAACTCAGAAATTTGCCTGCCTCTGCCTCCCAGAGTGCTGGGATTACAGGCGTGCACCACCACACAACAGTTTTTTGAGCCTAAGACTAGGGGACATTGTAGGAAAGGGGACAGTGGATTATAGAGAGCCAGAGAACAGGGAGTTTGCTGTAATATTGTGTCTTGAAGGAATGCCTGAAGCTACAGCCTCACCAATACATCTATCTAAACATGATCTGAACAGGGGCATCAGTATACCTGCTAATCCTGATGCAAGAAAGCTCATGGGACCTCAGCCCTACATGAAGACAGAGAAATAGCTTTCCTAAGGAGAGAGCACACCAACTGATTAGCTAGTACCAAATGGTCAGCCCTGAAAACATGAGTATAAATAACATATAGACTGAGCAAGTTGCACTTATGAACTTAAGAATATATATATATCTATATATATACATATACATATACATATATACATACATATATAGTATTGCACACTTATGTATATAATAACTGGAAAAAGAGGCTAGGAATTTGAACAAAATCAAAGAGACTTATGGGAGGTTTGGAAGGAGGAAGTGAAAGGGAGAAATGTAATTATATTCTGTAGATTACAAAATATAAAAAAAAAATGTGTATGTCCTTAAAGAGCACCTGATATGGCACCCAGTAAACCAGCAGATTGTAAGTGTTAAGTAGATGGATGAGAGAGACCCTGTGTCATCAGAGTCTATTTATTATTCCACAATCTCAAGGAAAGATTGGAAGCCAGCCGGGCAGATTGTCACCATGGGACAAGAACGCAGAGTCTGTTAGCCCCAGTCCACTCTGCCTGGCTTTATTCCAGCCAGCCCCAGAGACATAGGAATGAAACTTAAGGGTATTACCGGATGCAAAGAGTGAGACTGCAGTTTAATTTCTTTCACCTGGAGCTTGATCGAGGCCAACCAGTAAATATTTTAGGCTTTGTTGGCTCCAGGGTCCGTTGAAGTTTTTCAGCTCTCCTGTTGCAATGCACAACTGCCATTGAGAATATGCACACAAATGAGTGTGTCTGAGTCCTGATAGAACTCAGATTATGGACTGAAATTTGAATTTCCTATCTCCTCCAGGGTGTCAGCACTGTCACTTCAACCCAGTCAGAACCACACACCTGCCAGGCACAATGGTTCACACCTTTAATCCCAACACTTGGGAGGCACAGTCAGGTGGGTCTGTGTGAGTTTGAGGCCAGCCTGGTCTACATAGTAAGTTCCAGGCCAGCCAGGGCTACATAAATGAGAACTGGTCTAAATAAATAAATATGATAAATTAATACATACATAATAAAATTATACCCAGGAGCGGTCTGGGGGTTACTTTTGTGAGCAGTCTGTGAATTACATGGCAACCCATCAGATGAAGCCAGCTCAGTGATTGTGCCAGGTGCACAGGACTGAGGACGGTGCCTGTGCCTGTCAAGAGCGGGGAGGATAATCCAAGCCCGGAGACCTGCTTCATGCCCACCTGGTTCCTTGGTGACAACTTGGGGTAGGGAGGAGGGAAGTAGATGCCACCTGCTGTTCTAGTTTCATTCTGTTGCTGTGGTAAATACATGACAAAAAAAAACAAAAAACAAAAAACAAAACAACTTCAGGGAGGAAGGGTTTGTCTTGTTATACTTCTAGGTTTATAAATGAGAGGAGTCAGGCAGGAAACTGAAGCAGAGTCCATGACGGAACACTGCCTGCTGGCTTGCTCACCATCTCCTACTTAGCTAGCTTTCTTATATAGACCAGGAGCATCTGCCCAGGGAATGGTACTGCCTACAGTGAACTAACCTCTCCAATATCAGTTAACTATCAAGATAATCTCCCTGTCTTAGGATTTCACAGCAGTGAATAGACACTATGACCAAGGCAACTCTCATAAGGATACCATTTAATTGGGGATGGCATACAGTTTCAGAGGTTCAGTCCCTTATCACCAAGGCAGGAGCATGGCGGCATCCAGGCAGGCACTGTACAGGAGGAGCTGAGAGTTCTCCATCTTCATCCGAAGCCTACCAGAAGACTGGCTTTCAGGCATCTAGGACAAGGGTCTTAAAGCCCACACCCACAGTGACATACCTACTCCAAAAAGGCCACACTTTTTAGTTGTGCCCCTCCCTGGGCCAAGTATATACAAACCATCACATTCCACTCGCTGGCCCCCTTGCACTTGTCCAAACATATGAGTCCATGGGGGCCATACCTAAACATAGCATAATGCAAATACATTTAGTCCAACTTCCAAAGTTTTTATAGTCTACAGCAGTCTCAGCAATGTTAAAAGTCCAAAGTTCAAGGTCTTTCTGAGATTCATCCAGTCACTTAACTGTAATCTCCAAAGAAGACAGGAAACCAGCCAAACTTCAAACTCTGCATCTCCATGTCTGATGTCAAAGTGGTCTTCAGATTTCCAACTCCTTTTTCATCTTTGTTGGCTACAACACAGTTCTTTCTCCTGGGCTGGTTCTACTCCCTGTTAGCAGCTTTCCTCAGCAGGTAACCCATGGCTCTGGCATCATGAACATCCTGGGGTCTCCAAGGCAACATGTTACAGCTTTTTGCTTCAATGTCTGGGATCCACACATGATCTTCTGGGCTCCTCCAAAGGACTTATATCATTTCTCCAGCTCTGCCCTCGGTAGCACTCTAGGCTCTGTTTGACTCCACTCCACTGCTGCTGCTGTTCTTGGTGGTCATCCCATAGCATTGGTCTCTCCAATACACTGGGGTCTTCCTTTGTAACGAGGCTTTACCAATAGCCTCTCTCTCATAGACGCTCTTCATGGTGCCAAGCCTCAACTTCCTTACATGACTCTTTCAGTCCTGAGCATTCAACTGAAGCCGAGGCTACACCTTCACTGATGGCCTTCTCTGGCCTCTCATAGTGGGCACATTTTGCCTAGTAGGTCATTGTTGTAGCATCAGGAGTCAGCGCTGAGGGAAAGCATTCCTGTCTTCTACCCTAGCCGCAGCGTAGCACTTTCCATCACTGTGAGAGCTAGGGGTAGAGTTTGCTGGTTGTTCATGAAGCCACACAAGTTGCTCATACTCACTCGTTTCCCATCCGCATCACTTCATTGGCTGCTTGGACCTTTCTGCCTCTTCTCTACTTTCATTTCACCTATGACCCACTCTGCCCACCTTTTAAAATACCCCCTCCCCCACTGACCTCTTACTGGTTTTCTGACTTCTACATTTACTCCACACTAAAACACAAAATGCAAGGTTCGAAGCTACCACCAACGTAAAAGAGAGAACACCCAACATCTGTCCCTCAGTGCCTGGGTGACATTAGCAAGTTAAAGAAAAAACAAAAAACAAAAAACTCCCAGTTCATCAGTTTACTTGCAAATTTCATTTTTTCATCTTTCAAGAAGCTGAATAATAGTTCATCTGATGTATGTGTAGCACATTTTGTTTTCCATTTGTCACTGATGAGCATCTAAGTTGATTCAGGTTACTACCTCTTGTCACTAGGATGGCAGTGAGCATGAATGTGCACATCTCTTTAAAAGGTGATTTTCTAGGTTAAAAGACCTTCAGACTAATTTCCCAAGTGCCTCTACTATAAACCTCCTACAATAGAGACAAAATTTCCCTTCCCCCATACCCATGCATTTGTTATCCTTTATATTCCTGATGATGGCCAGTCTGAGATGAGAGAGGTTCTTAACATAATTTTAATTTGCATTTGCCTGATGGCTATGGCTGTTAAACATTTATTAAAGAAATTTGAAAACATTCTGTTCCATTTCATAGCCCAGTTTTAAGTAGGCTTTTTTTTTAGTGTTTAGTTTTTGTTTTTTGTTTTTTAAGTTGTATGTATTTATTTTGTACATATGAGTACACCACCATTGCTCTCTTCAGGTACACCAGACCCCATTACAGAAGGTTGTGAGCCACCATGTGGTTGCTGGGAATTGAACTCAGGACCTCTGGAAGAGCAGTCAGTGCTCTTAACCGCTGAGCCGTCTCTCCAGCCCTATTGTTTAGTTTTGTGAGTGCTTTGTATATCCTAGATGGTATTACCTAGATGGTAATCCTGTTACATGCATGTCTGGCAAAGACGTTCTGCCTTCCTATGGGCTGCCTCCTCACTTGATCAGCTACTTCCTTCCCTGTACAGTTTATAGTTTCATGAAACCTCATTTGTCAATTATCAATCTTATTTCCTTAGGCATCAGAGTTCTATTTAGAAAGTCCTTGCCTGTGCCTAGAATTTGAAGCTGTCCCTACTTTACCGTTAGCGGGTTCGGGGCATTAGGCCTCATGAGGAAGTCCTTCATTCATTTGGGGTGGTTTGTGTAGGGTGAGAGGTAAGGATTTAGTTTCATTTCTCTGTATGTTGACCTGCAGGTTTCCTAACACGGTGACCAGAAGCAACTTAAGGAAAAATCTTTATTTCGGCCTCTGGTTCCTGAGGGGTTAGTGGGAGAGGAGGCGTGGTGGCAGGCAGCTGAGGGGGGAAACTAGGAGACTACATGTCAACAGCATAAGGAAGCAGAGAGAGTAGACTGGAAGAGGGGGGTGGCTGTAAACTCTGTCCCCTCTGCAAGGCTGAACAACCTTTCTTCTCCCTCCTTCCTCCTTCCTTAGCCCCCTCAGAGGACACCAGCAGCTGAGAGTCAGGTGTTCAAGTACCTGAACCTGTGGGTGGCATTTCTTATTCAAACCACACCTTTATTTTATTGAATTGGAAAATCTAAAATAAATGGACGAATTACTAGAAGTGTACACACAAAATTAAACCGATATGAGATTAATAGACCCGCATCCAGCAATGAGACCAAAACCTAATAGTCTCAAAAACAAAACAGTAGGACCAGATGGAGCCACTGCAGAACTCTACCAGGACTTCAGAGAACTAGCAACAACACTATCCTAATTACTCCGTGAAATAAAAAAGGAAGGCATGCTTCCAAACTCTCTTTATGACGCCAGTATATACTCTGATGCCGAAACCTGATAAAGGGGAAAAGAAAGAAAGAAAGAGAGAGAGAGAGAGAGAGAGAGAGAGAGAGAGAGAAAGAAAGAAAGAAAGAAAGAAAGAAAGAAAAGGAAAATTACAGGCAAATTTCTTGATCAATAAAACAAAAACACTCAGGAAAATACTAGCAAACCTAATTTAAGCTCACACAAAAAAGTTCATCTACCACAGTCAGGCTTCACAGAAATTTAGTGAAGGGTCAACATATATAAAGCCATGAATACTAGCCATCATACATTACTGGATTAAAAGGCAGAAAAACATGATCATCTCATGAGTTGCAGAAAAAGCCTTTGACATAGGCCTTTGACAAAATCCAATTTTCCATCATGAAAAGGTCTCGGGGAGGCCAGGGATGGGGATCATTAACTAAACATTAGAGGGCTATATACACATCATGCTAATCACAAAATCCCCAAGCATTCTCACTAACACCAGGGCTCCCATTCTCTCTGTTCCTTTTCAATTTAGTGCTTGGAGTCAGAAGGGAATGGGAAGGATACAAACAGAAAGGAAGTCAAAATGCTGCTATTCGTAGAAGACGGTCCTCTATGTGAGATCATAGAGGCTCCACCAGAACACTTTTACAGTTAATACTTTCAGCAAAGTAGCTGGATAATGGCCACAGGAATAACATGAGTGACCTGGGAGCAAACCTAACCAAGGAAATGAAGGACTTGTACAATTGAAACTGCCAAAGGAAGACACTGAGTAAGATACCACAAGATGGAAATATCTTCCATGCATGCTTCTGGATTGGAAAAAAAATCAATATTGTGAAAAGAGCCACCATACCAAACCTACAGATTCAGTGCAATTCCAGTTAAAATACCAAGATCTTTCTTCATTGACACAGAAAAAAAATATTCTCAAAATGTATATATATGGTGGCATAAAAGATCAAGGGTAGTGAAAAGAATCCTACAAAAAAGAACACTGTTGTAGGCACACCATACCTGATTTCATATACTACAGAGCCATACAAATCAAAACAGCATGGTACTGGCACAAACATACACATATGTCAAAGTAATGGAAGAGAGGAACCAGATGTAACTTCCATATAACTACACCTACCTGATCTTTAACAAAGATGTCAAAAGTTCATCGAGGAAAAGACAGCATGAAACAGAAGTAACCAACCCAAGAGAATGTTCCCATGGTATTCTGAATATCAAACCTTTAGTTTCTAATAGTATTGATGAACTTCTGAACTGTCTCTCCAGCCTTGGATTATGTTTTCTAATCCAATCTGCTAGGCTGTCTTTTTCTTGGGAGAATTAAAATCATTAATATTCAGGGTTATTTTTAAAGTGTGTATCAATTCCTGTCAGTTTCTTGATTTTGTGATATCTTTTAGACCTCTTTTGATTCCCTATCATGATATTATTTATTTACTTATTCCTTATGACATCTTGGGTGTGTCTGTCCTTTGCTTCCAGTTGAAGCATTCCTTCCAGTATCCTCTGTAGAGTTGGTTTAGTGGTTATAAGTTCCTTTATTTGTTTTTATCATGGGAAGTTTTTGTTTTCCTGTCAATTTTACTTGATAGTTTTGCTGGTTAGAATAGTCTGGGTTGACAGTTATGGTATTTCCAAACTTAGAATACATCTTTCCAGGCTAGCACTGGCTTTAAGTTTCTGTAAACTTATCAGTTGTTATTCCAACAGGCCTCCCTTTATAGGTAAACTGCAGCTTTTAATACCCTTCCCTTACTCTGTGTTTCTGATGTCCTAACTGTGTCATGGAGAATTTCATTTTTGCCCCTGTCTAGTTGATATTCTGTAGGCTTCTTGTACCTGGATGAGTATGACTTTCTCTAAGTGTGGAAATTTTTCTTCTATGATTTTGTCAAAAATATGTTATATGTCTTTGGTGCAATATTATATTCTTTTGCTTCTATGCCCATAATTTGGTCTTTTTAATGATATCCTGAGCATTCCCATATTCTATTCATATTTTGAAAGAATTTATCATTGACCTTTATTGTATGATCCAATTTCTCTACCTTGTCTTCCAGCTCTGGTTCTGTTTTCCACATGATCCATTCTGTTGGTGAGGCTTTGCCCTGAGTTTTTAATTTGGCTTATTGAATTTTCATCTCCAGCATCATTTCAGTTTGGCTTTTCTTCAGTTTTTCTATTTGTGGAATTCTATTTTCATTTCTTATATTAAATTCCTTATTTCATTTATTTTTTTTCTCTCTCAGAGTATATTCATGTCTTCTTTGAGCTCGTTTGAATTCTGTCTGGATATCCTTCCAGGTCATTCTCCCTGGGGTTCTTTATTACAGATTAGTACTTTTTGGAGGAGATGTATTGTCTTGGATTTCTGTGTGTTTTGTTTCGAAACACTGGAACTTGCACATCTGGATTTAGTTGGCTGAGTGGAAGGATGGCTTGGAGGCTGATTCTGGGGCTGCTTACCTGTTGGTACTGGGAGTGAGTCGGAGTTGGAAGTCTCAGGGGTCTGGAAACACCTTGCCTCTGGGTTTTGAGAGCAGAGTGGAAGGCAGGAGTTTAGGTCAGTTTCTCTGGGTCTGAAGACCCCCATTTGTCAGTGCCTGGAGCTTGAGAGAAAGCTGACATTTGGTGCTCATGGTCTAGGGACCCCTCATGTGTCCTAGCTTTGTTTCTTAAGCCAACAGACACCCTATAAAGCACACTTCAAATAAAAAGGTTCTAAGTTCAAATATGTTAAAGAAGGTTGTTTGTCTTTATTTCCCTTTTGGGACTTCTGTGCATCTTCAAGGCTGTGAAAACTTGTACCAAGTGCTCTTCCTCAAGCTTCTCAGATCACTGGTCTCACATTGAACCACCTGCTAACATCTCCTCATACTAATTTCATGAGAAAAATGCATTAGAGTTCATATTGGAAGATGCTGAACAAGATCATTTCTACACCTTTACGATCCTAATTTTCTTCCAGGGGACTTTAGCCTCCCCATCCTATTTCCCATGAGGCTGTAATCACATCCTTCTTGCAAAACCTTCAGTAATTTCCTCTACTCATTCTTCTGGTTCCCTAAGGGCATACAAAAATATTGGAAATTTAATAAACAGATCCTAGAACTCTTGCCCGAATGCGTTGGGAGCACTGACCAGGCAATTTGAATGTAGTAAGAACACAGAGTGGTAGCTCCAGACAACATGTGTGGCATATGTGTCAAGTGTGGCACCAAGCCCACAGATTCCTGGCTCCACACTGGCAGAGCCTGGCGCTTTCATCTAGTGTTTACCTAACACCAACGCATCCCGTTAGCCTTGGCTGGGAGGCACCTGCAACTTAGTGGTTGTGCATACTGGATCTACTATGAAACCACATGGGTACCAACCAAGCTGCTCTACTTTTCAAGAACCCAGTTTCCTCATATACAAATGAGGGCAATTTATATCTTTGTGTGGATGGGTCACTGCTGCACAAATGGAAGACTCCCAAACAGCAATTATGGAAACAAGACAGAATCTGCCTTCTTTCACACACTAAACAAGGAGCAATCCAGGGCTCATATTGAATGTATCAAGTCAGCAAAGTTTCATCGTCTTGTCTTCAGTCCGTGGCTACCAGTCTCTAAGGCCCCTCCCAGTGCAGAATGGATGCTGGAGCCTCACAGGTTCCATCCTCATCCCAACTGCAGCATAAGGAAGGGGGAGGGGAAACACCTGCCCCCTCTGCCTTCATAACCTTCTCCTAAAACAGACAGCACACTTCTTTCTATGTGGATTGGCTAAAACTTAGTCACATGGCCACATGTGTTGCCAAAAATACTGGAAAGCAAAGTTCATAATCACAGTGTTCGTGGTTAAAGGAGACCAGATATTGGGAGAGGGCAGCTACCTGGGCTATGATATCAGATATTCCACTGGGTTACTAGAATAAACGCTACCACTAATAGTAGTGGTGGTGCATGCATGTAATCCCAGACTAGGAAGGCTGAAACATGAGAATTGCTACAAGTTCAAGGTCAGGGTGGGCTCTATACTGAGTTCAAACCCATCCTAATCCACGTAGAGAAACTTTACCCCACACACACACAAAATGCAAATTTAGCTTCAAAACACAACAAAACAGTTAAAAAGTCACACACACACAAAAAAAGGTTAGGTTAGGTAGGAGTGAAGAAGAAAGAAAAGAAATAGAGCATATTCAATCTCCAGGCCTATTCCTCGTTCCACGTTCTGTGTTCTGATCCTGCCTCGTAAATCTACCTGACCCCCCTATGCCTTGTTCAATCCACTGAGTCCACTCAGATTTATCCTGCCCATCATATCCCGCATCTGGCCTAGCCCACACCATGCATCCTGAGCTCTGGTCCAGCCTGATGAATCTACCTGATCTGAGTCTACCTGTGCCCTCCCAATCCTGAGACCTAGCCCAGTTCTCACATCTTTTCTGCACCAGCACAATGTAGTGAGTTCTGTGTGCACTATTCCCAAGCCTTGGCCCCCAAAGAGATACTTATCCCAGCCCGCTGAATCCACTAAATCCTAGACCATTCATGCCACACCCAACCTCCAGATTTAGCCCAGGTTAGCACATACTATTGCTAGTCTAATATGGTGCGGCCTCTGCATGTTACCAAACTGCACTACACTCAACTTCCAGGCTAGGGAAACACACGTGTGTATCTATATAATCTGGTAAGTCCCTGGAAACTTGGATGGTCATACCAGCCAACCCCTCAGGTCTAGCCTCAGTCCCATGGCCTGCATGCTAGACTCGTGAGTATCCAAGACCCTGGTCCACCTACGCCATCCTTACACTTCTAGACAACTTGGAGAGCGTAGCCCAAGCAGATCCAGCTGTTAGTCCCACTCACCTGTTTCTTATTTACCAATGAATCTGAATCACCTCCCCCCATTCCTCTAACACAAAAGCAACACTGTCCCTCTAAAGGGCTGACCCACCAAGCTCTCATATGTGATCTGAAATAAACCAGGCTTAAACAATAAAACCACAATCAAACGTCCGCTCTACAGAGGCTACCTAGAACCTCACATCAGACACCCAACCAAGGAAAGAAGTTCACGTGTCTGCGTCTCATAAAAACACAAACATGAAAGGCCAAGACAATAGAACCGTTATCCCTACCTCAAATCCACCAGTGCTATAGAAATGGTGTCCAGTGAGAATTATCTGGGTGAACACCAGGCCACAGAACCTAAAAAAATTGATAATGTTTGTTAAAAAAAATCAATTTTAAAGAACACACAAGTTCCAACAGCTTATAATGGTTGGCTGTTGGTTATAAACTTGACTGTATATGCAATCTAGGGGCTGGAAATGGCTCCAAAGAATACTGGTTGCTCTTTCAGAGGGCCCAAGTGTGATGCCCAACACCCATATGGAAGCTTGCGGCCATCTGTGCCTCCAGTGCTAGGAGAGCCGGTGCCCTCGTCTATCCTTCGTGCACACTCTGTGCACTTGGATATATGGTGCACAGACATATATGCATGTAAAGTACCCATGCATATACGACTGGCTTAAATTAAAATTTAAAAAGGAAAATCTAAAAGAAATGGACAAGCGTCTAGAAGTTTACAGAGGCATCCAACCACCCAAGTTAAATCAAGAAGAGATCACTATCCTACATAGAATGATAAGAAAAAGAAGAAGATTGAAACAGCATCAAAAAGCCTCCTGAGCCGGGCAGTGGTGGCACATGCCTTTAATCCCAGCACTTGGGAGGCAGAGGCAGGCGGATTTTTGAGTTCGAGGCCAGCCTGGTCTACAGAGTTGAGTTCCAGGACAGCCAGAGCTACACAGAGAAACCCTGTCTCAAAAAACCAAAAGAACCAAAAAAAAAAAAAAAAAAGCCTCCTGAATAAAAAAACAGAAGAAGCCCTGGTCCAGATGAATCTCCAGTAGATTCCCACCAGACTCTTGAAAAACCATCTACAACTAAAAATTGTTGAATCCTTCAAAAAAGAAAAAAGGAACAGAAAGAGCATTTCAAAACCCATTTTACAAAGCCACTATCATCAATATAAAAACCAGGTTAAATGCACATACAGAGATACTACAGAACAATATTGCTGATGAACATAGATGCAAAAATTCTTCTTCTTCTTCTTTTTTTTTTTTTTGGTTTTTCAAGACAGGGTTTCTCTGTGTAGCCCTGGCTGTCCTGGAACTCACTCTGTAGACCAGGCTGGCCTTGAACTCAGAAATCTGCCTGCCTCTGCCTCCCAAGTGCTGGGATTACAGGCGAGTGCCACCACGCCCGGCTGATGCAAACATTCTTTGTTTTTTTTTTTTGTTTTTTGTTTTTTGGTTTTTTTGGTTTTTCACAGGGTTTCTCTGTGTGGTCCTGGCTGTCCTGGAACTCACTCTGTAGACCAGGCTGGCCTTGAACTCAGAAATCCGCCTGCCTCTGCCTCCCAAGTGCCGGGATTACAGGCGTGTGCCACCACGCCCGGCGGTTGATGCAAACATTCTTAATGAAGTTCTTGCAAGTCAAATACAGGTATGACAAAAAAAATCATCCACCATGATCAAGTTGACTTTATCCTGGAGATGTAGGGATGATGGTTCAACATTTATAAGTAAATAATTATTTAAAATTAGTCATGTAACCTGGCTTAGCGGTTTAAAAAAAGTCACATGATTTTTAGATTTAGCATCTATTTCAATAGATGCTTAAAAGGCCTTTGACAAAATGCCACATGATTTCCTCATAAAAGTCCTAGACAGAGTAGGCTAGAAGGACCATACCTCACCACAACGAAGACTGACAAACCCATAGCCAATATCCTAAATGAGGAAACACTTGCATCAATCCCATTGAAATCAGGAACAAGACAGGGCTGTCCACCACCCCACTCCCTTTCAGTACAGTTCCAGGGACAGTGAGACAAGAGAAGGAAGTGTGGATGACAAGTTATCACTTTTTTTTTGCAGATATGATAATATATATTAAAGATCTGAAAGATTCCACCAGAAATGATCAACAATTTCAATAGCAGGATACAAAGTCAACTTTCAACAATCAGTAGCCTTTCTATCTACCAATGATAAACATGATGAGAACAAGATCACAGAGACATTTTACTTACCATACCATTGAAAAATAGTAAAACACCTAGAATAAGCCTAACCACGAAGGCAACAGATCTCTGTAACTACTTTACACCTCTGAAGAAAGAGACTGGGATAGCACTAGAGGATGGAAAGACTGCCTGTGCTCTTGGATTGGTAGAATTCATATTATGAAAATGACCATATTACCAAAAGCCATTTGCAGATTAAATGCAACCCCACTCAAAACCCCTGTGCCATCCTTTGAAAAAAAAAAATCCCCATATTCATATGGAACCACAAAGCAGGCCTGAACAAAATGAACTATGCTGGGGGGATTGCCATCTTAGATTTATTACAGAGCTACAGTAATAAAACCAGCACCAGCAGAAAAGAGACTTGTAGATCAGTGGCACAAAACAGAAAAGCCAGTCTGAGTACATGTAACTCCAGACATCTGGTATTTGACAAAGATGGCAAAACGCACACAGTGGGGAAAAGGAAGGAGTCCCAACCAATCCTGCCGGAGACCGTGTCTATCTACCTATAGATGAATCAAATCAGACCCATATCTATCACCTTGTACAAAATCAACTCCACATGGATCAAGACATACGTTGAGAAAACAAGGGCAGTACCCTACAAGATGTATGTGTGAGATAGGCCTTTATGAGTAGAGCTCTGTTTTCCCTGGAATTAAAACCAACAGTTGACAGATGGCACCTCATAAAACTAGGAAGTGTCTGTACATCTAAGGAAACAGTTAGCTGAGTGAAGAGGAAGTCCACAGGGTGGGAAAGACTCTTTACCAGCCATATATCTACGGGGAAATAATATCCAGACTATAAAAAGAATTCAAAACATGAGTGAAGAAAGCAAATGATCCAATCAGGAGACAGGCTGTGGATTTGAACAAAGAGTTTTCAAAAAGAAGACTTAAAAATGCCTGTGCGGTGATGTAATATTATGAAAACATCTCTTACTTTCTAGAAACTTTCACTGGATCTCATAGCCAAAGTCAATAATACACCTTGAGGTTACTTAAAACTTAAGACTGCTATCCTACTGAGTTCTCAAACTCTTTGTTTAGCCTTCCTTTAAGAGAACAGTGTAACAGTCTACTTTACTTGCTTTGGATTTCCTATGTGATCAACTTTTACAAATTAAGCTAATGTCTAGCTGTAATCTTGAACTATGTAGCCTCTCCTGCCCTTGATCCAGATAATGCACGGGTGTCACATGCTGAAAGCATCAAAGTTGGGAGCAACTTCTACATCTACGTGAAGCTTGGAAACAACCACTGATGGGTATTGGCATAACAATGGTATTTGTTATCTAGGTCTGAGAGGATCAGAAGGAGCCATTGACTTAGTCTCTGTATAACTCTGTTAAAGATTTCTATAAAGTATCCCATTCCTTTCCCCATTAACAGCTTTCTATGTGGTTTAAAAAATACAGAGCAAAGCCCTTGCTAGGCACAGACAGACACACAGGGACAGACACAAACATAGGGATAAGCAGATTCACAAGACATCCTCCAGGCAGTAGCAGATTCAGACTCTTGCGATGGAAGACCCAGGGGGCATGAAGTGAGGGATTCAGTTTTAGACTCACGCTTGGCTCAGTGAGTCCAAGGGGAAGAAGTGCTTTGGCTTCTTTCTAAATGTGACAACTGTGTTACTGGTAACTCAGGGTTAATCACTGAGGCGTATAATTCATGCAGCTAAGAAATATTTCCAAAAGTTTTCATCATTCTTAGCAATTAGGGAAATGCAAATCTGAAACACTTTAGGATATAAAAAAACAACTTGGACCAAATGTTGGCAAGGATACTGGGAAAAGGGAAGCCCTCGTTCACTATCCATGGGACTGCAATCTGGTACAGCCACTCTGGGAGTAAGAAGTGTGGAGAAATTCTCAAAACGCTAAAAATAAAATCTGCCATTCGACCAAGCTATGCCATTTCTTGGCAAAAGCCCAAAAGACCTGACTTCCTACTTCATAGACACTTGTCCAGCCTTGTCCATCCGGTCTACTCACAACACTGGGAAGTGAGAACAACCCACATAGCCGTCACCCAGTGAATGGATAATGAAAATGTGCTGTGCAAAGAAACAGACAACTATTCACCCATAATAAATAAATAAATAAATAAATAACCAACAAATAAATAAATAAAATCCATAGGTGAATGGATAGAACTAGGATGTATTATGCTGAGGAGGTAATCCAGACCTAGAAAGACAAATGCTGCATGTCCTGTCTTACTTTTGGATTCTACCTCCAAATCTTTAGATGTGAATACATACATACATACATACATACATACATATAATATATATAAAATGGAGTAACCATAGGAACCAGGAAAATTAAAATGGACTGGATGGGGCAGAGAATGAACTGCGACCAGGGGCTAGCACGACACAAAATGCTTAGGGGGTGGACAGGAAGAATGAGAGGGAAGTATACCTGGGAAGAGGAGAGGAAGGAAAAACCTGAGACTGAGGCACAGAGGAAGGATAAGGACACCTTTGGGCTTCAAAGGGGGAGGAAACACTTAGTCCTGCTGTGACTGGACGTCCCAGGGTCAGGTGATACTCAATGGGTGGGGATAATGGGGGGTGGGATTTGGTTTTTTGTTGTTGTTTTTTTTTTTTTTTTTTGGTTTTTTTTGTTTGTTTCGTTTGGTTTTTTCAAGACAGGGTTTCTCTGTGTAACCCTGGCTGTCCTGGAACTCACTCTGTAGACCAGGCTGGCCTCGAACTCAGAAATCTGCCTGCCTCTGTCTCCCAAGTGCTGGGATTACAGGCATGTGCCACCGCCACCCGGCAGGGGGCAGGGATTTGTAAGGGTGAGACTGGGGGGATAGGAGGGACTGGGTGCAATCCGAATGTAAAGTGAATAATTAATTAATTAATTAAATAACATCAAGGATGATCAAAGAAGCCATAGGGAAATATTTTATTATATATATATATAAAATTTAAATCAAGTTATGCCTCTTGGGATAGTAATTCTTGCTCTAAAACTCATAGTACAAACCCCTACTGCCAGGCAGTGGACACCTACCTTGTTTGTCAGGGACTTCATGAGACTCGTAAAACAACATAGACTATTGCTACTGTCCTTGGCGGCCTCCTGGAACATGAAGATAAGACTATTGCTGGAGACACCACACTTGGGATATGGACTTTGAGGAAGCAGGAACTGACCTGGTGGCTTCCCCCTGAGGACTGGCTTTCATAATTTCAGAAGCTGTTGTGCAAGCTACAGAGGGAGAGGAGAAACCGGTTGGTTTCTCCTACCCAGCTCTAACGCCTGTGAACCATAACACTGACTGGATTGGCAAGACAGCCACAGGTGTGCAGTTGTGGCACTTTTATCTTTCAGGTAACTGGCAGCTATTTAATTAGAATTAAAGTCCTGTCAATAGGAATGGAACTTATGCCTGGTATTGTAAAACTTCCTTAGTAACTTTTCTATTGCTGTGACCAATGCACCTAGCATAAGAGAATGTTTAACTTGGCTTATTGTTTCAGAGACTTGGAGTCCATAGGGCAAAGGAAGTGATAGCTAAGTGCTCACATCTTGACCAACAACCACCAGGACAGAGAGAGAGAGAGAGAGAGAGAGAGAGAGAGAACTGATAATGACACAAGTCTTTTGAAACCTCACTCAAAACCCAGCCAGAGTGACACACATCTTCCATATATGTATGAATATATGTATGCAAGCCATACTCAATTCTTACCAGGCCAATTGGGTAGCAAGTATACAAACATATGAGCTTCAGGGAGCCATGCTCAAATTACCACATTCTTCTACCCTGCCCCTGTAGGCTTGTGCCCATATGGGGACTTCAGAAGTCCCTATTGTCTTTCACAGTCATAAAAGTCCAAAGACTACTAAGATTCAAGGCATTCTCTCAATTGAAATCCCTGGAAAATCAAAAAGCACATTATATGCTTCCAGTGTACAGGACAGAGAATATGCATTGCCACTTTAAAAGGGATGCACAGTGGCACTGTGAGGAGATACTGAGCCAAAATAAGACTGAATCCCAGCGTGTCAAACTCCAGGACTGTGGCTCCATGTCCGACGTCGAAGGGCTTAGATGCCTTGGTCCTTGGCCCGGCTGCCTCCGATGCACTTCCCTCACTTGGGCTGGCTCCACTGTGCAGCAATCCTTGGCAGATATCCCATGGCTCTTGCACCTTAACATCTCAGGGGATTAAACATAATCCAGGCTTCATTTTCACAGTTTCATGCAATGGCCTTTTAAGGCCTCCATTCAGGAACTCCCCTGCCAGGGACTCCCCTGCCTCAGTGGTGCTGCTTAGCCACGGAGGAAGATTCCACGGTCCTTTTACTCATGTTTCCTTCAGGAAAGCCAGAACCCGACACTGCCAGGTTTGACTCCAAACTTGGTACCCTCGAACCCCACCCCTGTGATACACGTCCTCTAACAGAACCACACCTCCTAATCCTTCCCAAACAGTATTTTACTAACTATTCTTGTAATTCTTGTCTAATGTCAAAGGGCTTAGATGGCTCTGATTACCAGGGATCAAGTATTTAAACATATGAGCCTATGGAGATCATTCTCATTCAAACCACGACACTAACCAACTTCCCATGGTGGCATAGGTCATAGACCTTAGAGAACCCTCTATTGTCATTTTCCCCAAACCAGGATAACTTCTAACTGCATGTACCTCAGATAAATGTAACCTCTCTCTTTATCAAAGAAGCAGCCCCCTCGTGCTGCAACAAATGGAGGCCATTACAGAGATCCACAATTGATCAAGTGCACATAATAGAGGCTGTGGGCTGTCCTGCCAAACTGATAGATCTCTAATGCAGCACATACACCTAAGGCTCAAGGAAATTCATGGAAGAGAGGTTGAGGAGATTGGAAGAGCCGGAGGAACAAAATGTCTTTTGTAAAATAGTATCTTCTATCTGTGATAGGGAAGTTGCATCCATGAGCCCTCAACAATGTTTGTCTAACCATTATTATGGCGATAATGACACCACCAGTTGACATGCCATGGATAGTGACAATCCCATGTGGTCCCACTCCTAGATGAAGAGCTAGTACCTGCTAAGAAAGAGGGATAATCTGTTTCTTCCAGAGACATGCTCCCACATAAACTGTCCAATCCCAAGTGGTCAGTTCTTGACACATATACATATGAACAAAGCTAAACTGATTCAGTAGATTTTATATATATATATATATATATATATATATCTCACATATATACATATATATGTATATATGTGTGTGTGTTACATATGTATTTGTATGTAATAATTAAAGATGAGAACTAAAGAAAAGGTCATGAATTTGGGAAACAGGAGGAATTGGAGGGGAGAGCCAGAAGTAATGTAGATTTTGTGCTGATGTGTGAGGTTTTTAAAAACTTGTTAAACAAACAACAAATATCTAAGTTAACTCTTCCTTATAACCTCAGAGGTTCTTGGGTATCCTTTGACAGAACTCCTCCTGGGATGCACAACATACACATCTATTCACCGCAGGTAGAGAACCCACAACAGACCAAAGTACAGACACCACTGAAGTCCAACTTGGTAAACAAATGAGTTTTACTGGAGTTATTTATAGGAATATAGGTGAGGGGTTACATGAATGAGCAGAAATGACTCTAAGACTCACCAAAGGCCACCACAGCATGGGCAATAGCTAGGAACTATTGCCCATAGTTCCTAAAGCACACTGCAGGCAGCTCCACAGGCTAGAATGTCTGCTCCAGGTGCCTCCCTTGGTCTAAACCTCATCCAGGCAGGTCAGCTGGCTTCTGGTTTTTTTTGTTTTGTTTTGTTTTGTTTTGGTTTTGGTTTTGGTTTTTCAAGACAGGGTTTCTCTGTGTAGTCCTGGCTGTCCTGGAACTCACTCTGTAGACCAGGCTGGCCTCGAACTCAGAAATCCGCCTGCCTCTGCCTCCCAAGTGCTGGGATTACAGGCATGCGCCACCATGCCCGGCTAGCTGGCTTCTGTTTATTCAAGGCAAACTGGTCCGCTCTGACAGTCCCTTTTGAAAATCGACTCAGTTCTTCTGAGAGGAATTCTCAGCTTTTATTTACTCTGGCAGGAAGGAGCCTAGTGAACCTGGTCAGTTTCAGGGACTTCCTGAATCCCTTTTGATGGTTTACCTTCCTGTCTTAGGAGCTTCCATGCAGGATACAATGTTTCAGTTTCAGTTATACAGCATCCTGTTGTGGTTAGTGTTGTCAGCTCTACTAGAGCTGGAATCATGTAGGAGACAAACCTCCAGCCCCGCCCCTCCTCACCCCCATGGGTTTGATTAGGTTTGTCTAGATGGGAAGAACCACTCTAAATGAAAGCAGAATCATCCCCTGGGGCCTAGACGGCATATAAAGAAGAAAAGCATTGCTTACTTCTTCCTGACAGTGGTTAAAACGTTACCAATTGCTTCAAGTTCCTGCCATCTTGCCCTCCTCCATGATGAACTGTGGCTTTGATTTGTGAGCCAAAAGAAATCCTTATTTTTACTACAGCATCAGAAAAGTAAATGAGAGAAGCCTCAAGAAGATAGTAGCACACATCCAATGGACTGGTACAAAATAAAGCTGACCGATGCTGGGGAGGGTGGAGAAGAATTCTGCGTCTTAGGCCTGCTGGTATGGGTGGGAAATGAAGAAGCCATGTTTCTCTCAATTGTTAGAAGTCAGTGCAGTCATCCATTCCATGTGTTCTGTCCAAAGTAAACAGCAGTTTGTATCCATACAAACTGTCCACATGAATACCCGTAGCAGCCCCTACCCCAAGCAAGACCGATGCCTATGAGCAGGCCAGCACCTGGGCAATCACACTGCAGAGCATCCACACAGAGGGGCTGTTCCTAACAAAATGGGAAAAAAAAAACAACAACAAAAAACAAAAAACAAGCAGAACAAAACTATTTGGTGCATACGGTAACACAGAATATCCTTGACGCAATTATGCTGAGTAAAAGGAACTAATGTCAAAAGAATTAGAGCTCCATTATTCTATACAACCCTAAGCAATACAGACAAAGGTAAAATAGCTGAAGGCAGGTCAGTGGTTGCTTCCAGGAACTGAAGGGCGAGAAGGTAGACTACCAGGGTGGTGAATATGTTCCTCATCTTGTATACAGCAGTGGCTTTACAAACATGTCAAAACCTATTAAGTTACACACTTCAAAAATGTGCAATTTAGTAACAATGCCTCAATGAAATTGTTGCAGAACAAAAAGAAAAAGGTATTAAATTTGCTTGAAGGGACTCATTCCCCAGCAAAATTTGTAATAATGTGAACATAAAAAGGACAGTAGCGATACATTTTAACACAGAGAATAATGATTTTAAATACCCACCTAAGTGTGTGGTATTCTTACAGAACCCCGGGAGGAGAAGGAAAGGGAATGGGAGAAGCTTCATGCAAATGTATAGAAAAATAGCAGAATTAGGAAAATCTTCATTTCGCATCCACTAATGCAATAATTAATTCAAGCAAAGGATCAACAGCTCTTACAATCACTTTGTGAAAATTTGTGATGGAACAGCATATTCACATTTCAAATATAATCCATTGTACAGATGAATTATTATTTACAAAAGGGATTACCTTCATAATGGAAGCATTTTAATCAAATGAGCACAGTTCAAATCACCAATGATAGGAGGAACTGGCGTGGTGCCCCCTTATGTAACAGTGGGTAGGACACAGCCCCACCTCTCTGAGGGTATTACCCACAACGTTTAGCCAGAATCTAATCATGTGGAAACAGTGACTTATGCCCAAATTGAGAGACATTAGACAAGACAACTGGGTTTGTCTCTTCTTGAAAAATGTCAATGTCATGAAAGAATGAAAGGCGGAAAGGGCAGGCCGGTGGGGCTCAGATCACCACAGCTGAAACAAGAGGAACTCAACCAGAGGCTGAGGCTCTTCCTAGATGGAAACCGTAAAAATCAATCCCAGACTGAAAAAGAATAAAAATAAAGATAAAGGCTGCTAGCACGCAGGATGGCATTGTGATAGTGTGTGTGACAAGGTCGCCGTATTGACAGCGCTACTATTTGGTATTTTGTTGTATGGAGGAGTGCTCCTTGTTTAGTTGGAAACATAGTGTGAAATATATGCATGTATAATATAGATATAGATATATCCAACCTGCCCAGCTGCCAAAGGGGGGGGCGGGGAAGATAGCCAAAGAGAGCACATATGTGGCCACATGCTGCATCTAGGGGACTGGGTGGGGCGTGGAGTGGTCTGCATTTTGGATTCCTCTACCTTCTCTGCCACCGTGAAAACACACAGATGAAAAGTTGAAAGCAGACCAAAATGGATGGTTGGCCACCAGGAGGCTTTTCAGATTAGAGGGTCCATGTCAGGCTTTGACCTCTAGGTAACAGACGGTACCTGAGCCTCACACCCCGAATCTGTCAGTCTCCCAGCCTGCCTGTGCATGGGGCCTGGGCCGGGGATATCAGGAGCTTTTCCTCTCGTGGGCTTTCCTCTGTCTTCCCCATACGGGCTTTCCCTTCCTCTCTTCTCTTGTAGGTGGCCTACAAGGTCTGTCTGAAGTGCATGGATAAGGTGCATACTCATGGCAATGCGCAAGCTGCGCGTGCCCATGGCTCCCCAGCATGATTTCAAGAGGTGCAGGGCTCCCCAGCTTGACCTGCAGCTGAAATGCAGCTGCTGCTCTGAGCCCCTGCACAGGACCACCCTTGTTCTCTCATCAGCTCTCTGATGCTGCGTGTCTCCCTTCCTGAGGTGAAAGTGCTGACCAAGATGGCAAGGTTCGTTGACCACTGCCACTTCCTGCCTTTCCCCAACCCCCGTCTCTCATCACACTGTCCAAACCGGACCCTCACCAGGTTTCCCGAATCTCTGAGCCGTGGGGCTGCTGTGCTTTCCTTATGTTTCTGAAAGGTTCCCTTGGCCCACTCTCTGGGTTCTTCCGGCCTGCGCCTTCTCAGCTTCTCCTTGCCTGGCTGTTTTCCTTTGGAGCACCGATTAGCATCCCCTGGGATGTGTCACGTGTCTACCTGTTTTCCCCCACTAAATGTCAGTACCTCAAGGGCTCTCATTCTCATCTTTCTGCTTTTTAATTGTGCTTAATAAGACAGGATAAAAATTACTAGGGTAAATGGCTGCAAGGGTGGGTTTGTGTCTATTTGAACTGTGACGTATATGCATGCCCCCCTCTGTGTGTGTGTGTGTGTGTGTGTGAACCCAGTGTACACGTGTTTGTGAATGTGTGTGTATGCATATGTGTGTTGGGCAGGGCTGGCTATGCTGGCCTTCCCATCTGTTCTCTGATGTCACATGTCTCTCCCTGAAGCATCCAGCTATCTGGGTCATCCTGAGACTCATTTCCTGGGGTGTAGGCACAGCTTGCGGAGGGCTGGGTGGATGCCACCTGCGGCATCAACACATTACATAACCTGGCACTGGGCAGGGGTGAAAGGGGCAGGCAGATCCTTTATTCTGTGTTTGCCCAGAGAACCTTCTCCAAGCCACATACAGGGCTGTGAAGCCTTCAGCTTTGTGTTTCCTAATCGCACTGACGGGGTTAGGCGCCCATTCAGCTGGCCTGCTGGCTCTGAAAGGACCCGTCATGGATGGAAGGTTGGGGCATGGGAAGAGCTTGGGCTGTGGCGTGGGTCTGATGCCGTAACTGGGCGCCTCGGTGTCCTGGGCAGTTCTCACTGCCCACCTGCCTGCACATGCTCAGGGCTCTTAAATGCTACCGTGGGAGACTGCATACCTGCCTGGTGGCCTTTCCCTGTGCTGGACTCACAGCCTGAGATGCGTCACCCGGCACCTTAGGCTTTCTTTTACCCCCAGTGACCCAGTGGGGGTCATCCTCTGCCTACTGTCAAATCAGACTGACCTCACTAAGTGATGGCAACGCCTCGCTTCCTCTCAAAGGTCAGCAGCCAGGGTCACAGCCACAGGGCAGTTGCTAGGGTTTCCAAATTGCTCATCCCTCAGGTTTCTACACGGTTGGTCCTTAGAATCCAGGGCAGGGAGGCAAACGTAAGCATCAAAAGTGACCCCCAGGCAGTAAACCGTAAGACAGAGATGGCAAGGGCATAGGGAAAAGAGGACCAGGTCAGGATGGCTTCCCAGTAGTGTCTGAGGAGTTCACCCAAAGCAGGGTGAGCCTAGACTAGGGACGTTCACAGTTCCTAAGGGGAAGGTCTGGGTGGGCCCAAGGCGAGAGGGATTCTTAGCAGAGAAAGCAAGGAGAGGAAATGAAATCAATTTGAGGTAGGAGCTAGAGGAAGAGGCTGGAGACGGGTCAAGGGGCCAGCACCAGCATCCTGACCCTGGAAGGAGATGAGGCTCCTTTGTGCCAAGGTGGTAGGGAAGGAGTATCGAGAATCTGGTCCATGTAAGGGTGGAGCCAACCATCCTGGCTGTCAGGATGACTGCACATACGGTGTTGGGTCAGCAATACCATCTTGGACCGTATCCTCACACTCCAGACTCATCACCACCACACCCCAGAAATAAAACCGGTGCATCTCTGTCCTCATTTTAAACTGGAGGAATAATGTTGCTGAGGGCTGCTGTCTCAGCCTGGTTCTATGGGAACTAGAGAGGCTGTGGCCTGCCAGGGCCCCTTTCCCCCTGAGCAGCCTCTCAGACCCTTCTTTCTGAACACAGGAGGCACTGCCCTTGTGAGAGTGGGTTAACCAGCAAAACCTCCACACTGTTTGCCCACCTGCTTCTGTTCATCAGATTCTTCTGAGATTGAAACATCCCATCCTGCTGGAAAGCTCCTGTAGGCAGAAAGTAAGTAACTCAAAAGAACTCCAGGAAGTCCCTGAAACTGACCAGATCTACAAGGCCTTTTCTTCCTCCAAGAGTAAATAAGCCATGAAGACTGAGGAGAGTCTCTGCCAGACAAACCAAGATATAAAGAAGACTCTCAGAGAAACCCTGCCTCCTGAAAGAATCAGATCAGCCGAGCTGCCTGCCTAGAAGAGGCTGAGACCAAGTGAGCCTCCTGGGAAGGATGCTCTTCTACCTGTTGAGCCTTGTCTCCAGGCTCCCAGCTTTGTGAGCTGTCTGCTGTGCTGGGGTGGGCTTTGGGATACAGCTGTCTTTGAGCCATATCCAGTCCTGTAAGTAACCCCCAATAAAACCCACCAAGCCAGATGTTAGTGGCATCTGGACTTTGATCTGTCACGAACACCCTGAATGGGGTGAGTTAGACTTGTGTGTCTCAACTACCCAGGAGAAGTCTGTCACACAACCGTGACTCAGCCCACTGTGCCCACATCTCCACTCATTCACCCTGAGGACACCTCGGCTAGCATGTGAAAAGTGGAGTTAATACCCCTTCCACTCCTTTCTAGTTGGGAACTGCCATGCATGGCCGCCCAGCCTCCGAGACTCTGGGCAGGCTGAAGCCAGAGGTGTATAGAAAATGCTCCTCGAGGCAGTCTTTCCCTCTCACCTTTGGGTAAAGCTCCGTCCTCTGCAGCTGTCGCTTAGGGTGCTGTGCCACCCAACTCCATGGGACACCTTATCAATTCTCGAACTACAGAGGAGAAAAGCCAAGGCCAAGAGCTGTGGGGTCATTAGCCAGCTGTGCAGAGCCAGGGAGTAGCAGAACCAAGATTGAGCTTGGGTCTCCAGTGGGCAGAGCTAGAGGGAAAGAGCTTCAGTCCTTCGTGTGTGTGTGTGTGTGTGTGTGTGTGTGTGTACACGGGTGGGGGAGGGGCAAGGTAGGAAGCAGAAAGGGGAACCTGATTTACAGATTCTTCCAGATCTAAACAAAGCAGCTCATTATTGAGAGGGCCACTGCTGAAACTTCAGTAGGTGAAGCAGAGGTAACCGGAGATTTCCATCTGTCTTCTATACAAGAAGGTTTCCAGGTACATTGCAGCCTGGAGCTGAATTCCATTGAGAATGTAAAATGCACTATGAAGTGTTTTTCTCTCAAGTGAGAACACATAATTGATTTTTTTTTTTTTTAAAGAAGTCAACCTTTCTGGACTCTGGAAAATGCTTGTGGGTCCATCTTATTTTTCTGCGCACAAAGGCAATTACCTCAGGGTGGCACTCAGAAAGGGGACTAACTTATTTTACACAACAAATGTTTCACTGTTACATCTTCCTTATGGCACGAGAGATTATTGAATCAGCTTGTTTTATGCGCTACGGAGAAAAACTAAACCCGGTTCTGAACAGTGGATTCCCGGCTCTGACTCCAAGTTAGAGCCACTGTGCTGTGCCCCCGGCTTTCCCCGTCTGCTCATCACAACTAGAGCCTCTGAATCCCCGAAAGTGGTAAATGGTGAGCACCTCCACTCATGTTCCTCTCTTTCAAGATTTAATTATTTTTGTCTTAATGTGTATGAATGTTTGGCTGGCATGTATGTGTTCCATAAGCGTGCAATGGCTGCATCGGTCAGAAGAGGGCATCAGATCTCCTGGATCTGGTGCTACAGATGGTTGAGCCACCCAGTGGGTGCTGGAAACTCAACCCAAGTCCTCTGTAAACCATCTCCAGCTGTCGTGTTTGTCATTGAGCCCTTTGGTGGTATTTTCTCCCTCTGGCTTGGTCACACTGATTTGCGACCTGCTTGACCAACAGTGACAATGTTGAACATAACATGACAGAGGCTTTGAAAGCAAGGGACATTCTTTAGACGGTAGTGCCAGAGTCTGAGCTAGCCTGTGGGAGGGATTGAGGCCGTGAGACAGGTAAGCCACCCTAGTTGTGCTGGAGAGATAAACAACGACTATCCTAGACCAGCTCGTTGCAGGTGAGTTGGTCTGGATCAGAACTTCTCAGCAGAGCCAAGTTATTGGAAATTATTTGATGTTTTAACCCACTAAGGCTTGGGGACGTTTAGTTCCACAGAGGCAGTCAGCTGATACATTGTCTCTCATTCTTTACCTATTAGGTACATGGATTCATGTACCTAAGGGGAATTTTTGGGAGATGACTGGAGAGCCCAGGAAGGCTGGGGAGGAGGGTTTAGACCCAGATTGTCAGGGCCTAACCTAGGAAATTAGCCACCCTCCCAGGTCTTCAGTCCTGGTATCTGACGTGATTAAATGTCACCCATCCAGGATTGGTAATGAGTGTGGTGGCAGGCCTGAGGAGACATCCGAAGGCCGATGACAAAGCAGGAGACTTTGGCTCATTGCAGCTCAGATCCCGACCCTGCCAGCCATTAGCAAGCAAGCTCCTCTTCCTGAAAGCCACGCCTTGCTCTCCACTGAGGCTGCAGCGATTCCTACATATCGAATGGACTGTAGGGTTAGATAATGAGATGCAGGTATGGTACTGTGAATGGCACTTGGTACTCAGAAAGCACTCACTAAGCGCTGTTGGCATTTCCGGGCTACTATCTGCAGTAGGAAGGAGAGCCTCAAGATTCCAGCCACCGAGACGCCGAACACTGCTGATGTGAACTTGTCTGCGCACTATCAGGGAGAAGAACGTGTTGGTCGACGTTAGTGCCTACAGTGCCACAAATTCAAAGCTCCCGAGTGGGAAGCCCCAACTGAATTGGACCTTGATGTATGTGGAAGGCCCACCCTGACTGTGGCTGTCACCTGGAAGAGGCCCAGGTGAAAAATGGTGTAGCAGGAGAATTATTTCACCTTTTCTCAATCTGACCTTTCCTCTTGCCTGCCTGGCTTACCCCATTGCTGCAAAGTCATTTTGCCTTATCGCTGCTACTATTCCTTACTCTGCTGATATCAGAACCGGTGCTTCCAGGCCCGCCTACTTGGGACTGCTGAGGTACCCCGCCTTGTGGACGGAGCGACTACTGGGCGTTGGCCTCTGGAGCGTGAGACGCTACTCCAGCTTCTGAGGCACCAGCCTCAAGGATGGAGGGACTACCTAGTCTTATTTATTTATTTGTTTGTTTGCTTATTTATTTAATGTATATGAGTACACCGTTGCTCTCTTCAGACACACCAGAATAGGGCATCAAGTCCCATTACAGATGGTTGTGAGCCACCATGTGGTTGCTGGGAATTGAACTCAGAACCTCTGGAAGAGCAGTCAAAGCTCTTAACCACTGAGCCATCCTTCCAGCCCAGCTACCCAGTTCTTAACCTCTCAGGTGTGAGACAGCTGTAGTTATTATTTTAACACAAGCTTATTAGTAGAGAGAGAGAGAGAGAGAGAGAGAGAGAGTGTGTGTGTGTGTGTGTGTGTGTGTGTGTGTATGTGTGTGTAACTTTTCAGACTTATCCATCCTATTGGTTTTATGGTTAGCTAAGAGCGACCCATACTCCTATTACATAAGTCGTGAAGTTTCATGCCCTCCTGTTGCTGAACGCCTGATGAGCGTCAAACATGGCGGTGGGAACTGCTGTCAAGAACATAGGCTTGCCCCCCAAGTTAACATTCCACTTGGTGGGGAGCCTGGCAATAGAGAGTGAATCATCAGCTCCTGGTTCAGTTCTGCTAACACGGAGTGTGAAGGTGGATGGAGCGGGGAGAAAGGACAGAAGGCCACTCAGCTCAAGCTTCTGGGATGAGAGAAAATCTTCATGCTGCTGTTAAAAGGAGCCATTCACACCGGCTGCCTTGGGAGCTGCATCCACCACACACAGCTATTGTTACTTCCCACTCGCCCCCTCAGGGCAGAGGGAGCACAGGGTTGGGGAAAGGTCAGGAACCCTGGCTTCTTACCCTGGCTGTGAGACCCAAATGAAATGACCCAAACGAAATGACCGAAATGACCGTCAGCAGAGGAAGGACATTTGAGTCTCACTGGTGGGCTCACCCCCATTCTCTGACTCCTTGCAGGTCCCTGAGAGGCTTCTGTGACACTCTAGGCTCCACCTGCAAAGCCCAAAGTGCACGAAGGATTCCTGGACTCACGGTGCTGGGATAACGGAATTTGAGCTCTAGCCTCTACCTGCTGTGTGAGCCTGGGTCTGACATTTGACTTCTTTTGAACCATCTGCCTGCCACCTCTCCAGTCGGATAGGAATTAGGAGATAAATCTGGGATCTCCAGTACCCATACCAGACTTGCTCTGTGATTTGGGGACCTCCCCCCCCCAGCTCTTCTCTGGGTGCCAAAGCTGTTGATAGAGTGGGCACTCTTATTCTAGCCTCTAATGAATCTGCTTCTCCAGGGGTGCACCGATTTATAGAGCCCTAAGAGCGCACCCCTCCCCAATCAACCTTAATGCAAGTAACAAATCCAGGGTGCCGCTGGCAATTCCACACCCCAGAAATAGGCTAGAGTGGGTGGTTGACCTTGAGACAGGGCCTGAGCCGAGGCCTGTTGCTTGGCAACAGCCCCTATCACCTACCCTTTAGAAATGCCATGTGATGTTTGTATCTTCAGGCCCCTAGCAGGAAGGAATCTGCCTGTAAGTCCTTCACCTTCCCACTTGCCAGCTTGTATGCCAGTGAAATTCTTTTGTTTCTAAGTGTGTGTGTGTGTGTGTGTGTGTGTGTGTGTGTGCATGTACACTTACATTTAATTTTAGGTGTAATGCCTTAGGTTTTCAAACATCCTGAGTGTTATTTTTCTCCCGGTTTGCATCCTCCGAATTGTCCTTTCTCCTCTGTCCCTGTTTAAAGCACTGCTCCCACTTTTCCCATCCCCCCACCTGTATCCTGCTCTTTCCTTCTCTAGAGCACCCCCACCTTATGGTCTTTTTTTTTTTTTTTTTTTTTTTTTTTTACTTTCCTGGTGTTAGCGCTTCCTCCAGATTGTATACTCACGTCCAGAGATTTGGAGGTGGGATCCACGCATAAGAGCGAATGCACGGCGTTTGTCTTTCTGGGTCTGCGTCACCGCCTTCCATGTGATGTGTTCTCCTTCCAGCCACTGACCAGCAAACGTCATGATTTCATTTCTCTGTGCCGAATAGTGCTCCGCCGTGTACACGGACTGTACTCTCGTTATTCACGCATCTACTGAGGGACGTGTAGACCGCTTTCATTTCCTGGCTGTTGTGAATGGGGCAGCAATGGCCGAGCCAGTGTCCGTGGAGTGGGATGTCAGGTCCTCTGGGCTTATTGCCGAGAAGTGGCGTAGCTGGGTCGGATGGTAGATTGTATGCCTAGCTTTCTGAGAATTCTCCACACGGATTCCCAGCATGGCTGCACCAGTTGGCAGTCTAAAAGGTGCTCCCGTTTGTTAGTTGTTGGGCTTAATTTCTGGGCAAATAGAGTCCTGCTCAGCCACGCCCTTTCCCACACATATGTCCTGTGGGCTCTGCCTGTGTAATCTTGTAGGTTTCAGGCTCCACAGTGAAGCCTTTCGTCCATTGGGACTTACTTTGTGTGCTGGGTCATAGGTGTGTGTCTAATTCCAGTCTTTTACTTATGGAGATCCAGTTGTCCCGGGTCCGTTGGCTGAAGACGTTCTCCTCCCCACGGTGTGCTTTTGGCCGTCTTTGTCAAATACCAGATGGTTGAAGTTACATGGCCTCGGGTTGGGTCTTCTGTTTGTCCCACTGATCTACAGGTCTCTTTTTCTGCCAGTACTGTGCTGGTTTTATTACTGTAGCTCTGTAATAAATCTAGAATGCTCCCCCCCCAACGTTGGTTCCCCCCCCCCCCCCCCGCAGAGCTAAAGGCTGCTTGGGCAATGTGGGGTATTTTGTGGTTCCATATGAATTTGATAATTTTTTCCCTGTTGTTTTGCAAAGAATAACACAGGGGATTTTGATTGGGATTTCATTTAATCTGTAAATGGCTTTTGATAGGATGGCCATTTTCATAATATTAATTCTACCAATCCATGAGCACAGGAGCACTTTACATCTTAACACGTCATCCTGTCAATCTGTTTCTTCAGAGATGTAAAGTTTTCCACTGTAGAGCTCTCTCACCTTCTTGGTTAGGTTTATTCCAGATACGGTATGATTTGTGTTGGGGGCAGGGCAGGGGAGGTGTATAACTCTCCTGGGCTGTATGCCACAGGTTGCATACCCACTTTCTATACAAAGCACTGTTTCTCTCATGTGTACTCAATCATGGGCCCAGATTTTCTCTCACACACTTGCAAGCACACAAGCACACACACTGCACGGCTTGCCTATTTAGATACGTCTTTAGACTGTCTGGCACTCAGAACTAGGGATGCTGCCGCCCTCTTCTGGAGAGATTTGGGAAGTGCATTCGGGGTCTTGCCAGGAAATGCTTGGTCGCAAGCCGCATTCGAATTTTAATTCACCTGTATAGGTGTGGATGATTTCTGCTCGCTGTGTCCTCCAAGACCCCTCCAAGGTGGGGGGTGGGGGGAGGCGGGGATACCATTTCCAAGATTCCTCTGGGTTGGGGGAGGCAGGGATACCATTTCCAAGATTCCTCTCCTGACTGTGACATCAGGGGGTTCTAGCCAGATTTGGAAAAGGAAGGAGGGAAGAATTTTTAAATTGACTTAGTAAGATAATTCAGCTCTTCACCTCTCCAAGACCGGGTTTCAGAATTATCAGCATGGGTTGGCAGAATTTCTGTGCACGGGTTACTCGTATAGTCACAGGTTCTGAATAAGACGTGAAAGGCACTGGCTGGCAGAGCGACTGAGCATTTTTTTTCCCCTCCAGCTCACATGGATCCACTGAGAATTTCTGAGCAAGACAGGAACAGAAGAACCTTGTTTTGGAAGGATTAACTAGACCGTGCACATTGTTCATTCATTTGTGTAACAAGCAGTGCTTTTTAAAAACATCTTGGCCAGGCTGTGGAATGCAGGAGTGACCGGATGGAGGTGCTATTAGCTTCCGTGTAACTCCCAGCCTGGAGCACTGGGGTGGGGAGACCCAGATGGGACATCCCTTCAGTCCTATACTAGGTGAGCCCTTGGTGATGTGAGGTTCATCAAAGAGCCCCAGCTCATGCTCGGATAAGCCCTGTGGGGCAGCTGAAGTGAATCAGCTCAGCTGTGCTGTAAGTATAGCTCTCGGAGCAGGACAGAGCCTGGCGCTCCCTGACCTCCCGCTCCATAAAATGAGAAAACAGTCTGGCCCATTTAGGAGCTGCATCTGTTGATTTTCCTTTTCCAGACCCAATCAAATAACATGCAAATAAATGCAAGAGGTCCTAAGTCAGGGTACAGTAAATGAGCACACCACGGCCTGCCTGCTGCAATTACAGTCAACAGCATTTAGGATGTGACCAACATGAATGATGATTTGCTGTCGGGTAGCATAATCACTGCGGGGCCAGATTAGGAGGCTCAGAAACCTCAACACGTTGTCTGGGGAGGTGCATTCCAGAGCAGGTGTCTGCTGCACAAGGTTCACTGCATTCAGACAGCAACAAAGATGAGGCCAAACTTCTTCCTCAGGCAGGGATGGAGCTTCCATTCTTTCTCTGAAGACATGTAGTATAGGTTTGATGTTTCTTGTCTTAGTCCGCCCCCAGGCCACTTGGTAGATGTGCAAGTTTGAACTAGCTGCTTCTCAGTTTTGTTTTGTTTTTTGTTTTTTTGTTTTGTTTTTTTTTTCTCTCTCTCCCTGGGTCCAGAGACAAGGAAGGATGGAAAATAAGAAAGTGTCCTGGATTGGACTCCTCAGAAGTTGACCTTGAGACAAGGATTCCTGTGACTCAAACTGAATCATTCTCTGGAACAGTGACTTAAGCTGCAACCCCCACCCCCCAGGGAAATGGATGGTGGTGGTTAGAAGTGAAGGAGGGACCAAGCATGGGGTGTGACTTCCGAGTCCTACTTTGAGTCAGCTCTGCCAAGGGGGTCCGGCTTTAAAGCCATCGCATTTACAGGGCGAGGGGTTGGGGGAATAAGAGCCCGGTTCACTTCAGTGACTACACACGGGCAAAGCTGGGGCCATCGGGAGCTGCTGAGACTGAGAGCATTCTGGGAGATACTGTGCACTGGGCACAGTATGGGACACAAAGGGTTGTCCCTCCCTGAGGGGAAGAGCTCTCCAGGCTGTGAAAAGCTGCACTTGCTTTGGGAGACTCATCTGGCTTCATGAATCTGTTTCTTCCCGGGGAAAGTGATTGCGTCATCACACGGGGGTTGGCATGAAGACGGGAGCTACTGAGAGCTACCTTCTGTTGTTCCTGTCTGTTGTACAAGTCTGGATCTGTGCCCACCTGAATGTCCTTGGGTGCCCGCATCTGTGTGTGCCCATGTATGTGGGTCTAACCAAGGGCTTTTGTTCTGTATAGATTGAACAGCACAGAAAGCATCACATGGGGGAAGGAATGGGATGCTTTACACAAATCTTCAACCAAGTTTCACAAAGAGTAAAGTCACTGATTCCTACTGACCCAGATAACAAATAGTGCCACAGACATCATTGCTCTTCAAGCCGTAGTCATGGCGTCTTCAACACTGAAGGCTGCTCATTTCAAAAGATTGCTTTGAACCTATGTTTGCTGTTTTCAGCCAATGACTATCATAATACGCACACAAACATATATGCGTTGCTCTCTGGGTCAGGGATATGGAAGAGTACCTATCTTAAGATTACGGTTATGCATTATTAGCTTAGGTTGTAAATCTCATTATGTGGGAAATCCAAGGCAAGTCAGGTTGGTTGTTACATTGTTGTCTTAAAGTCAGTTTTTACATTGTTCTCTTAAAGGCAGGTTAAACAAGTCGGTTGAGTACACAGTAGAATATCACCCTCAAATCTTACATGATCTCAAAGTATATTAACAGGCTGTAAGTCCTCAGACTGTAAGAGATTATAATAATGTGTTGCCACATATCCTAGGCAGTTTGCACTCTTCTGAGAAGAGATACACACACATCTCTTCTCAGCGCTCACTGTAGATCCCATCCTACACAGAACAGATACATAATTTGTAGGGCCCAGTGCAAAATGGAAATGTGCCATGCTCATCCAAAGAAGCACATTAAGAATTCTAAGACAGCCACAACAAAGATTAAGCAAGATGTAGGATAATTCTAAAGGCGGGCCTTTATAAAAGTTTAGATTATGTGGTCATGAGGCCAATCCTGTTCTAGGCTGTTGCCTTAGTGTCTGAACTCTGGGTCTCCTCTAGGCCCCCATACCTTCTGTGTTCCTCATTCAGTACTGATTGCGTGTAATTAACTGCATTTCTCTTCCTACCAGACTCTAAGCACCAGGGGGAAAGGCTCCCATCTGTCTTGCTTTAGGGACGTCCTGGACGCCTGGCAGAGAGCACAGCACATCAGGCATTCTATAAATATTTGTCCAACTGGGATTCGCTTCACAAATAATTTGCTCAACAAATAAATGTTCCAGAGCTTCTGATATGCCAGCCGAGAGTCTCAAAAATTTGATTATATCTATGAACCGAAGACTCCCCATAGACTTCCCATTCTAGTAAGAGAGACAGCAGACATGTCTTCCGGCAGATCCTGGCAGAAGCAGACTCAGAGGGTAGGATTTGAATACGAGTGGATTGTTTGGGAAGGATAAGGAATGTCAACAGAGAGAGTGGAGAAGGTTACCTATGTTTTCAATGGGGCGGAACTTCAAAGGAGGGATCTAGAGGATTGTGGTGGTTTGTTTTCATGTGTTAACTTGATTGGGTTAATGTCCAGGCAGCTGACAGAACCTTGTTTCTTGATGTGTCTGTGAGGGTGTTTCCGGAAATGATTGACCTCATGATTGGTGTTTAAGGGCAGTGTTCCACCCACTACAGAGAAACCAACCAACCGGCCCACCACAGGAAGGATGGCTCACTATCAACTTGAGCATTCACCCTCTGCTCCTGGACGCTGGCACGCCTGTCTCCTGATAGCCCATGTCCTTTTTGTGTTAGCTTGTTGTTGCTATTGTTGTTGTTGTTGTTGTTTTATTTTGTTTTAACTGACTTTCTTTAATCTACAGTCTGGGAGCTAGACAGGGACATGAGGGAAGGGGCGGGGTAGGAGAATGGGAGAGCAAGATGAGCACCGGGTGTAAAAAGGTGGCTGCACAAGAGGCTGGAAAAGTTTTAGCCCTACATTCTCTCCACTGCAGAAAGACACACAGGAGGAAGCTGTAGGGTCTGCTAGAAGTTACCAATGAAACCACTTGTTTTTTAAACCTGGGTCAACTGATTGGATACCATATTCATACACACACACACACACACACACACACATGCACAAACATATAATTTTTTTATTTTATTTTATGTGCATTGCCTGCAGGTATGCCTATGTGAAGGTATCAGATCTTGGAGTTACAGACAGTTGTGAGCTGCCATGTGGATTCTAGAAATTGAACCAGGTCCTCTGGAAGAGCAGTCAGTGTTCTCAACTCTGAGCCATCTCTCCAGCCCACCCCATATTCTTTTTAAACCTTATTATTTTATGTTCAGTTTTGAAATGGTATTTATGCAGCACAGGCTGGCTTAGGACTCATTATGTGGCCATAGTGCGTTGAACTCTTGATTATCTCTTGAATGCTGAAATTACAAGCATGTTCTATATCTTAGTCATATTCTTCGTTTGTTTGATTTTTGAGGACAGGGTTTCCTTGTGTAGCCCTGGCATGTTGGAGATTGGCGCTAATGCTTTTGATTCAATTGGGAATCTGTGGGTCTAGACATTGAAGGTCCTTGTCCCCAGTTGGTTTTTGATTGATCAATAAAGAAGCCAATGGTTGGGCACAGGGCAGTACATATAGAGTTGAGTGGTAGGATGCAGAGAGGACTGACTGGGCAGAATCTCCCTGACTCAGGGAAGAGGGATGGGACGCAGCAGCGACAGGAGATAAAGCCAACCAGCCATGTGAGATTTTGGGTAAGTGGCCACTGGCCACTTCCCTGATTGGGCCTGGGGAAATGGGGGAAGGCTTAAGAGTGCCCAGCCTTTGAGGTGGCCAAGGCATTTCAAAATAAGCTAATGTGTGTGTCTTTCATTCGAGGATCCAAAAATAGTTCCTAGACAATGGGTACGATCCACCAGTAGCAAAACTAACTGCAACATTGGCTGTTCTGGAACTAGCTTTGTATAACAGGCAGACCTCAAATTCACAGAGATATGCTTGCCTCTGCCTCCTGACTGCTGGGGTTAGATGCATGCACAACCACTGTCTGACTAGTCGTATTATTTGTAATAAAGATCCATGTCTTTAATAGAAAGAATGCTATGCAGATTTTCTGTTTTTGTGTCAGGCTTTTTTTTTTAAGTGTATGTATGTTTTGCCTGCATGTATGTCTATAGACCATGGTGGTGGAGGCCAGAAGAGGGCATCAGATATCCTGGGATTGGAGTTACTAACAGCTGTAGTCAGAAAAGTGGGTGCTGGGAATAAAACCCAGATCTTCTGGAAGAACAGCCAGCTCTGAACTGCTGCGCTACCTATCACTCCAGCCCCTTCTGTGTCAGTTTTGGAAAATTGTGTTTTCCAGAGAACTGGTCCATTCTGTCTGGACTGTTCAGTTTTCAGTTATTTAAGATTATACTTGAGCTACTTAGCCTTGCTGAGTACTTCAGCAAATGGTTTTAGTTAGTTAGTTAGTTAGTTAGTTAGTTAGTTTGTTTTCCTGTTAGGGATGGGAGCTATGAGCCTAGTTTCTACTTCTTCTTCTTCTTTTTTTGTTTCCCAAGACAGAGTTTCTCTGTGTAGCCCTGGCTGTCCTGGAACTCACTCTGTAGACCAGGCTGGCCTTGAACTCAGAAATCCGCCTGCCTGCGCCACCACCGCCCGGCTTAGTTTCTACTTCTTTATAGCAAGGCTAGGCCAGATGTCTACATGATGACAGAGTATAGAAGATGATTGAGATACAAGTGGCGTCTGTGCTCAAGCTGACACCAGCTCCTTAGGAAAGGAACAAAAACCTCATGTTTATTCACCTGTGACTGCAGATGTTAATGTGTCCTGTATGTGACTGAGGGTAGTATCCATGTTCCTTGATGACTTTTTAGTAGACGATTTTAGAGATACCTTGACACTCTTGAAAATGAATTAGTTACTTTAGGTTCTCTTATTTAAGCACTATGACCCTATTGAAACCCATATAGCTTGTTGAACAAATGGTAGGTTTATATAGCTTCGCAAATCTCTTTTTTGGAAATATCTATTTGAGACTAAGAGCTATATGGACTGGACTCTTGAATGGGCCCACTATGAAAAGCAGTGCCCAAGGCAGAGAAGCAGAGAAAAAGCATGAAGAAAGCAGAAGGCAGAGTGCAGCAAGTGACACAAAGCATGCCTGTTCATTCATTCATTCATTCATTCATTCACTTTACATCCCAGTACCAGCCCCCCTCTTCTCCTAGTACCTCTTCACACAGATCCTCCCCCGTTCTTCCCTCTCATTCCTCTTTGAGAAGGGGGCACCCCCTTGGGTACCCCTCCCCACATCAAGTCACTGCAAGACTAGATGCATCCTCTCCCACTAAGGCCAGACAAGACAGGCAGCAGACAGGCAGTTGTTGGGGGATAGGCATGAAGCTCAAGTTCTGCTACATATGTGCAGGGTGCCTAGGTCCAGCCTGTGTTTGCTCTTTGGTTGGTGGTTCAGTCTCTGGGACACCCCAAGGCTCCAGGATAGTTGACTCTCTTGGTCTTTTTTGTGATGTCCCTAACCCCTCCAGGTCCCTCAATCCTTCCCCCAGTTCTTCCTTCCATAAGATTTCCCGAGCTCTGCCTAATGTTTGGCTGTGGTCTATGCATCTGCTCTGGTTACCTCTGGGTGGAGCCTCTCAGAGGACAGTTACACTGGGCTTCTGTCAGCAAGCATAACAGAGTATCATTAACAGTGTCAGGGACTGGTTCTCGCCCATGGAATGGGTTTCAAGTTGGGCCAGTCATTGGCTGGCCATTCCCTCTGTCTCTGCTCTATCCTTTCCTGTACATCTTGTAGGCAGGACACATTTTGGGTGGAAGGTTTTGTGGGTTCTTATCCCTAAGATTGCTGTCCTTATCCCTCCACTGGGAGCCCTGCCTGGCTACAGAGAGTGGCCACTTCAGCATCCATAGCCCCCACTGCTAGGAGTCTCAGGTAAAGACACCCTGGGGCATCTCCCATCCCAGGTCTCTGGCAGGTCCTAGAGCTTACCTTCCAGCCCCTCCCCCCATTTCCGTTCCTGCGCCTGCTCTCCCTACACCTGCCCCCCTCCACTCCCCCCTGTGCTTGCTCCCCTCCCCACGCCTTTTGAAGGCCACCTCAGCTCTGCTTTTCTCCTTGGAGGGCAAGAGAAACCTCTGCATGTCGTTCCCATCAGTTATCCCTAGGTGGTGCTCTGTTTGTATCTGTTAGAGACTTCTATCACAGGATTCTGAGTGTTGGACTCACAGGCCTACAGGGGCACAAGCAGGAAGGGTTTTCTCATCTCCATCTCAGGGCAGGACATTATAGGTCAGATTTGCTGTATCTCTGAACTAATGAAAAGGGTTGGGACTTGAAGGCCCTACCTTCCTCTCGCTGTCTGGTTGCCATGACATAAACAGCTTTGGCACCCTGTGTGCCTTGTGGCAAGTCCAAGGATAATGAAACCTCTAAAATAGTAAACCCAACCCACCTTTATTGCGTTGATTTTTTTTTTCTCAGATACTTTATCACAGTGGTGGGGAGCTGACTAACATGGGTAGCAAGCATGGCACCCTTTGAGGGTTATGTGAACAGCCTCCCTGTTCACGCATGCGCATTGTAGATAGCAAGAAGACAGCCTGAGCCCAGAGTAAAGAAGGTCACAGTGAATGACTCACGGACGCTGAAATTCTAGTGCAGAGACTTGAACAAGTAATGTGGCACCCCAAGGAGTCCCTCCTCTCTCAAGAGGAGCCAGGACTGAATAGCGTGAAGCAGGTGTGTGCTGCTCTGTCCCTCTCCATTCCTCATCAAATGCCCAAACTACTCCATTAATACTGTGTGGGCGGTAAGGTAAAATCACTGTGTCAACATTTGACGTGGAAATTTCTATGATTGGGTGTCTAAAAATGAACAGAAAGAAACAGGGTGGACAGTGCAGTTTTATGTTGTCGGCAAAGTGGCGCACAGATCAAGTCTGCTTAGGGCTCTCGTACTTTATCAATGCCTGACATTTTTGTGGTTTGGAGGTGCTGATTTTTTTTGTTTTGTTTTGTTTTTATTTGGTTTTTTCGAGATAGGATTTCTCTGTATAGCCCTGGCTGTCCCGGAACTCACTCTGTAGACCAGGCTGGCCTCGAACTCAGAAATCCGCCTGCCTCTGCCTCCCAGAGTGCTGGGATTACAGGCGTGCGCCACCACCGCCCAGCTGGTGCTGATCTTTTTTTCTTCTTTTTTCTTTTTGGCCAGGGTTAGTGGATATCATGGAACAAAGTGGGGGCATTAGAAGGAATTCTATGTAAGGATAGAGTTGATACTTGGAGTCTGAGGTCAAAATTGGCATTGGAGCACCATTTGTGCCCACCTAAAAGATAACCAAGATGTTTAGACCAGGAGCGCTTTAAACTTTTTACACTCAAGACCACTTTAGGGGCTTGATAAGATGGCTCTCTGGGTTACAGTGCTTGCTGCCTAACTCTGACAGCCTGAATTCAATCTCCAGGACCCTCATGGTGGACGGAAAGAACTGACTCCCTCTGGTGGTCCTATGACTTCCACGTGAGTTTATTTGACTCTTGTGTACGTTCTGGAAAAAGAATCCAAATCCTCTGCAAAAGCAGCCAGTGCCCCTAACTGCTGAGCCATTTTTCCAGCCCCTGGAATTAACTTTAAATCAATTCATTACTATACATACACGTTTGCCATCATTACAGAGGAAGTGTGTGTTCAGAGTGAACGCTGCGCTACAGTTGCGTGCCCTAACTCTGACAGAAACAAACACTGCTACTTTCTTTACATGTCTAGTTTCAAGTTAGTTATGGATGGTTTACATTCAGAAGGTTCTTACCGTTGCCCAAATCTCCACCATCCCCACACTCATTTGCATAACCCAAAAGTAAAGGGGTTGATTCTAAACAGTCTTATTTACATCTCAAAGCCCAGGTATTCTGTTATGGTTGCAGACAGGAGACTAGCATAACAGTCCTCTGAGAGGCTCCACCCGGCAGCTGACCAGAACAGATGCATAGACCACAACCAAATGTTAGGCAGAGCTCAAGGAGTCTTATGGAAGGAAGAGTTGGGGGAAGGATTGAGAGACCTGGAGGGGATAGGGGCCCCACAAAAATGACCAGGAGAGTGAACTAACCCAGAGCTTTGGGGTCTCTCAGAGACTGACCACTAACCAAAGAGTGAGCACGGGTTGGACTTAGGCCCTCTGCACATTATGTAGCAGTTCAGCTTGATCTTCATGTGGGTCCTCTAACAACTGGAGCAGGGCTGTCCCTAACTCTGTTACCTCCCTGTGGGTCCTGTTCCCCTAATTGGACTGTCTTGTGCCTCAGTCAGTGCCATATCACATGTAAGGAGAGTGATATGGAACTTAAGTTGTGACCCTTGCAACTTGAAGCAGTAGCCCAGGAGCAAATGCAACAGCTTCTAAAACCAAAGAAAACTCCAGAAGTCGATGCCCACACCCATGGCACGAGTCAGTCAGTCCAACACAATCTCCACAGCTCTCTGTATCCTTTGAGGTTAAGTGTGGCATTGTGACCCATTTCCAGTTAAGCCAAAGTCTGCCAAGTTGAGTGTTAGGTAAGGGTGATGATTGTGGACACTTGTTGATCCTTTCTGCCTTGAACACAGATGTATTGGATAGCATGGTGGCAGCCATCTTATAACTATGAGCGAAAGATCAAGAAAACATGATTTCCTAATGTAGTTGAGCTGATGAATAAGAACCATCTACCTTTAACCTTGTTATATCATCTAATAAATCCCTGCTGGATTTTGTTAGGTTACATACAATGTAATAGATTTCCCTATGGCATTTCCACACATCTGTGTCTGGGAATAAAAGTTCCCAGAAAAAAGTTGGGACTTGCACTGAACCCTCTGCAAAGGTGATCGATCGATCGATTGATTAGAATGTCATTCACTGAGGAGACTTTGGAATGTTGCAAGTCTAGAGCCCAATTATCCTGGGCATCTTTAGTTTCCTTAATAGCCATTTATTGCCCTCCTTTCTGTACCTGACATAGCAGTTTTGTGACATTAGGCAAATCCTTTGGAATGTACCAAGCACCACTTTCTAACCAACCCCAAAGCTAAAACTGTCATCAGAGAACCCCTGAGGCCAGAGCAGAGCTTTCATGCTTTACCTTTACCTACTTGTCTAGTGTTCCCACCTGCGTATTTGGCAACTTCCTTGATTTATGACTTTCTTTGTTCTGTTGCTATAAGAAGTTTGTAAAAACTGCTGACATGTTGGAACATGGGATTTGGTGTCTAGTGGTTGGAACAGGAATGTTCTCTATAGGGCCAGATGCTTGAACGCTTGGTTCCCAGTTGGTAGAGATGTTCAAGGGAAGTTTGGGAGGTGCAGCCTAATGGGAGGAAGTATGTCCCTGGAGGTGACCTATGAGATCGTAAAGACACCCCGCCATTTCCATATCTGTCCTTTATGCTGGTGGTAAAGAATGTGTCCTCTCAGCTTCCTACTCTGGTCGCCATGTTGCTTCCTCATATCATAGACTCTTACATCTTGGCAGCCATAGCCAAAATAAACTCTTACTAAAGGTGCCTGGTCATAGTGTTTTATCACAGCAACAGAAAAGAAACTGACAAATGCTGGAGGGGATGTGGGCAAAGTGAAACCTCAGTTACCATTGGTGGAGCTTCGAACTGGCCCCGGTGCTCTGGTCAGTGTGGAGAATTCTCAAAACTACATTTACAGTGTGGCCCAGCCATGCTATTCCTGAACATGTGCCCAAAGGCCTCAACACCCTATTCCGCAGACCTTTTCTCGACTGTCTTCACTGCTGCTCTGTTTTACAATAGCTGGGAAATAGAAACGTGAATTTTTTCCAACTGGTAAACGGATAATGAAAATGTTCACGCACACTGTGTAAGAAAAATCAACTGTAAAGAAAAAAAAATCATTGACTTTGTATGTAAATGAATGGAACTAGAAAAGATAAGGTTGAGTGGGGTGACCCAGACCCAGAGTGTCAAACGTTGCACGCTCTCTCTATTCTGAGGTTCTTAGCTCCATATCCTCCAATGTGAGCACAGAGCCTAGAGTAACTGAAGACACTAGCAAAGAGGAACCATGGGGTGGGGGAGGGTGGGGTGGGGAGCAGAAGAAAGGGGAATAATGAGTCTTAGGGTTCCTATTGCTGAGATAAACATCATCATCAAAAGCAAGATGGGGAGGAAAGGGTTTATTCATGTTACACTTCAATAACAGTCCATCACTAAGGGAAAAGCATTTGTTTACAGGTCCCTCTGGGGAGAGGTGTCTGGGCTTGCAGTCCTGCCCCAGCATGGGGCTTAGGAGGCAGCCAGATTTCTCTGGGCTGGAAGTCAGGTCTTAAATTGGCAGGCCCCATATCTAACAGCCCAAGGACAACTCTCTGAAGCAAGTTCTCTCCTTCCACTGGAGTGACCAGGTTTGCACAAGAACTTTTTACATGCTGTACCATCCCACCAACTCTACGATACGAGTCTTACACAGCGAGCTTTTTATATGGTCACTTAAGTGAATTTTGGTAGATGATATAAATTGGAGGCTCAACTTACTCTTTTGCACGGGGATTCATTTACAAGTTCCAGGCGATGGCGATGCTGACCTATGACCATGCTTTAAGAATGATTGGGGAATGGGCGGAGGGAAGAGGGCTTATGGGACTTATGGGGAGGGGGGAACCGGGAAAGGGAAAGGCATTTAGAATGTAAACAAAGAATATAGAAAATTAAAAAAGAAAGAAAGAAAGAAATAACTTCAGCCTGTAATACATTAGAACATACAACACACCCAATCTGTATCACTAAAGACTGAAATGATTCTGAAGCCTTCTTGACAGTATTTCTAAATTAATTAAACTGCATGTACCTCAATTTTGACTTAACTATTAATAGATAATAAAATAACCATGAGAAGTAAGAGAGAGAGAGAGAGAGAGAGAGAGAGAGAGAGAGAGAAAGAAAAAAACGACTGAGAAGAGCTTTAAAATCCCTCCTCCAAGAAGGTTTCTCAAGCTGTCACTGGAGTGACGTGCCTTTCCCAGGCCTGCCCACATTGTTTAGACAGAGATTAAGGCCTTTCTAACTTCCTTCCTGGTTACACCATGGAGGAAACAAGAGCGTAGGAGCCCACTGTGTGGCTGAAGGCCTAGCTCAGTCACGGCTAATTCTCTTCCCTCTCGTTTCCTGAGTAGAAAGGGCTCATGTGTGAGAAACAGGGCAGATCGTCCCTCTCCATTTCTGAACAGTGGTATAAGCACAAACGAATCCCTTTTCTTTGCACCTCAGAATTTTCATAGGAAAAACCATGACAAACAGGCTTGATTTCTAGACAATACTCTCCCTTCCCCAACACCGCCACCAAAAGAATCTGTGAGTTCAGAAACTACATGTAGTTATCATTCTAGTTGGGTCATAGCCTAGTCTAGAATGTGCATTCTAGAGTTTACCTTGGCCACCTCTCTCTCACATATGCATGTGTTCATGCTGCTGTGGTTTGATTCAGGAGTGACTGGACCATGCGGATTCTGCCCACATGAATGGATTAATATCACTGAGGGAAGAGGAGATCAGTTATTGCTGCATGGGCATGTCATAAAGATGAGTGCCTCCTTCTCTTATTCTTGCCACCTCTTGCTCTTCTAGCATCTACCATGGGATGGTCAGTATGAATACCGTCAGTGGATGAAGGTAGCATGTTCTTGAATTCCTAGCCTCCAGACTTACAGGTCAGTTAATTTATTAATGAATTATTCTGTTCTTAATAAGTTACTCAGTCTCAGGTATTCTCTTAAAACATTAGAAAACAACAACAACAACACCCTCCCCCCCAAACAAAAAACACATAGTTTACAGACCACTCATTCGACGTTCTGCTTGTCCAGTCTTTATAAGAGCTACTAGAGTGATTTTTTTTTTCTGTAATACCCTTTCTCACCTTCTCCATGGAATGGTTTCTGCTTTGGGAGTTCTAGTCTTCCATCTCTTTAACTAATTCCCCCTCCCAAGCCAGAAAGCATCTGTCCTTCTATCCCTGGCTCCAGTAGTTTTTGATTTGTTTGTTTGCTTAGTATTGTTTTTAAACAATACTAAGGATTGAATTAAATTCCTTAGTGCTTTGAGAGACCATTTAGAACTGTATCCCAGATATTCTGAATCAGGCTACTAAAAGTTTTATGGCGTTGATTCTGGATGTTTGGAAAAGCCACATGGAAACCTATTTTATATACACACATACCCTTTCATAAAAAGATTTAATTGGAGTTATCCTATATAAGCTCCTCCCACAAACCAGAGGTTGTCAAATAAAAACCCAGTGCCAGGTATGGAACACCTCCCCTTTAGTTATTGGTAGGAGCTGGGGCCTCCCAAGAGATCCCCAAAAACAATTCAGGTAATTGCTGCTGCTGTTGGTATGAGCAGGATAGTGAGGCCCTGTTGCTGAAGACACCATACACGTTGGTCATAAGTCATGAAAAATCAAGCTGGTACTGACTTGGAAGCTTCTTCCCTAGTGGCTAGCCATGTCAGCGCTGGAAAATGATACACAGGCTCCTAGTGAGAAAAGTCATAACAGTCTTTTGCAGCTGTGAACCCTGTGACCTATAATAATGCCTGGTATATAGGCTTAGATTTTTAAAGACTTACTTTTTCCTTTTTCTTTTTTTTCCAAGACAGGGTTTCTCTGTGTAGTCCTGGCTGTCTTGGAACTCACTCTGTAGACCAGGCTGGCCTCGAACTCAGAAATCCGCCTGCCTCTGCCTCCCAAGTGCTGGGATTACAGGCATGTGCCACCATGCCCAGCTTAAAGACTTACTTTTAATAAGGATTCTCAAATGCTTCAACCCCCTCTTATAGCCCACTGTCCAAAGGAAGGGGAGAACAGATGGCAAATAGGACAAGGGATGTGGATCTGTTTAGAAGCAGTTCCTTGGGGGCAATTCCAATCTTCATTTCTCACTTGTCAGGATACCAGCAGTCCAGTTCAGTAGTGTCCGGATACCAAACACTGATCAGTAGCCACCATAACACAATCCAACAGAAACTGCCAGACCTCCACAGAATTGGCATGAGTCAGCAGGAGTGAGCAGGACCAGCCGGGATGCCAGGAGTTTTCTGCTGTGCCTCTCTCAACAAAGAGAAGATCAGAGAAGATGAAGACTTGAGACCAATGAAGCATTAAAGCTAGCTATGTAATCACACAGTCGCTGTCTTGTTGAGTCCTATTTATATTCTTTCCGAACATCACGTGTCCTCCTATGGATCTTGCCTCAGCATCAGCAAAACACCACATGAATCTGTCTGAGCAAGACACCATGTGAGTCTGTATCACACGACATAGCCAGAAACTTCCACTTCACTGGTGTGGCAAGATACACCCGTGGATGAATGTTATGGGAAGTAACCAATCACATTCTGCTCGTGTCTAAGGTCTGCTCCACAAGAGGAAATACATGCCTGGTATTGCAAATCTGGCCAAAAGCCCATGCTAGGAGAGCTCACAGGTGCCAGAGGTCAACCTACTACTATTATTTTGTCAGAGAACTTTTCCTACGCCTTAGCTTACATTGCTTCCTTTCCCCGACTTATGATATGTATCTCTAATATAGTAGATATTACTATAAGTCATAAGATGAGATGGAAGGTAATGATGGCTTCTCCTGGATCCAAGGGGAAGATTCATTGACTCCGACTTCCTTCAGAAGAGTACCAGATGCACAGGAAATGATCAGTTAGTCTCAGCTCTGGTTTTCCTGGGGTCATGATGAGTCTTCAGGGGTATTAAACTCTTCATTTGTACTTGAGGTAGAATGGGCAACTTTTATCAGAATCATCTGGGTACTTGTTAAAAATGAGGATTTCTTGTGAAAGTGTGGACTTTCCCGCCCTCACCTAAGACCTCTCGGATCCTACTGTGAAGGAGCCCCAGAGGCTTCAGGTTCTGCATGTGCTGCTCGTGCTTCTGGGTGACATGCAAAGCAGCGTAGAGAAGGGGGCTGTGTGATTGGCTGGGTGGTGCCTGAGCTTGAATCTGCTCAAGACATTCAACTGGGTTCGGGACAGTCTGAGCAAAGCATTCCCAAGGAGTCTGTGGCGAGCCTTCCAGAGTAAAATGGGATAAAGGGTACAAAGAAAGGCCTCTGCCCATCCCTCATAGGCTGGGAGGACTCTGATATAGCCTGGCCTGTGCCCGCCCCCCCCCCCCCTCTGAATCCTCTAGAGTATCGTCACCTGCTCAGCACAGTCAGAATTGCTCTTAGACATCATACGCGCTCCACCTGAGCTTCCTCCTCTGGGTCTCCACCTGTAACCAAGGCCTTGTTCCTTCCCTTCCATCCTTCAGCCCTAGTTATTATCAATGTGCACCTCAGACCCTGTGAGAAGAGAGAGGATGGATGGGCAGAGGTAGTTTAGTTGAGGAAACAGAATTATAGAAAGCACTTTATATACACAATTTATTCCTCCGGTTTTATCAATTGATCTGTCTTTTTAGGCTGTTTCAATAATGTACACTGCTAATGTCAAGTGCTGGGTATAAGACGAATGGCATGAATGAATGAATGAATGAATGAAAGAAATTATCTACGGATGATGAACCAATGAATGGACAGGCACAAATCCTTCGCCTGAGAAAAGAAAGAAGTCCTACCAATCAGGAGCAACAAGGGTAACCAAGCCTGCTTAGTCAGTCAACTGGTTCTCCAGCTCAGGAGTGAGGACTAAAAAGAAAAAAGACGATTGCACAACATTGCACCATAACCTCAACCTCAATCAATTCTGAGACTGAAGGCAGATTTAATAATTTCCAATCCACTTTTATACCAATTTAATTACATGCAGGTATGAAGATCAATAGTAGTACCACGAGGAACCAGCTGGACGGTAAACACTAAATAATCAAGACAATAAGCAAAGTCCCGTGACAGTGGTTTCCAAGGGCTTGTCAGAATGACCAAAATACCTGAGCCTACTTCCTTGTCCAAGCCCAAAATCTTGCCTGAAGCCTGCTTCCCACCCTAAGATTAAAATTCCTGCAGGGCGTTGGTGGCACACGCCTGTAATCTCAGCACTTGGGAGGCAGAGGCAGGAGGATTTCTGAGTTCGAGGCCAGCCTGGTCTACAAAGTGAGTTCCAAGCCAGGGCTACACAGAGAAACCCTGTCTCGAAAATTAAAAAAAAAAAAAAAAATTCCTACCTTAACCCACTCCCTTAGGCCCTAATGTCAGATTCCTGCCTGAAGCCCTTGTCCTTGGTCAATGTCAAGTTCCTGCCAGGCAGTGCGGTGGCCCAGTAAGGCTCTCTTCACAAGGGTGTTCTTTCCAAGCCTGGATCTGAACCACCAGAAGGAAAAACTGCCCTCCCCAACTCATTGCCTGCTCATTTATCTGTAGGCTTCAAGGCTTTGACAGTATGGGACCCTCCATCTTGCCTTTGTCAGAGTCTCTTATTGCTATGATTTTCAGAGGGTTTATTTTTCTTTAGTTTTCTCTTTGAAAAAAAATCCCAACCAAGAGACAGATATTTGCGAGTTCAAGACCAGCTTGGTCTATCTCCTGAATTCCAGGACATCCAGGGATACATAAACAAACAAACAAAAACAAAATTAAAAATGAAGAAGAGGAGGGGGTGGTGGTGGAAGGGAGGAGGGGGGAAGGAAGAGAGAGGAAGAAGAAAGGAAAAGATTCTCACCTACTCTCAGGCTGCTCTTAGAAAAGAACCCGTCTCCATGTCGCTGTGGAGCAAACTGTTCACTTCATATTGCTTACTCTGTGCGGCACTTATCGAGGACAAGCCGCCTGTGCCCAGCAGCCTCCCTGGACAAGTACAAGACTCTGCTTTCTCAGTGCCCCGCGGTAAAGCTGAACCCAAAGCTGGCACCTAGCGGTGATGCCGAATGAACCATGTCTGACTTGAGCCGTCACAACAGCTGCCAGACCCGGACGGAGATCTACCCAGAGAAGGGCGGGGAGGAGGTGGGCCTGGGAATTCAGCTGTGAAAATAAAATTGTCAGAGAAACCTCGCTTCAGGTCTTGGCAGAACTGGGTAGTCTGAGTCTCTTTATTTAATTAAATTTATTTATTTATTTATTTATTTGTTTATTTATTTATGATCACTGCATTTCTGGGCTCTTTGGTGTATTTTAATTAAAAATAGATTTTTTTTCCCCTCATCTCCTATACTCTACCTTGAGGCTATAGCTGTTTTGCAGGCCTGTGTAGACGACAGCATATGTGCAAAGCCATAGGCAGGACTAAAACGTCAGCTGCAGCAGTTGGCGCCACCCTCCTGAAGCCCACAGGGGCTTTCTCTACATAGAGAAAACAGGTTGCAAGTCAAAAAAAAAAAAAAAAAAAAAAAAAAAAAAAAAAAAAAAAGGCGCGCCACAGCTTTGTTTCCAGGTTCTGTAAGAAACCGAACTCTCTGGCTCTCAGTTTCAATCTTGGCCCAATCTGGCTGGTTTCCTGAAGAACGACGGCAAAGCTGATTGCTGCGTCGCTGACGGAAGATGGAAGAGGAAATGGGATGCCGAATTTGTCAAAGTAAAAGCTTTTCAGATGTCAGGGACAGGGCGTCACTGGGGAGTTGCTGGGGCCTGTTGGGATTCACTTGCTTAGATTCTGCACTTCAGCGCCCCCATGTCTGTCAGCCTTCCGCAGGATGATGCTCTCTCTCTGACTGACTCAGAGGCTCGGAGAGAAGGACCGGTTTTGTTTTGTTTTGGTTTGTTTTGTTTGGGGGGGGGGGAACTATTTATAGTAACACTGGACCTTACTCAAGGATGACAGGAATAGAGCCCAACTTTAGGCACAGACAAGGGTATCTCTTGGTATGACTTCAGGCAGTTCGGGGCCACTTTGATCCTCACTTTCCCTGCGGTTTATGGCTGTGACATCCTGAAGCCAATACAGAGCGAAGTGAGACCAAACGCGCTGTAATAACCGGTGAAAGAAAGTAGAAGGTTTTTTTTTTTTTTAATCATCTTCAAAAAATTGTATTCTGCTAAAGATGTAGGTGCCCTGAGATGGTCAGTGGTGCTGATAGCCGTGTGAGCGTCAGTGAGATGAGATCTGCTGTCAAATTTTCTCAGGCTTGTTACAAATCCAGCCGCTGTCCCTGCAGGCTGCAGTCTAAATGGAGAAAATAAAACATCAACAAGATGTCTGCAAAATGGCTTTGTACTTAAGTGCTTAGAATGCAGATTCAATTCTGGCTGTAAATGTTAGTGGTGTTTTTATCAGCTCTAACAAATAAATGGGCAGAGGCAAAAACCAATCAACCGTTTTATTCCTTCTAAGAAGCAGAGATGAGCGTGGCCCTGAGTCAGCGTGGCACGGCATTCAATGGGATGGTGCTGTATCACTCACCTACAAAAGATAAAATCCAAAGGTAAAGTACCAATCCCCAGGAAGGAGGGAAACCATTATCAACCATTGATGATAAAGTATAGACTCTAATCCCACTAAGGGCGATGTGGTGTGGCGGGGAGGACTCTTGAACAGTTAGCAAGTGAAAAGGAGAAATGGCTGGCTGATCTTTGGGCGTTCAAATGGAGCAAGAACCCTGAAAATGTAGACCTCTGCTTCCCAGGAGATGTGACACCAGGCCAGGCCACCTGTCCTGACTGGCCTGGCTCCTGAGTCTTAATTAGGAGGTGAACGTTGTCTAGCTTGAACCCAGGGAGGTCTGACAGAACTGTCACTTCCTACCTCAGATTTCACTTGATTTTCACCAAACCTACAACACCTTCCCACTTCCCTAAAGTCACAGAGACAGACAGACAGACAGACAGACAAACAAACAAACAAACAAAGCCAGAATCCCATCTGCCCTCTCTGAATACAGCTACTGTGAACCATAAAGTAACAATTTTAGCTAGGACTACAAGGGCCACCACTGAAGTGGCAATAATGCCCTTGTTCATTAACATGTGAGCTGGGCGTGGGGACAGGCTAGACATAAGAATAGCAGATAAAAGGCCTAATTTCAGACAAAGCAATCGCAGCCAAGAAAGGAGGGTGTGGGGTTTTCAGTGGTAGGAAGGAGGGGCAGCAGTAAAGTGAGTTCTGGGAAGAGCTCCTGGAGGAAGTGACCTCCAAGCAGAGCCTGTAGCAGCGAGCCTATCGCAGGACCGTTATCTGCTACCCAGGTCCATCAGGGCACCGTCACCGTCACCGGCAGGACGAAGATCTCAGTTCACCATGCAGAGGGTCAGAGGGGCTGGAGAGGGGGCTTGGCCGCCAGGATTGGTTTCTGCCCTTGCAGAGGACCTGAGTTCTCTGCCTAGCACCCACACACGGCGGCTCCCACCTGCCCGGAGCCCTAGCTTCTTGGAAGCTGATGGTGAGCTCCTAGACTCCCGGGTACCTACACTCGTGTGGCATAAACCCAACACAGACTGACGCCCACACAGAACCAAAAAATAAAAGTAAAACATTCCTTTTTAAAGAAGAGGAGGGCAGGATAGCTCAACTGAAGGTTGATGGTGCAAGAAGGTAAAGCCGAGGTGGTTGGCTGGGCTGCAGGGCCTCGAGGGGAGAAGACTAGACTTTCTTGCGGGCAAGGAGGGAGTGACTTAGGAGTTAATTACCTTGTTCACGTGAAAAACTTAGTTGAATGTATAGTATGAGTACTTAACAGTCATGGTACTGAAAAGTCGGAAACTGCCAAGCAGTGGTGGCGCACGCCTTTGATCCCAGTGATTCTCAGAGGCAGGGAGGTAGGTGGATCGCTGAATTCAAGGCCAGCCTCATCTACAGAGCGAGTTCCAGAACAGCCAGCACTACACAGAGAAGCTCTTTCTCAAAAACTGAAACAAAAAGACAAACAACAGCAGCAAATTCAGAAAACGTGTGCCTTTTGGATAGCTTCTTGGGATTTCTTACAATGAAACGTGTGCCTGTTCTCCTCCCCCCCCCCTTTATAAACAGTGACACAATAGTCATACTTGCCGTATTGTATTTTGTGCCATGGAGACCAATTATAGTATTTGAATTAGAGTATTTGCATCATTTTTTTTTTCTTGCTGCCTATTGAGCACTTCAATACCTGGGTGTATTGGGTGTATTACTAAACAGCAATTAACCTGCTGGTGGTCACTTAGGCCATTTCCTGGGAGAGTTTTAAGATTGTGTGTGTGTGTGTGTGTGTGTGTGTGTGTGAGTGTGTGTGTGTGTATGTGTGTGTGTAGGCAATAGTTTAGGGCAGGGTGATAGCAGTGAGAGAAATGGATAGAAGTTGATGTTTAGAAGGCAGAACCAGCTGCTGTGTGAAACAGATGCAGAGACCCACAGCCAAACATTAGGTGGAGGTCGGGAGTCTTGTGGAAGAGTCAGGGGAAGGATTGGGGGCGGGGGGAAGTTGGGTCAAGGACACCACAAGACCTACAGAGTCAACTAACCTGGACCCTTGGGGGCTCACAGAGAGTGGACCACCAACTAAAGAGCATGCCGGGCTGGACCTAGGACCCCTCTACGTATGTAACAGATGTGCATCTTGGTCTCCACTTGGGCCCCTGACAGTTGGAGTGGGGGCTGTCTCTGACTCTGTTGCCTGGCCTTGGATCCTCCTCCCCTAGATGGCCTGCCTCGGATGGCCTTTGCACTTGCTCCTGCTGTGACTGGATGTCCCTGGGTGAGTGGTACCCAATGGGGGGGGCTTCCTCATCTCTAAGAAGGGGAGGGGGAAGGAGGAAGGGAATGTGAGGGTGAGACTGAGAGGAGGGAGGGAGGCTGTGATCAGGATGTGAAGTGCATAAATAAATAAATAAATTAATGGAAAAAGAAGGTAGCTCCAGCTAGTACCAAAAGCAGCCCAGACTGAACGTGGGTAGTAAACAAAAGCGCAGGCTTGAGGACTCGACTTGCTCAGTAAAGTGCCTGCCTCACAAGCTCAGACTCTGAGTTTGATCCCCAGAAACAAAGTAAAGATGCTGGGCATGGTATGTGTGCTTGTAGTCTCAGGGCAGAGGCATGTGCACACATGTGCACCCTTACAAACATGCATTTTTTTTTAAATGGAAGAGGCAAATGCATGTGGCCCACAGACACAAAGATACACAGAAATGAAAATAAAATCTTTTTAAAAATATGAGTGTAAAGCGAGACCAAAAGCCACCCCGAGGCCTTGGCCTCCTTTCCTACATTTTTCTCAGTCAGCAGCGCTTCGTACCTGGTTCCTGTAGACCAAGTGGGTGGTGAAGGGGGAGCGGCAGTAAAGCGTGGGCCTTGTGCACTAGACTCCTCTTTTAGCCAAAGGAGAAAGAAAAGATATATATTTTGTGCTCTAACGGTACTACATCATTAGGAGTTTTCCGCCACACCATGCTTGAATATAATCTGTCTCTAGAAATTTCCTCCGATCTCCCTAGCTGCTGTTTCTTAATCTTCTTTGCAGGACTTCCTCTAGGTGGTGCCTAAGCATTATTGACCTTCCTCCGGGGTCGTCACTGAACCCCCGATTCTGCCTAGAGGATCACATTCTGCCTTGTGAGTTTTGCATGCGCCTGTACACTAAGTCACAGGTTCCTATGTTTTGCTTACATCTCTTTGACGTGTCCTCGAGACCCGTGTACCCTACTGCTTCCTGCTCTGTCACCTGCATGCTTGACAGAAACTTTGTGGCTTCACACGCTCTGAAGAGAGCGCCTAACCTCCATTCCCAGCTCTGTAATCTTCCCCAAAGCTTCGGGTCTGCAAAAGATGTGCGCGCATCTACTACCCCCATCCAGGTGCGCTGGCCACTCCCCTTGCTATTGTGTTTGCCTGTCCATCTTCTCTTCAGCAAACCCTCTCGGTTCAGCCCTTGTTAGTCTACTTCCCATCATTCCCTTCACCTGAACCCCTCCCCTCCCTTGCCTCTCACCGGATGATGCCTCTGCAGGAGTGGCTTACCTGACCTGACTCCATCCTTACCTTCATGGAACCATTCGTAACAGGTCAGGCAAAAGATCTTTCCAAAGGTGAGACAATCCATGCTGTTTCTTCCTTGAAAACCTCATTGTCTCCCTTCTGCACCTCAGAAAACATGAATGCTTTTCCTGTGCCTCCTGACCACCTCCTGGTGTTGCTGGCACATCTCTCCCCTGCTGCTTTGTGTGCCGGGCCCTAACCACTTGGAATCAGGCCATTTATAGCCACTGTCCTTCTGCCTGGAATGTGCTTGTTCTTTCCCTCAAAGTCGCTGGCTCCGTTCTCAACTGGATCTAAAGCCCTCTCTCCATCCCGTCCACATTCCCTGTCATGTTTCTGGATTGTGTTGTGAGGGAACGGGGCCACTTGACTTGGTGTCTCTGAAGGAATCCTGTGTGAAAACCTCAACTAACTGGCAAGTAACTGCCACGTGTTGCCCTGTTTCGGATGCTCACAGATGAGCGCTTCCGGCAGCTGTGGCTGGCACACTGCACAGCAAGTAGCCAACGCAGCGAGTGTCAGGATAAAAGCCACCCAGAATTACAGTGTTTCCTCATCGTCCACAGCAAGGGGGTCTCTGTGGAAACTCCACAGTCCACTCTGTCTGAGTCAGTGCAAGTGGGCCAATTTCTTACTTGAAGAGTGTCACAAATTTTGTTTTGATAAATGAAATCATTTTCTAAGCTGCACATAATCACTTTGGCAGTGCTCCATCTTCATTTCAGGGTAGCTCGTCTCCAGAAAATCTACACTAATGAGAGTTAGTCAAAAGTCTGGAAAACAATACCTTGATGTATTGTGGAGAGATCATTGTTAAATCCTTTAATTAAATTCAAATTTCTATAGGCAATCCACCTTCACACAGTCACACAGAATCATGCTGAATACCTTTAAATACTTTCCTTCCAAAGACTGTCGGGTGTCACACTGTTGAAGAGCCACTCTGGGCATGACCCCTCTTCCTCTCCCTCTTTTTCTCCTGGTTTTTTGAGACAGGGTTTCTCTGTGTAGCCCTGGCTTTCCTGGAACTTGCTCTATAGACCAGGCTGGCCTCAAACTCAGACACCTGCCTGCCTCTGCCTCCCAAGTGCTGAGATTAAAGGTGTGTGCCACCTCCGGGCTGGGAAGTTTCTTTATGGACATCACTTCCTTCAGACCTGCAACCTCGTCTATTTCATTACTGGCTGGGAGATGTCTAGACGGTCCAGAAAGCCATCTGGGAGATCATTATAGTCCCCATTCTTCTTTCTCAAACTAGAAAACAAGTAATGGACTTTGTTGGGATCTTTAGAACAGTCATATTCACCAAAGCAACAATGACTGCTTTGTGCAAAACAATTTTGTTTGGCAAATACTGATAAATCACTGACAAATGCTGATAAATTACCCAAGACTACTGGACAACTGCATCTTTGTATAAACATCACATTCCATATTAAGTAGAGTATATATTAGGCTCTATGTTTATGATTAAGTCTAATTCAAAATGATGAAGACACTAGGTTTCACCATAAACCTGAAGGTTCCTGTCTTCTTTCCATTGTTATGATAAATATCATGACCAAAAGCAGCTTGAGGGAATGTCATGGGGCAAAGTCTCCAAGGACCACTGAATAAAACCAGAGTACAAATTTGAGACCCTTTGTTAAGCCAACTGGCTACTGCCTGGAAAGAAACAGTTCTTGCAGAGAAGTCCCAGTTGCTTTCTGCAGGGAGCTTTTAAAGGCAAAAATCATATTCTGGTTGGCAGTTGCTGGAGGAAGCAGGGCAAGCAAGCAGTTTAACAGAAGCAAAATGCAGCAGTTAGCTGGGGCATCTTGACTGCAGGACCCCGGGGCAGGGCTAGATAATTTTCTAAGGGACTTTTCCATGGAAAGGGTGCAAGGGGGAAGCTCTAAGTCAGACTTTAGATGACTGAAGCAGGGACAAGATGGAGGAACCTTGGCACAATCACAGGAGGAACAGGTTTATTTGACTTACGTGTTCTGACCACAGACAATTGTTGAGGGAAGTCAGGGAAATCTGAAAAGGAGAATGTTGCTTACTGACTTGTTCCCCATGGTTAGTTCAGCTTTTTAAAACACAACCGAGGACCACTGCCCAGAGTTAGCACCACACACAGTGGGCTAGACCCTTCAATAAATCAAGAAAATGACCCACAGACTTTCCTACAGGCAATATTATGGAGACATTTTCTCAATTGAGGTTCCAGCTTCACAGATGACTCTAGCTTGTGTCAAGTTGACAAAAATTAGCCAGTATAGTTCCCCTAGGCCCCATGTGATGGTTGGTAACCATGGGGATATTGGAGCAATAGACTGTCATTCTGGGCTTCAGTGTATCACCATGTATTGCTGAAGGAAACCAAAAGAGGGGACAGTTGAGGCTGAAAGCCAGGATGGGAGATGACAAGACATCTCTTCTTCTTTTTAGGGTGCGGAGTGGTTTGAGACAGGGTTTCTCTGTATAGCCCTGGCTGTCCTGGAGCTCACTCTGTAGACCAGGCTGAACTTGAACGCAGAAATCTGCCTGCCTTTGCCTCTCAAGTACTGGGATTAAAGGCGTGCGCCACCACTGCCCAGCCAAGAACTTCAAAAATGCTCCTCTCACCATTTTATAGCTTATAGGACTAATAAAGGGCATGGCTTCTGGGCCTTCCCATCGCGGAGGATCAGATTGCACAACATAGTCACTCTCGCATTGTAATTTTATATTCCTTAAATTTATAGCTCTTAAAATATCCCTCCACCAACACTAAGCCAGGAAATGTCAGGCACTTCCAGTTCCTTTTTAGTATGCCATCTTATGACAAATGACTCAACCAACTAATCAAACAAACTCTTAACACTTGTTTTTTTTTTTTTTTTTTTTTTTTTTTTTTAACTTTGTGAGCTTCCATTTTAAACCTAGAGTCTCCACTTGGTGGATATATATTGCCAAACTCAGCCTGATCCAGTTTATGTCCCTTCCACTATTATCCCACACCATTAATATCCATTCCCACATACATTCCTCTGACTTCTGCTTCAGTGAATTAGCAAACTCATCAAGCGTTTTAATGGTATAGCATACCTCCCAGTGGTCTACACTTTCTAGCTCCTCTATGGGAACCTGCTTAATCTTGAATCTGGTTATAGGTCTAGAGGTGCCTTGAGGGGCAGCAGCATTGTCTTGCCTTGGATTTCCTTCAGGTGAAGTCACACTGAGTTTGTCAGATCAAGAAGGATTAATTCCACCAAGAAAATTTGGAGAGGTCACTGTGGCAGGGTGTGGGGATGGCATGCTTTGCTGAGGGTGGAGAGGCTGCTCTTTTAGATAACACAAACCCCTTAGATTCCTAGGGTGCAAAGTCCTCTGCCTCACACATCTCCATCCCAAGTTATAGGATCTCATTCCTTACCAGTCAGCGCATGCACACGCACACACACACACACACACACTCCAGGGACTGTAGGCCAGCCAATCTTCTAATGAGGAATCGGGTTTGATTCTTTCCAACTTGAGCTCTGTGGCGCCCAGAGAGAAGATCCTCTTCCAGGGCACACTCAGACTGTGTGCATCTGAAGCCAGTCAGTTATACAACTGAGTTTACTCCTCTCCTTTGCCACTGCATCCTGCCATCAGAAGCTGGCTGGTTTGTTATGGAGATCATTCATTTTCTTAATCAGTTTTTCCAAAGATGCTAGAAGCGACCAGCCAGCACCATTACTTTTCACAAGTTGTCAAAGGTTTTATGTAAAAAGTCACTAAATCACTCCCTCTTTACAATAGGTCGACCAGTACAATCAAATGAATTTATCTTGGTACATCCCCTAAATAGCTCATACTATGGAGTTTCAGGGCTCTTCATGCTACCAGGCAAGCCTTCTGGAACCACAGGTGTTGTTGAATTTGAAAACTTGTTTCAGGTACTTAAGCAACTCAGCCGTACAATTCTGTTTCTCCAGAACCACTCCTGGAGCCTCAATCTGTATTAGCCAGGGCTCTCTGAAGAAAGAGAACTGACGTGATATGTATATGGATTTATTAGACTGGCTTACAGACTGTGGTCCAGGCAGTCCAACAATGGCTGTCTCCCAACAAAAAAAGCCCCAAATTTTGTAGTTTCAGTTCATGAGACTGGATGTTCTCTGACCTGTGGCATGAGGGCTGCTATGGTTGGAAAGGCTAAGTGGAAACCATTGGAATTGCCTCTTTTTAGATCAGGATTAGTATAGGCATGTGGAGATAAAAGGATGAGAAGATGGACATCTACAGAAGCAGGGCCGCCCTTTTTGCAAAACAACGAACAGCTACAATCTCTCCTTGGGAGCAGAGATATGTGCCAGGACACTGGGGCTCGGGACTTCACAGGGCAGAAAGGAGAAGTTAAGGGAGGGAAGAACTAATTTTTTGCCTTCTCAAAACTGTAAGTTTTAGTGGATGTCCTTATCACTTTGGCATCTGCACCAGGAGTTAGGAGAGGCTTGCATTAGGGCTCTGAGTTCTGCTTTGAGGTGGTGTGAAGGGGAAGAGGTCTAGCCTTGATAACAGTGTAAGTGTATGGAGAGTGAGGGTGGACCTGGATGATGGCATAGCCAGCTTCGAAGGGGATATCATGAGCATCTACGAACCAATCTGGACTTTGAGGAGAACTCCCATTATCAATGTGGACCAAATCCAGATTCTCTGAAATGCTACTGTACTTTCTGTGACAACCTCTATCATTCATTATTGTGACCACCAAAGAGATATATAGAACCTTTCCCTCTTCAACACTCAGACTGATAAGCTCACCAAGGAAGTTGCCCTCACTCATTGGGACCTTACAGAGCCCACATCTGGCCCCAGAATATTGCTACTCATGGCCTGTCAAGTCTCCATCCCCAATCCCAATGTAACAGCAGGGAAAATAGTGAAGCAAAACCAATATCACCAATATCACATTCTTAGAGGAAATACAGAAAGGGGCCACAATCAAGGACTTGAAAGACAGGGGTAGTGGTTCTCACCGCATCTCCTTTTAGCCCTCCTAATTGGCCTCTGAAGAAGACCAATGGGTCATGGAGAATGACAGTTGACTACTGCAAACCTAATTAAGAAGTGACTCTTATTGCAGCTGCTGTACCAGATGTGGTGTCCTTACTTATTAGATTAACACATCTTCTGGTACATGCTATGAAGCTACTGTCCTAACAAATGCCTTTTTCTGTCCATAAGGACTTCCAGAAGCAAGGCTAGCAGTATACCTTTACAGTTTCTCCTCAAGAGTTTATTAACTCTTCAGCCCTGAGTCACAACTTAAGCTCAATGGGATTCTGATCATCTGTGTCTTCCACAAAATATCATACCGGTACACTATATTGATGATATTATGCTGACTGGGTTCAGTGAGCAAGAGGTAGCAACCACTTTGAACTTGTTGGTAATGAATATGTACACCAGAGAAAGGGAAATAAATCTAACCAAAATTAAAGGACTTTTGACCTCAAGTGAAATTTCTGTAAGTGCAGAAGTACAGCACACAGAGATATTCCCTCCAATGTAAAGGATAACTCAGTGCACCTGACCCTTTTACTATTAAGAAAGAAGCACAATGATTTGTGGGCCTGTCTGGATTGTGGAGGCAGCACATTGCCCTCTTGGGTGTTACTCTGGCCTATGTACCAAGTGACTCTCAGAAAGGTGCTATCTTTGAATTGGGTCTAGAACAGGAGAAGGCTCTTCAACAGGTCCAAGCTGATAGGCCCCTCTCCTGCTTGGGCCATTTGATCTATCAGACCCAATGGTACCTGAGATGTTGGTGATAGATAAGGATACTTTTGGAGCCTTTTCTCAGATGACTCTGGAAAGACACTGGTAAAGGCAAAGTACTCTCTATAGTGGGTAGAACTTCAGGCAGTATATATAGTCATATAATGTTGCTTGGAAGCATGTCTTTGTAACTGTTTTATTGCTGTGAAAGAGGCACCATGACCAAGGCAATTTTTTATATAAGAAAACATTTAATTGAGGGCTTGCTTACCATTTCAGAGGTTTAGTTCATTGTCACCATGGCAAGGAGTATGGCAGCATGAGGCAGATGCTGACCCAATAGCTAAGAATTACATCCAGATCCCTAGGCAAAGCGAGAGAGATAGTCTAGGCCTGGCATGGAGTTTTGAAACCTTAAAGCTGACCCCTAGTGACACACTTCCCTCAACAAGGCCATATCCCAATCCTTTTAATTCTTGCAAATAGTGTCACATCCTGGTGACTAAGCATTCAAGTATATGAGCCTACGATAGCCAATCTTATTCAAACCACCATAAAGGGAAAATGTCTAGGTATGCATTTGTTTGCTGATTAATGAGCCCTAACCAATGGATTGGGTGAATAGTCAAGAACCTGGAAAGGAGAATGATTGGAAAAATTGATGAGAAAGACATTTGGAGAAGTATTTGGACACATTTCTTCAAATGGCTGAAGAATTTATAGACATTTTTGTTCCATATAAATGCTCATTAAAAGCTAACCTGAACAGAGGAGTTCAATAATCAAGTAGATAGGATGGCTCATTCTCTGAACAGTCAGTCTCTTTTCCTCAGCCATTCCTGTCATTGCCCAAAGGTCCCATGAACAAAGTGGCCATGGTGGCAGAGATAGAGATTTAGTATGGGCTCAACAAGGTGGACTAACTCTCACTAAAACTGGCTTGGCTATAGTTGCTGCTAAGTGATAAATCTACCAGCAGCAGAGACCAACACTGAGCCCCTAGTATGGCACCATTCTTAGGAATGACTCGCCAGTGACCCAGTGGCAGGTTGACTATGTTGAACCATTTTACTTACGGGAAGGAAAGCATTGTCTTACTGGAATAAATGTTTACTATTGTTATGGATTTGCCTTTCTTGATCATAATGCTTTTGCCAGATTTCCATCTGTGGGCTTTATTTACCACCATGGTATTCCATACATCATTGCTTCTGATCAGGGAGCTCACACTAGAGCCATTGAAGTGCTACGGTGGAGCCACGCTCATGGACTCCAAAGGACTTACCATGTTCTCCGTAGCGGCTGGCTTGATAAAATAGTGGTGTGGCCTTTTGAAGATACAGTTATGGGGCCAATTAGGTGGCAGTAGCCTGCAGGGCTGGGTTGGGGTTAGTGTGTCTATAGCTAGGCCTAGTGGGAGCAAGGGGGTGGGAATGGGAATTATCCCACTCACACTCATCCCTAATGACCCCTCAGGAAAAGTTTTGCTTTTTGTTCTATTGATCTTAAATTTTGCTGGCCTATAAATTTTGGTTACAGATTGGGGAGCTCTCCTGCCAGGAAATACTACAAGCATTCCATTGAACTGGAACCTCAGACTTCCTTCTGGCCACTTTGGGCTCCTGATGCCCTTAAACCAACAGGATAAGAAAGAAATCACACTGTTAGGAGGAATGATTGATCCAGACTACCAAGACGAAATTGAGTTTCTTCTTCACAAGGAAGAGTATGTCTACAGTACAGAAGATATTTTAGGTCATCTCTTGGTGTTAAGATGTTCTGCCACTAAAGTCAATGGGAAACTGCATCAGCTTAATCCAGGCTAGATGACAAAGGGCCCAGACCCTTCAGGAATGAAGGTATGTATCACTCCTTCAGGAAAAGAACCAAGACCTGCTGATGTGCTTGCTGAAATGAAGGAAAAACATGCAGATGAAGGGGAATAGAGGAAGGTGGGTATAAATACCAGCTAAGGTGATATGACCAGTTTGTAATGAGCATTATTTCTGTCCTGCTTTGTTAAGAATATGTTTGTACATATACACATATATTAAGGAAATACTGTTATCTTTACTCATTTTTTCTCATGTCATATGACATCACTTGAAATAATATCAGTGGCTATTATCATGCTTAAGTTATAGGACATTAAAATACTAACTATTCCTTGAAGAACATTACCATCTATTCTGACATATATAATGCGTTTACAATTGTGGGAGGGGAGAAGGTGAAAGTCCTGAATGGGTGTGTGTTGTTGATATGAGCATGTCCCTGTCAGGTATCCCAATGTCTCAGATCTATGGCAATGGCAAAGCCTTCCCCTGGTTCAACTGTGGATGCTTACAAATGGTTAGCCATTAGGTAAACCAGGGTGTAAGAAATTATCAACTGCACCTTCTTCCTCCTCAAGACTGCAACTCGAGACTGCTCCTCTATAGAGGCCTCCCACCAAGATTAGCTAACCCACCTCTATACAACACCCTTGTGTTGTATAGGATCAATGTACTGTGATGTATATAATCTGTGTACTGAGTTTCAGGGCTGCTGCTGGCATAGCTGCAACAGGGCAAATGCCACCTTGATCGCAGCCTTTTCTGTATGTATATATGTTGTCTTTTCATTGGCTGTCACTCGTCAGACCAATTCCTAAGCCATGCATGTTGTGGCATATGTGGGGTAGTTATATAATATTCCATGAAATTATAACCTGTTATTGTTTTCATTTGTAAATTAAGCATGACATAAAGAAGTGACTGTGTGTCAACTTGAAAAGGGATGGATTTGTGATGGCTAATCTTGGTTTTCAACTTTACTACATCTCAAATCAACTAATATCCCAGCAGCTGGGCACCTGTGAGGGGTTTTCTTGATTGGACCATTTAAGATGGGAAGATCCACCCTAAATCTGGGCCACATCTCAGGGGAGAAGGACGCTTTTACTTCTTGCCTGCTTGCCCTTATTCTTGTTGGTAAGGTCACCTGTCCCATTGCTCAGGAATTCCTTTGCTGGTATTAGAACCTACTTCTTCAGAATTCCAATGTAAAATTTTTAAAAAAAGGGAAAAAAAAAGACTGTGATAGAATTCAACTTATTGTCAGAGTAAACTTAACACTTTTACATGCTTAAAAAAAAAAGAAAGAAACAGAATTCCAATATAAATTGAAGACCAACAGCTCTAAAGAATCCTTTGGGACTCTAGCACCATATTGGGACTGACTGACTGATTGACTGACTCTGTGTGTGTGTGTGTGTGTGTGTGTGTGTGTGTGTGTAATATATGGAGATATTCTGGAAAGCCAACAAGTGTAAAAGTTTCAGCTAAACACATTTTCCAGAGCTCCCCAGGATGATGTGAGTGCCCGATGGGACTGTTTATCAAATGCCGGGGCCATGACCACAGAGATGGCTATCTTTTCATCTTTAAAGGCCAAATAGTTCCCATTTTCAATCTTCAGCCAAGCCATCTCCTGTTGTGAGTAACTGGGGTCCCATTTACTTACCGTCCTGGGAGTTAATGCAGCTTGTCATAGTGCAGTCCCATCCCCCTACCTACTTTTTAAAGTTGCTATTTTTGCTTTTCTGTCTGCTCTGTGGTTACCCTTGGCAGTAACAGCATTTCCCCTTTTGTAACTTGCAGGGAGACAGATAATTTTAGCCACATTATCAGCAGTAGCAGCAGGGAGTGGAGATACCTCTGTCTATCCAGAGACCTGGGCCAGGACTATCAGTATATATTTTAGGTTTTTAAAAAATTTAATTCCCCCTTTTCTCATTGTGAGTCACATATTCCTCCCATACCTGTTTAGCAATGGTGTATATCTCCCCCATATAATCATCTTAAATATTGTATCACATACAGCTTGAGGTCCCTAGTGGCTTCCCTTATCATAGGATGCACGTTGGTTAGAATCTAATCTCTGGAGACTATGCGACCTTTCTGATCAAAAGGAAGCCAATTTATCAGAGGTGTCTCATTGTCCCCTATGTCATGGTTCACTGTAAATCTCAAGGACAAAGGTATTGAATGTCCTTCTTTGACCCTTTTTATCCCTTTGGTGTAGTCTTTCAAGCTTTGCTGGATATCCAAAAGAACAGTATAATATTTAGTGAGTACTAAAAAAAAAAAAAAAAAAAAAAAGACTCAGAGAGTTTTAAAGAAGTCTTGGGTTTGTTTTGTCTCAGTTTTCCCAAGTGGCCAAAGTTAGTATCAGTTACCATGAGCAGATCATTATAACCTTAGGAATGTTACTAAACATTAACTATTAAACATGTATCATCCCTAAATCCCATTCTCTATATGCCGGTATAATTTATTTAGATCTTTCATGGCTTAGTTTAAGCTTTTATGGTTTTGTTCTCACCTTTATCTTTTTGTTTTGTTTTGTTGTACATTAAGGGCAGTTAAGGAAGGCTTGCCCAGGCCAATATGACTTTAAAGCGCCCTTGAAAGAGGCAGAGAGAGAGAGAGAGAGAGAGAGAGAGACAGAGAGAGAGACAGAGACAGAGAGAGACAGACAGAGAGACAGACAGAGACAGAGACGAGCAGAGACAGACAGAGACAGAGAGAGCTAGAGAAAGTCATACTCTGTCTTCAGTCTAGGAGAACTGATCAGGAAGGCCTGCACCCACTGTGACAACTTTGAACAGTCCGTTGGCTCTTTCCTTTTCTAATCATCCCATCCCAGATGGTGGGCAGTCTATTTTACAGAAAGCCCAGAATGCTCTGCGAGACAGTTTGGTTTGATCTTACCTTTGCCCAGTCTTTTGGAATTTGTCTGGGGGTGTGGCATTCTTCTGTTGTCCTCTTATCTGGCCCCAGTAGGTGGCACTCACACATAGACTGAAGAGTAAAGGGTGAGGACTTTTGCGGAAGATTTCATTTGCTTCATCCTGGAGCCTCTTGGCATATGGCAGAACCCGAACTTGGATCTGAATTCTCAGGGAAGGAAAAAGTTCCCCCCAGAGTCAGATACTGCTATTCATTTATTCAGGCACACATATCCATATGACTACAATCCCTTGCCTACTGCTTAGAAGTCACAGTAGAGCTGTGTTTTCCCAGATAATTTACATAGCTCAAGGACTGTTAGAAGGTAATCAATCAATCATCTTTTCCATCCAAGGAAATGTAAACCCAATATCTAAAACCAGTTGAACCCAGGTTCTTACTAGTAGTCTAATGGGAAGAGTTCCCTGACCTGCTTCCTGGAACTGGGTTCCATCACACTTTGAGAGAGGTCCCTAGACCCCAGAATGGCCAATCTCCTACATATTGAGTGGCCCATTGGTGCTAGGGAAGTATCTGTTCTTGTGTCCAGGGAAGCCAGCACCCCAGTGCCACTGGGGGGTGGGGGGAGATGAAAACACTGTTGCATTTCCTAGCCAGTGCACCAGAAAAGCTGAGACCAAGCAGAGATACCCAAGGGTGGAAACCAGGAAGCAGTTTATTGTATCCACATAACAGGCTCAAGGGACATCAGTTCAAAAAAAAAAAAAACAAAAACAAACAAACAAACAAAAAAAAACAAAAAACAAAAAACTAAGCCCCCAGTTCAGTTATACATAGCATCCCCGCTCCTCCCTCTCCTCCCTCTCCTCCCTCCACACTCCCACCCCCCACCCCCTGCAGCAACCCGCAGTGACGTACACTTTGAGTGACTATGCTCGCCTTTGCCTTCTCCACCTCCATGGACTCTTTACCTCTGGAACCATAAGCCAAATAAACTCTTCTATAGGTTGCTTTTTATTACAGCAATTTAAAAGTTAACTCAGGCAGCAAGGTTAAGGTGTCCTCTAAAATGTAAAATTGTATGTGAAGATTGTCACTACTTTAAGTGATGGTACACAGTTGCTACAATAGCTCAAAAATCACTGATAAAATTCTCAAAGTTATGAGGTTGAAACAATTTAAAATAATAGAGACAAATGAACAACAGAAGCAGCGCTTGGTGTCGTTGCCACTCCCCCCCAAGGCTTGCCTCCAGCATACCCCGGCTCTACTGTGAAGGCGACGTCTATCATGGCAGCCTCCCGGAGCTCAGTGTCAGTACTTGTAAATGCAACGAAACTTTCACAAATCAAGGAGAGAGTCTTAAATGAAGCTCTCCACGATGTCAAAAAACTCCAAGGATTATCTCGGAGTAACACTGTTTTCCATAGGATGACTGTGCTGTAACCTATTTTCCAATTATCCTAGTATTTGGACATTGGGTTTGTGATAGTCTTGGGCTGCCATCACAGAATATTGTTGACTGAGTGACTTAAGCAACATAAGTTTACTTTTTCACAATTTTAGGAGCCTGGAGTCTAAGATCAAGATGGTAGCAGTTTCTTTTCTCTTGATGTCTCTCTCCTTGCCTTGTAAATGGTAACTATGACCTAACCTGGACCTTTGACCTGTATCCCCTGTGGGGATTATCCCCGTCCTCCACCCATGGCATCCTGGATTTAGTTGCAATATTTGTTACTTTTCCTCTTGTGAACAAAAACTTAAACAACTTCAGGCAGGAAAGGTTTATTTTGGCTTACAGTTTGAGAGTACAGACCATCGCACAGGGGCAGTCTGGCAGCAGAAGCATGAGGCAGTCGGTTCTATCAACTCCACTCGTGGACAGAGAAGCCAGGAAGTGGGGCCAGGCTATAAATCCTCAAGGACTCCACCCGGTGATGGACTTCCCTCAGTCAAGCTCCTCACTTCCTCCACCAAGGCTCTATCTTTTAAAGGTTTCATTACCTTTCTTTTTCTTTCTTTCTTTTTTATTTTTCTTTTCCTTTTCTTTTCTTTTTTTTCTTTTTTCTCTTTCTTTCTTTCTTTCTTTTTTTTTTTTTTTTTTGGTTTTTCGAGACAGGGTTTCTCTGTGTAGTCCTGGCTGTCCTGGAACTCACTCTGTAGACCAGGCTGGCCTCGAACTCAGAAATCCACCTGCCTCTGCCTCCCAAGTGCTAGGATTACAGGCGTGCGCCACCACGCCCGGCTTCATTACCTTTCAAAACAGTACTGCCAGCTGTACACCAAGTCTTCAAACACAGGACCCCATGATAGGGGTATTTCTCCTTCAAACCATAAACCTATCTGAGGATGTAGAACTCATGTAACCAGGCCTCTTGGTTGGTGAAGACACTTGATCAAGCCTGATGGTCCGAGTTCAACCACCAAGACCCATAAGGGAGAAGGACATAGTGACTCCAACTGTCCTCTGTCTCAGCATGAGCACCATTTCATGCATGCATGTATGCATGCACATACAAACACACACACAAACACATGCATGCACATACACACACACATAAGCACTTGAGGGAAATAAGTACAGTTTCGAAAACACTGTTAACTTTTTGTTTTTATCTCAGAAGATTCATATTTTAAGAACACTACTGGAGCCAGGCTGTGGTGGTGCACGGCTTTAATCCCAGTTTAGGAGGCAGAGGCAGGTGAATCTCTGCTTGAGAACAGCCTGGTCTATAGAGTGAGTTCCAGGATGGCCAGGGCTACACAGAGAAACCCTGTCTCAACAAACAAATAAAACAAAAATCCTCAACTGGAAATTGTAAAACGAACCCAGCAGCAGCAACAACAACAAACCCAACTGGGAGAAATCCCAAATGACTGAAATAGTCAATACAGTTACAAAACAGCCTATGTAAATTCAGTCTTATTAAACATTTATAAAAGACTGCCAAGTCACAGATTTTACACCTACAAAAACTTCCCAGAAGGAGATGGATCTTATACCAGTATCCCCTAGCCAAAGCCCACCAGGAACATGGTCCATGGAGCTCAAGGCAGCTCTGCTGGCCATGGTACCACCAAAGCCTCTTCACCTGTAACTGAAGTTGTTCATTGAGTTGGAAGAAAGTGAACACGGGGAGAGAGCTCTGTGGCATCTTCACTTACTGGGGTTAGAAAGACACTACTGAGTTTGACTTTGGTTGGCTGAATTGAAAGACTCTATGGAAGCTAGGTTTGCTATAGATTGGATGTCCACGAGAATCGAGGTAAATCTAAATCCATAGCAAACTGGTACAGAGATAACGTTGACATTTGTAACACAAGTAGCAGTCCCATTTAGGGGAGATATTTGGTATTTTGTGAGTGACAAGATTTTGTCTCTATGAATGTATGTATGTATGTATGTATGTATGCATGTATGTATGTGCCCAAGACAAAACTACAAATAGGCTTGTTCTACTTCTTTGTCTCTCTCCAGAGCAGGGTTTCCACACAGTTGGACTTCTGTGTGCAAGATGAGAACAGCATGGTCCAGCTGTGGAAGGCCAGCTTCTGAGTGGCAGGATCACCCATTTACCCTTTAGTTTCCAATAACATGGTAGTCAGAAACTTGGTGACAGAAACCAAAGTAACTCAGTCCTCAAAATCTTTATGAAATAAGTAGAATTGGATAGTGTAATGTAGCATAACAGCTGATCAAAGAAAGCATTAAATGTATTAATAACATTGGTTCTAGAAAAGTCTTCAAGTAGTTTATCGATATATAATTCTAACTAAAAGTATTGGATTCTAGTTTGGGAGGGTATGTAATTTACTAATGTCATTGGAGAGAATTCAGCCATATCCATAAATATTAAAACTGCATTTATTGTCTGGTTTGATGGCTCACTCCTTTAATCCCATCATTGTGGAGGTAGAGGTAGGCAGAGCTCTCTGAGTCCAAAGCCAGCAAATTCTACATAGTATATTCCAGGCTAGCCAGGGCTACACAGTAAGATCTTCTCTCAAAACAACAAAACCCCTGCATCTGTCTTTTGACAAAGTAATTTTAGTCTTGGATAGTTATTCTAAAGAGGAAATTGCATATGCACACCCCCAAACACCCACAGAATGGTACAACATATAAAAGAAGTCCTAGATTCACATGTAATAAATAACAAGAGTTGGGGGACATTAAATATGTTGTAGGATATCTATAAAACTAAGCTGCCTTAGCGGTCAGTATTTGTCAGGGTTCAGTCCACCTATTACACGATTACATATCCACTGACAGAGTAAAGTCATGAGTGGTCCTGGAAGCAGCAGCCTGTCTTCCACAAGCCCGGTCCTGGGCTTTGGCAGCGCCCATGTAATGGTTTCGTGGGCTTCTCCAACTCTCAAGCAAGGGCAAAGTGCACCTTCTAGGATCCGCATCACTATGGCAACAGGAGACTTCCAGGCACTGACAGAGAAATGTGAACTAGTACTGTGCAGCTTCTGGTCGATCCAACTTGGAATTGGGGGAGCCTAGGAAGAGTCGCTGCCCCATCAAGACTTTTTTTTTTTTTTTTTGTCGTTGGTGGGATTATGACAAAGCCGGGAGCCTTCCCAGGAACAGTATATGAAATATCAAACGCAGCGCATGCGCGACCCTGCCGGCCGTGGACTTCCCTCCACCCCCTCTCGGCGCTATTCTGGCATCACCATGGCAACCCTAGGGCCAAGCCAAGTTTCTCTGCCTTTTTAAGAGAACAGACTGTTACCCAAGAGCGCCTTCCCGCGCCTGTAGGGGCTTGTATCACCATGGCAACTCAAAGGCCTCTCAGCTGGCTTTGCTGCCCCTTCGAGGGTACTTGGGTCATGGCCCCCGCCTCTTCCGGTTCCTTCCGCATCGTTCACCATGGCAACTGAATAGGGGTTGCAAGGGCCAGGCTTGGGTTCACCATAGCTTGTTGAGGAGGGAGGGATGTGCGAACGGCTGCGGGTGTGGGGAAACACTTGCGCCCAGGAGAGGGGTGTCGGAGGTGTTAATGGCTGGCTGCCTTTCTTTCCCTGGTTAGGGTGACTCAGGCAGGTGGCGATGGCTCCGGTGTGCAGCGGGCACAGAACATGGGTGCACTTCCCGAACTGCAGAGGGCAGTAGCTCAAGGGCACAGCATTCTGTAACAGGGTTCTGGGCTGCAATCCTGGCGCCTTCACGGAGGTCTCCGCCAGTAGATCTGTATGCAATTCCGAGTCCACTCAGGCTCAATCTGTGTTTGTTCCCCTGCTCTTGGCGACCTAGTGTGTGATTAAGGGTATGGGCCCTGGGCTCAGGCTTTACCCGAACGAAATGACAGTGAGAGTAGTATCTTAAGGCTACACAAGGTAATGGGGCGGAGTATATACTTTGTAGACTTAGTTTCTGGTGCATAAGTACTCAGTAAATGTTTGTTGCTTCTAGATTTCCATGAACAAGTCACTTAGCCCCTCTGCACTTAAAAGTTAACCCTGCCTCTTTGAAAAATAAGGCTAATCGTACCCTCTAACACAATTATGAGAGTATTATAAAGTCCCTAGAACAACACTAGGCACGCAGTAAATGGCATTTAAGTACCGCAGTATTACACATTTGTGCTGGCTAGTTTTATGTCAGGTTGGCACAAGCTAGAAGGAGTGGGGAAAGGAGGGAATTTCAATTAAGAAGATGCCTCCGTAAGATCCCACTGTAAGGCATTTCCTTGGTGGTTGTTGGAAGAGGCTCCAGCCCATGGTGAGTTAGTTAGGTAGTGCCCGTCCTTGGCCAGGTGGTCCCGAGTTCTATAAGAAAGCAGACGGAGCACTCCACGAGGAGCAAGTCAGTAAACAGCACAGCACCCCTCCACGGCCTCTGCATCGGCTCCTGCCTGTTTTAATTCCTGGCTTGACTTCCTTAAGTGATGGACTATGGGTGTGGAAACATAAGCCAAAAAAAAAAAAAAAAAAAAAAAAAAAAAAAAACAAACCTCGCCTTCCCAACTTGCTTTGGAAGCAGTGATTCATCACAGCAATAGAAAGCCTGACCAGGACACCCAGCAAGCAAATCGTTATCTCTATTGCTTGCCTCATAAAGCTGGAAAGAATTGCCTTTTTTTTTTTTCCCTGCCACCACCAGAACTTTCAGCTCCTTACCGGATTGCAGGAATGTTTGCTTACATTTCTTCTCAGAATTTTAGACCTTTACATAGCTGAAAGAGGCCATAAAAATGTCTGGGCTGTGAGTCAGGCGGACTTTGCGCAGCTGATTCTTTGTGTGACGTTGAATAGGTTCTACTGGTTCCGCACCCATCTTTAGGGTTCTTTGTACTAAGGGTATTAGCTGTCTTTAGCCTCCTCTGGCAAGGCAGTGTATTCAGTAAAAATGATCTCTTCATCAGGAACAGCGGGAGCAAGTGGCGGCTGCTGAGACCGTGACAGGCGTTGGTGCTGTGCGATTCTGAGGTTGGAGAGGAAGTTTCCTAACATGTACTTTAGTGTCTAGTAAATAAAACGCCAGTGTGCTTGAGGGTACAGTGAAACTGTTTCCACCACAAATAAAAACCAAGGAACACGGCTTTATCCTTTAAAGCCTTCTTCTAGCCCAGCTGGCAGCTATCTAAAACTCACTCTTGCCTCCATCTGACCTGGGTGGGATTACCCAGCCATGGACTGCCCGAATTTTCATCTTCCCTTAATTGAATCTCGAACATCTGGTTTTGTTCTTTAAAATCCCTTCACTCACTAGCGAGCGAAGTCTCTATTTATCCTAAGATTAACCTACTAGGTCAAAGGATTAGCAACAGTTCCCAGAGGTGTTTGACATTGTGGCATTTGACTAGTGGTGTGACCTGAGAAAAATATCTGAGTTAGATTTTCTTCATCTCTAAAACGAACAAGCAAAAAAGCAAACAAACAAAAAAAAAAAAACCCCATAAGCCTGTGGTGATGATACTGTGAGATACTGCTCTGTAAGGATTTATAATTACCTGTTACATAACAAGGACCCACAAAACTGCAAAACTCTTTTTGTTTTGACCGTGGATGTTGAAACATAAACTCTAGCCTTAAAAGGCAAGACAAAGCAACCACCTACTGCCATCATGACTGTTGGATTGACAGCTCACATAAGACAGCAGTCTTTCTCGTGGTCTTTTAAAGGCCTGCCACATCATACAGTCTTAGGAAATGTTGGAGGAAAGAGAAAATGCAGCCAAGAAGTCTGATAATAGTGAATTTCTCATGGCAGCTAACAGCTACTGAACATTGTGTCAGAAGTGTTAAGATCAATCACCTCCTTTCCTTCTCAAGTTCAAAGACCTTGTCTAGCCTTCCTCCTCCTCTTCCTCCTCTTCCTCCTCTTCCTGCCCTTCCTCCCACTATACCTACCACGTCACACGTGCTAACAAGTGTTCTACCAGTAAGCTACACTTCAGGACTCATTTACGTTGTGTTTTGAGACCGAGTTTTACTGAGTTGCCCTGGCGGCCCTTGAACTTGCAATTCTGTTTCAGCCTACTGGGTGGCTAGAACTGCAGTCCTATGCTACCAGGTGTGGCTTGTGTCTGGCTTTCTGATTTGATGCTTCAGGAAGCGTCATTGATTCACATAATCTTAAAGAGTCCAGAAGCTGAAAGCCATGCCTCCCGCAGCTTTCCAGATGGCGGATTTACCATGCGCCTAGTGAGATGAAAGCATCTTGATTGCTTCCAAGTTTTGGCAATTATGGGTAAATTGTGCTGGAAACATCTATGTGCGTGAGATTTCACTGTACTTGCTTGTTTATCTTTTTTTTTTTTTTTTTTTTTTTTTTTTTTTTAACAGTCTGGCTGCGGAGCTAAGGGTGATCTCAGGTTCATAATCCCCCTGCTTCAGCCTCCTTAGCACTAACACTGTAGGCATTATAGGCACCAGGACCAGTTCAATGTGCAGTTTGTTTGTGGACATGTTTCAAATCCTTTGCGGGTGGCTAAGGAGAACATTTGTAAGATTATATTTAGTTTTGTTTGAAATTGCCAAACTCTTCAACTCCATCAGTGAATTAGCTTCAGGTGTTAGAAATGGGTCTGGAGTCCCAAGAAAATGACTACATAATCTAAACATTTAGGTAAGGCAAATAATTTTAATTCTGCAGGAGAGTCCATAGCCGCACCAAACCAATGCCAAACTAAGCGGGGAAGCACACACATTTGGGGGCACCTGCTTTTTTACTATTATTCCCAAGGAGCTGGGTTCTTTGCTTCATTTTGAGTGGTCCGAGTCGCAGCCTTACATTCTTACAAGGCTAGATAATAAGCAGCCAGTAAACAATATGCAATCTTTAGAACCTGTGCAATCTTGAACATGTGTTTTGATTTCAAGACGGGATGTGTTAAGCCCATTAGTCGAGAGTTAGGCCGCTACCACAATTTTGAAGCAAGATTTGATTAAATGCTGGCCAGGATGACAGACTCTGGCCAGATCCATTCTGGGGTTCCCAGAAAATGTCCACAAGTCACATTTTGCAGGGGCTTATAAAGGCAAACACACAAGACTGCTGTATTTCCCCATCATGCCCGATCAGAGGCAAGCTCACATCCTGACGTTCTTCCTGCCTACATACGTCCCACCTATATGTGGCCAACACTTCCCTGTGGTTGGGTCAAGCAAACCCGTGGCTTGTTATCTTCCATAAGCAATAGCCTCCAGCATTTCAGGATATCTCTGTGCTTGGGCAAGGGGTGTCCAGGTTACAGGCATTTTTGTTTCCTGGACCTCTGAAGCATAGTAATTACAGCTAAAACACTTGAAACATAACTCTTACAGCTGACCCTGGAGGAATTTGAATTTCTTCCAAGTGGCTTCTCTACAATTTTTTTTTAAATGAAAAAAATTTTTTTGTCTTATTGAAGCCTTTGATAGAAAATACAGTATATCTCTTACATTTCCAAGGAAGAGTGTGTGGTGTTATCAGCATTTCAGATTTTGCCATTTTAAGAGATGTGCTGAGTCTGTCTCATTTCATCAGGGGAACAAAAGCTTCCTCGGAACTCACTGTCAAATTCGACGGTAAGAAACCATCTGTAGACAAATGAGATCCTGGAAAATAAGGTCTATATTTAGGTTTATGGTCTTTCTGGTAGAAGACAACAAGAAGTCCTAGTTTGGCTTCTGATGTCATGAGATAAATGTCCTCATAAAAAGGAGGGCTTATTTGCCTTACAACTCCAGGTTGTTACTTGTTCTAGGTTTCTCTGTTGCTGCCATAAACACCATGACTAAAATGAGCTTGTGGAAACTATCAAGGAGGTTGGTGAGAGCAGGGACCCAGGCAGAGGAGGCCTGCGAGCAGAAACTGAAGCTGAGGCTGTGGAGTGCTGTTCACTGGCTTGCTGTCTGGCTCACGGCCATCTGCTTTTCTGATCCAGCCCAGCCCACCTTCCTGGAGATGGCGACGCCCACAGTGGGGCGAGCCCCACTGCATCAATTAGCAATAAAGTCACGCCCACAGGCCAATCTGATGGAAGCAGTCCTTCAGATGACACCCTCCGATAACTCTGGGCTGTGTCAGGTTGACAGCTGAACCTAACCAGGAGACCCCATCCTTTGTCAGCTGGACACACAAATATATCTCACCTCACTACATGGTAAAAAAGCTTTTACAAGTTTCACCCATACCTTACCAATACCCATACCTTAAATTTCAATGTCTATTTAAACGTTCAGAGTCTCTTAACTGTGAGCTCCTATAAGATAAGAACCAAGTTTCATGGTTTCTTATTCCAAAAGGAAAGAATGTGCATAGAGTGAGGTAAGCCCCAAAGGGAAGCTCAGTGTCGGACATCGGAGACTCGTGACCCTCTAGGTCCAAAAGCCAGTGAGTGAGCTCCACGCCTCCCACTTGGCCGTCACAGCTTACAGGCTCAGGCCAGCTCTGCCCTGATACCCAACACTGCCTTGGTGGGCATCCTACAGTACTAGGATCTCCAAGATCCTGGGGTCTACACTGCAACCACGGTCGTACCTCCACCAATGACCCCCGTTTTTTTTTTTTGAAATCTAACTTTGACACGCTGTGATAAGCCTCAGCTTCTCTCTATGACCTGTTCAGTCCTAAAAGCTTTGACGCTGTTAGAGTCAACATTTCGTGGCCTCGCACACTACCATGGCCAGCTGCCAGCTTGAAGTGCAGCATTGGCCCCCTCTGGGCCACAGCCCCTGTGTGCTGACCTTGAGGGAATACTTCCCAGAAGATTTTCCCTCAGTGATACTGGTCTCTTACCATTCACAGCTGATTTTTGTGCCTTAGCTAAGTACCATCCATGATCTCAATAGAGGACAGGTTCTTACAAATTATACAAATTCTTAATGGAAAATATCACACAAACAGCCCAATAGACACCCTGCTCCCCTCTGAAAATACACAAACCTGGCTTTTATTGCCTGCATTTCTTTCAACATTCTTGGCTTATAAGCTCCTTTATAAACAACCCATTACACTCTTAAAACCCAATAGTTTTTCCAACCCAAAGTTCCAAACCTTTCTACAATCACTCCCGAAACAGCACGGTCAGGTCCGTCACAGCAATAGCCTACCCTACTCACGTGCCAGTTTGGGTTCTACTTTGCCTCCTGTGGCTGTGATAAAGAGCATTAGCCAAAGCAACCCATGGGAAATGATTTATTAAAATTTCAAATCTCCGTCTGCCATGAAGGGAAATCAGGGGAGGCACTCAAGCAGAAATCTGGAGGCAGGAACTGAGGCAAGGCCCATGGGGAGGAGTGCTGCTTACTGACCTGGGGGAAAATATTATCTTCACATAAGAGTACTTCAATTCAAATATGAAGTATGTATATGTGAAATTTGAATATATATATATATATATATATATATATATATATATATTAGCTTCTTATATTAGTTACATTTTGTTGGTATGCAGGTTACTATGACCGGGGAACTTAGAGAAGGAAGCGTTTGTTTGAGCTTATGGCTCCAGAGGGTCAGAGTTCATGATAATGAAAGGCATGGCAGTAGGTAACTCGAGGAGAAAAATAAGAGAAACATTTTCAACCTGCAGAAAACAGCAGACTGCAAGTGGGACAACACTACAAAAGCCACCAGTGCCTTGTGAAACATTTCCTTCAGCAAGACTCCGCCTCCTAAAGGTTCCATGACACGCCCCCCCCAAGCAGTGCCACTATGGGGGGACCAAGTCTTCAAATACCTGAGCCTGTGGGGGACGCCCTCATTCAAACCACAGCTCTTACAAAGCAGAGGTGTCTGTACGGTCTTCCTTCCTTCTCTCTCTCTCTCTCTCTCTCTCTCTCTCTCTCTCTCTCTCTCTCTTTCTTTTTTACAGATCTAGCCTCAAGTTTATTTGTAAAAACAGCATAGGACACTGGTCATCTGCAAATAGTGTGTAGGTAGGTGTGTCACAGTCATCCGTCTGTCTGTCTTCACACTGGCAGGAGTCTTTTCTGTGGGGCTGTCACAGGGGCCTGGGCACCTTTGGGAGCCTGAGCTGGAGCTGAAGCCTGGGCCTGAGCTGGAGCTTTGGCCTCTGCCTTGGTTTGAACCTTGGGCCTTGGCTGGCAGAGCCTGTGCCCTCTTGGCCATGTAGCTTCAAATCTGCTTCTCAGGCTTGGGGTGAGCAATGAAAGCCAGACGGCTGAGTTTGCGGCTGGGGCCCTTTGGCATCTTAGGCTTGGTGGCCTGAGGCCTCACAAGGGCCTTGATGGCCTCTGCGTGCGCACTCACTGCCTTTGCACTGTTGGCCTGCATCTTCTTCAGGCCTTTCTTGTTATTCTTCTTGGAAAAGTACATGTTCCTCAGGAACTTGGGGTCAACCCCCTTAAGAGATTCATATCTTTGAGACTGGGGTTTCTTGGTGCCATTTCTGTGCCATATGCGGGACTGGTTATGTGTGGTGTGGTTCTTGGACTTAGCCATGTCTGCAGCGTAACCCGTGGCTTCCACAGTGCCTGGGACCAGAAGAGAAAAAGGCCTGCGGTCAAGGTTTTTCATATATCCATAGCTTCGATTATTCAATAGTGTGAATTTTAAAGAATTTTCTCTATTATTACATTATTCATTTATTTGGGGGTATACAATGCGCCATTGAGCTCTTGCGGCTGTCAGAAGACAACTCAAGAGAGTCTGTTTTCTCCTTTTACCATACGAATCCTAGGGACTGAACTCTGGTCATCCTGCTCGGCAGCCTTTCCTTTCTGAGTCATTTCATTGGCACGTGCATGCGTGCATGTGTGCGTGCGTGCATGTATGCATGTGTGCTCGCATGCATGCATGCATGCATGTGTGCTTTGAGGCAAGATATCCTGTGTCCCAGATGGCCCTTGGACTTGCTGTGTAGCCAAAGAATGACTCCTCCAATCCATGAGTGTAGAAGAATTTGATGTCTTCTAGTGTCTCTGACTTCTTCTGTTTCTTGAAGGTGTTGTAGAGGCCCTTCACTACATGATTGGGCACAGCCTGAGAGTTTGTCTAGATCTTTTTGTTCTTTTCTTTTAAGCTGTTGTGAATGGAATTCCCCCCCCCCTAATTTATTTCTCAGTAAGCTTGTCATTAGCCTATTCCAAAGTGATATTTGTCTTCTCCTATTTTGTTGAAACTGTTTAACAAATCTAAAAGTTTTCTGGTAGGGGTCCTTAGGACCATTTTTAGTATAGGAGCATGCCATTTACAAACAGGGATAATTTGACTTTGTCCTTTTTTGTCTTGTTTTTTGTTTGTTTGTTTTGTGGGAGACTTTTCATCATTGCATTAGTTTCATTGATTGTCATGGGTCCATCTAAGTTGTTTATATACCCTTGATTTAATTTTGGTAGGTTGTATGTGTCTGGGAATTGATTAATCTAGGCTTTCCATTTAAATGAAATACCATTTAAATGGATCTCTAGTAACTTCCATCTTTATCTCTATTTTATCAAGTGGGGTCTTTTGTCTCTCATTTTAGTTAGATAAGTTAGGTGTTAATATTGTTCATTTTTTCAAAGAAAAAATTGCCCTATTGGGTCATTTTAAATATTTTTGTTTTAGTTTCCATTTTTATGACCTTCTTATGTGGTTTTTATTATTTCTTGCCATCGGTTACTTCTATGTTTGGATTGTTAGTTTCTCCTGGACCTAGAGGTCTATTATCAGGTTGTTTTGAGTGCTCTCTGGTTCCCTTTTACTGTTAGTGCTGAAAGCTACAAACTCGCCTTCTGGAACTGCCTTTGCTGTATGCTGTCAGGTTCATTTGATTATTGGATTTTTTTTAAAGATTTATTTATTATTCTACGTAGCTGTCTTCAGACACACCAGAAGAGGGTGTCATATCTCATTAAGGATAGTTGTGAGCCACCATGTGGTTGCTGGGATTTGAACTCAGGTCCTTCAGAAGAGCAGTCAGTGCTCTTAACCACTGAGCCATCTCTCCAGCCCTGATTATTGGATTTTTAAAATTTCTTGTCTGACTTCTTTAACTATCCACTGTTCATTCAAGAATATGTTGTTCATGGGGCTGGAGAAACGGCTCAGTGATTAAGAGCACCAGCGGCTCATCTAGAGGCCCTGGGATCAACTCCTAGCACCCACATGGCGACTCACAACTGTCTCTGACTCCAGTAAAAGGGATCTGAAGCCCTTTTTTGGCTTCCCCAGGAACCAGGCACACATGCATCTCCCACACATACATGAAGGCAAACCATCCATTAAAAAAATAAAAAAGCATATTGTCCCACTTCCATGTACCTATGGTTTCCGTGGTTTTTCTTGCTTTTGATTTCTATGTTCATTGCACTGTGATTTCAAAAGATGATAATGATGATGATTATTTTAAGATTTAGAAAGACTTGATTTGTGGCTATTAGGAACATAAGTGAAGCAATTTTGTATAACTTGAAAACCATTTTATGTGATTTAGAATAATGTAGAGCATGCAAGACAGGAGCCTGCTCCCTGGCAGCTCAGAGTGGCACCAGCTCCAGGGCAAGCTCTGATAAACATATCAGATAACGATCCAGTCCAGACAGCTCAGAAATGAGCCAAGCCCAAGACAGGCTTTAATGTGCTAATGAACTAACCCCAAGATGGCATTGATATGTTACGGAACCAGCTCTAAGCTGTGAGCCCCGAGAGCACAAAGCTGCTGCTAAACAGAGTAATCCAAATGTGGGAGCTTTAGAAGTGACCGGGAGCATCGCGCTGCCACGGTCCTGAGGTGGCATCTCCAGCCTCTTCACACACATCTGTTGCTGAGCTCACACATGCCTGCCTGTCAGCACTGTGGCTCTCAAGAACCTTCTGGATCTCCGCCAGAGTCCTCCTCCTGGCCTGTCCCAGCTGAGGGATTCCACAGAGGACATGGGTTGGGCCTGCTCCCAAAACATCCTCGCTGGAGATTTACCCTGTAGGACCCTGCATCAGCCAACTGTCAGCTGCTTGGTGAGGTGTCTGTTAACAGCATGGGATTATAAGAAGCGTTTGTGTGAATTATCTGAGAATACTCAAAAGACAAATGTTCTGTGGACATCCCGAGTTGCTGAGCCTCCCGGTCCACTGACGGTGCTCTCTGCAGCAGCCTAGGACATCATCTGTTTTAGAGACGGTTCACGGGCTGTCGGTGTTATAAGGAAAGACTACCTGAGAGGCCTGAATAAGTCAAATTATGTGGAGCTTTTACTCTCTGCTTTGAACTGTCCCAGGGAGGCTAGCAGTAAGACGCAGCCCAAACCTCCAATTTGTTCACATTTTCAAAGACAAAAACAAAACTTGTGTAACATACACAGAAAGGTAGCTGTGGACAGTCTGCAGGAAGCAAGCAAGCAAGCAAAGTGTTTACAGAAATGGAAAGACAGTTAATTCTCATAACCTTGACCTCAGGAACACATTATATAGAAATGTATGGCTGGTTTACGTGACCAGTGAATTTTATGGCCGGCCTATGAGACTAGTACAATTTATGACCAATCTACGCAATGAGAGACAAGTTTACTCAAGATAATTTCAGCACTTAAAAGTACTCCTGAACACTTTCACAAGATGGCATAGCTATAACTCAGTAGGTCACTACACTGAAATAAAAAAGGTGTGTATTCTGTATTCTGTAGATATCTGTCCTATCCATTTGATATGTGATGTAATTTAATTCTTAGGGTTTTTGTTGACTTCTGGTTTGGATGACCTATCTAGAGATGAGAATGGGTAATTGAAATCATTCATAATTGTGCCAGGATCAATATGACAGTCAATGTTCATTAGTGTTTATTGCATGAAATTGGGAGTCCTAGAATTTTTTTTAAGGATTTATTTATTTATTATATATAAGCACACTATAGCTGTCTTCAGACACACCAGAAGAGGGTGTCAGATCTCATTACAGGCAAGCCTCCATGTGGTTGCTGGGATTTGAACTCAGAACCTTCGGAAGAGCAGTCAGTGCTGTTAACTGCTGAGCCATCTCCCCAGCCCCTAGTATTTTTTTTTTTGAGCCATGAATACACACTTCTTTTTATTTTTTCCACATTCTGGCACTCATCAAAAGCGTACATCCTGATGATAAAAGGCAGCACTGTCTGCTGAAATAGCACTTTCCGATGCTGAGCACCATGTCACATGGTTATCTCGCTTCTTCTTTTTTTAATAATAATGATTATTATTATTTAATCTTTTTTTACAGTCCAGTCATTATCCGCCTCCTGGTCCACCCTCGGACAGTTCCGCATTCCATTCCTCCTCCTCTGTCTCCAAGAGGATGTCCCCACTTCACCCCAACCCCACCAGGCCACCGCACTCCCTGGGGCTTCAAGCCTCTCGAGGGTTAGGTGCTTCTTTTCTTACTGAGGCCAGACCAGACAGCCCTCTGCTGTATATGTTTTGGGAGCCTCATATTAGGTGCTGTATGCTGGCTGGTTTGTAGCTCAGTGTCTGAGAGATCTTGGGAGTCCAGGTTGGTTGAGACTGCTGGTCTTCCTATGGGGTCGTCACCCTCCTCCTCAGCTTCTTCCATCCTTTCCCACAGGGGTCCCCAGCTTCTGTCCATTAATTAGGTGTAATTATCTGCATCAGGTTCTTTCAGCTGTTTGCTGGGCCTCTTGGAGGTCGCCATGCTAGACTCCTGTCTGTAAGCACACCGTGGCATTAGTAATTGTGTCAGGCCCTGGATCCTCCCCTTGAGCTGGATCCCAATTTGGGCCTGTCACTGGACCTCTTTTCCCTCAGTCTCTTCTCCATTTTTGTCCCTGCAGTTCTTTTAGACAGGGACAATTCTGGCTCAGAGTTTTTGACTGTGGGATGGCAACCCCATCTCTCATTTGATGTTCTGTTTTTCTACTGGAGGTGGACTCTACAAGTTCCCCCTCCCCACTGTTGGGCATTTCATCTAAGGTCTCTCCCTCTTAGTCCTGAGTGTCTCTTACCTCCTAGGTCTCTGGTACAGGAGTCCTAGTATTTAGCACACATATATTTACAATTGTTATTTCTTGTTGGTGGATTGTTCTTTCATTAATAAGTAGCAGCTATCTTTACCTCTTCTATTAGTTTCAGTTTGAGGATACTTCTTATCAGTTATCTAAAGAGCTGTATTAGATTTTTTCATCTTTCCTTCATTTGATCATTTGACTCTCAATCTGTGGATGTCTTTAACACTGGAATGTGTTTCTTAGATACAACAGATCACTTAATATAGTCTTTTAATTCTATCATTCATTCTGCATTCTTTATTGGTTAGTTGAAGTTATTTGAGGTAATTACTGAAAGATATTTAACACTTCCCATAATTTTGTTCATTGTCCTCTGGTTGATTAGATTATTGTCACTGAGGGTCTGTTGGTATTAGACATGAGGGATTCCTTCTGAGATATCCTTGTTATTTATTATCAACTTGACACAGACTGCAGACAACTGAGAAGAGGGAACATCAGTTGAGGAGTTGACATCAGACTGCCCTGTGGGCATGTCTGTGGGTTGGTTTCTTGGTTGATGATAAACATAGGAGGGCTCAGATGACTGTGGGTGGTGCCATCTCCTAGGCTGGTGGTTTCAGGGTATGTAAGACAGCAGCCATGAGGAGCAAGCAATGAGCGGCACCCCTCCATGAGGAAGGAGCAAGCCAGTAAGCAGAACCACCTAAGGCCTATGCATCAGCTCCTGTTCTAGTTATTGTCTTTAGTTCCTGCTCTAGCTTGGCCTAGTAATGGACTTAAATCTCTAATGCAAAATAAACCCATTCCTCCTGTACTGGCTGGTTTTGTGTGTCAACTTGACACAAGTTGGAGTTATCACAGAGAAAGGAGCCTCCCATGAGGAAATGCCTCCATGATATCCATCTGTCAGGCATTTTCTCATTAGTGATCAAAGGGGGAGGGCCCAGTGTGGGTGGTGCCATCCCTGGGCTGATAGTCCTGGGTTCTATAAGAAAGCAAGCTGAGCAAGCCAGGGGAAGCAAGCCAGTAAGTAACATCCCATTGCCTCTGCATCAGCTCCTGCTTCCTGACCTGCTTGAGTTCCAGTCCTGACTTCCCTTGGTGATGAACAACAATGTGGAAGTGTAAGCTGAATAAATCCCTTTCCTCCCCAATTTGCTTCTTGGTCATGATGTTTGTGCATTAATAGAAATCCTGACTAAGACACCTCCCCCAACTTGCCTTTGATCATGGTATTTTATCACAGCAATAGAAACCCTATTTAAACTCTCTAAATTATATCACCAGAATCCTCATGATAGAAGGAGAGAACTTACTCCTAAAATTTACCTTATTCACCTTAAAATGTGACCTCCACACACATGCTATGGCAGATGTGCACCCCTGCCCCATGCATGTACACACACACATAAAATAAACAAATGGAAAAAAGTGAAAGTGGTCACATCCTATACACATCTGCTTTCTGTTCATGTTTTCTGGCTTGTTGTAGTCTTTTTAATCCTCATTTAACTTTGAAAATGCTAACTTGTCTCAGCCTGCTGAAGAGCTAGGAGAAAGAAAAACTTCTGGTTTGCAAAACTTTTGGCTTGAAAAGCTTTAGTGTCACAGGCTTTACCTTTCCACTATTCTTAGTCTTCAAGATAAAATAGCTTGGAAATAGACTCAGAAGGAAACTTGAGAACAATTTTATTGGACTTCGAGAGGATAAAAACAACAAAGTAGGCAAGCTGGAGACGTTGGGGTGTGCTGAGAGGAGGGAGCTGGATCAAAGGACAAGAGGGAGTCAAGGCTTTCTGGATTAGAGGTCAGGATTTCTGAGTCAGAGGTCGGGAAGCCAAGCCGGCTGAGCAGCAGAGGTTGACAGGCATCTGTGGCTGTGTGAGCCGGAGTTGACTTCAGAGAGGGAAGTGAGAATATCCAGAAAGCCAGGACAGTCTTAGGATTTTGGCCAATATCCAGAAATAAAAAGGAGATTTAAAAAAGGGGGGAATAAAAAAGAGTTATGATTTGGGAGAACTCAGAAAGCTCACCAAGTAGGCAGCTTTGGCAGGGAGGGTTCGTAAACACTTGTGACTGAGAGAGGGGCCTTTTGGGTAGGCACTTAAATACACACCTCATTAAGGGGATGGTTATTTTTCTCCTTAACATTGTCTTCAAGTGTATCATTTCTGGAACCAGTGACTTGTCAGGGGGAACATTTTCCTGTTCAGGTGACTGACAGCCCAGTTTTGATTAACACTTAACAGAGGGATCAGTAGTATGTCTTTGTAATCTTACAATGTTTTGGCCATCCAGGGCCAGAGGAGATTTGGATCCCATTCTTCTGACCAAAAATAACACAATAAAACATATTCAAGAAAATTAAAAAGTAACAATAAAAAAATCACAACTCTGAAATAGTCATACTTTACCAAGAGCGGCTATTCTTCCCTTCAGAGGCTTCAATCAAATCTGCCTTGGCTGCCTTCCTCCATGCCGTGTGTTTTTATCAATTCTAAGAAGTTCCCATTGCAGAAAGGTCTCCCTCCTTTGAATTCGCATGTTATTCAGAAGATGGGGTCTAAAACTGATCATGAGGGCCGGGCCATCTCAGTGACTTCCAAGCCTACTGATGTCTGACTACTCTCCTAACAGGGCTAAAGTAACAAGGAAGAGCCAGGAACGCCATGGAGCCAGGGTTGTCAGCAACTGAAATGCAAACGGAGCACCTCCAAGGATGACAAGATCAAAGCACTGTGGAGCCAGGCATGGGATGGCAGTGCAAAAGGAGCACCTCTGGGATGGAGAGATCAGTGGAGAGGAGCCAAAGCGAAAGGTAGGTTCACTGTGGCGGTGGACGGTAACATGTGTAAGTTAAATCCAAATAAGACTGTATTGTCTTCTGCTTAGAGGAAAATAGAGGTTAGGGGAAAACAGAAGGACTGGACAAAGTTCTATAATGCTAGAGATAGTAGCATATGTGTTTTTAAGGCAGAAGCAAAGTTCAGACTCCAGCGGCATCTGTAAGTTAGGCTGGATCACCAAGCCCATACGTCAACTAAAGGGCTGAGCAGTTCCATAAAGCACAAAGAAGATATTGATTTAATATGGCTGCATTTGAAGAGGGACAGATAAAGGAGTCCAGGTGCTCCAGAAGTGTTCACATGAGGTTCTCACTTGAGATTCTAGTTTGAATAGAAGATGGAAGTTGTGTAATTAAGCAGTCTGGTTGAGGTGAGGTGCTGCCTTCAATCCATCGTTGTCCCAACTCTGGTTGAGTTGTTGGGATGTCCTACAAGGCTTGATCCTGGGATTCAGGATGACTTGAGAGAAGTTAAGGTCACTAACTCATCTCTTAGCCTTTAGCCCAAATAACATATGCAAGGTAAAGGTAGATACATCAGTTTTTATCTTGCCGTTATTGTCTGAACCAGTGATGGGTTGAATAAGAATGGCCCCTATAGGCTCGTATATTTGAATGCTTTGTCCCAAGTTGGTGGAACTGTTTGGGAAGGATTAAGAGGTGTGGCCTTCTTTGAGGAGGTATGTCACTGGGGAAATCTTTGAGATTCCCAAAACCCCCTCTTCCCAGTTAGCCCCCTCTCCCTCTGCTTCTTGGTTGTTGTCTCTGCCACTGCTTTGGCACCACGCCTGCCTGACTGCTGCCATGTTTCCTGCCATGATGGTCGTGGACTCACTCTCTGAAATTGTAAACAAGCCCCAATAAACTTTCTTTTGTAAGTTGCCTTGAACGTGGTATCTTTTAACAGAAAGTAGGAACAGAAAAGTAAGATATGACCCAAGTGAGGAGTCAATGCTTTTTAGCAAAAGCAGCTTTTAAGCACCTATTGAAATAGTCCCTGTCGGTGGTATATTTTAACTTTTGTAAACTCGTGCATTTGTACGTCATGAGAATTATTGGAGCACAGGTTAAAGCTGTTCTCAGTTCTTCTCTCCTATCACAGCATCAGTCATGGTGTTCTGTAAAAGGAGCAAGTTGATTTCTCCTTCCCGTTCATGCCCTCGAGTTTGACATAGCATGCAAGATAGTTTTGATGCAGCAAATACTGGAGAAAGACACAATATATTAGACCAGAACTTGGTAAAAATGTTATTTGAACCCTCTTCCTACCTCACAGACCTATTATGATACTTACAATTTTTTTTCTGACCAATTGTGCACATAAAGTTTCTGTGTTGATCCTGAAATGTAGTCTGTGTTCTGCTTGTCCACACTTAGATGGCAGGGCATGGTGACTTCCTCAGCAATCATTTTCTCCAGGACTAGAGTTCCCAGGTGTAATGGTGGGTTTGTGTTTTCTTCCTTTTAAGAAAAATATCATTTTTCTTCTTGGATTCTGAGGTGTTATTGTTCCCCCCCCCCTCTCTCTCTCTCTCTCTCTCTCTCACACACACACACACACACACACACACACACACACACACACACTCGGAACTGTTGTTTCCCTAGAGGACAGATCATTGATCCATGATTTCGTGATTTCACTATTCACTGTCTTTTTGCTCTCACTTCTCCCTTTCCTCGGCTGCCTTTCTGTGGATTAAAACAAACAAACAAACAAAACAACAACAACAACAACAACAAAAAACCACTCTGCTGTGACAAAGACCACAACTAAAAGCAACTATGGGAGAGAAGAGTTTATTTCATCTTACACTTCAAGGTCACACAGTTCATCTCTGAGGAAAGTGAGGACAGGAAATCAAGGATGGCCCCTGGAGGCAGCTGATGCCATGGAGAAGTGATGCCTACTGACTTGCTCCTCGTGGCTTGCTCAGCCTGCTTTCATTTTCATTCCTGGAACACTTCAGAGGTGGCATTACCTGAAATAGAATAAGCCATCCACCTCAGTCATTAATTAAGAAAATACCCACGGGCTTGCCTACAAGCCATTTTTGTGAAAGCATTTTTCTCGTTTTTTGGTTCTCTCTTCTCTGACAACTCTAGTCTCGTGTTGAGCTGACAGAAAAGCCAACCACTCCACACAGTTATTTGTAGTGTTTTTGAATGTATGTCTTTGGACAATTCTCTTAATGTGCATGCATGCGCACTTTGTGTGTGTGTGTGTGTGTGTGTGTGTGTGTGTGTGTGCTGTGAAGAGGAACAAAGATTCACTGTTCCCCACCTCCTACCACCATGTCCATTTTAAGGGGTTTAATATGAGGCTTAGGGTGAAATAAAGAAAAGAGATATGCATGGTATATCCCCATAAAGGTGTGGTCCTGCTCATCATCACTGTGTGGGGAATGCAGTCTTTCCTGGAAGGTAATCTGACAAGTTGTCAGAACTGTACTTAATCTCCTTGCAGGACACAAGCTACTCTTCTGAGAGGCAGCAGGCTCCCGGTCTTTGCCATCTCTAAGCATGAGAGTCTTGGGAAATTCCAGTTCTTTGGAGTGCATCACATCAGTGTGATGACAGCTACAAAGAGTCTCCTTAGAGCATCTTCATTTTTGTCACGGTTCTTGCTTTGTTTTTACCCTCATTCTTGATGAATGGAATGTGTGCAACATAAGCATGTATCATAAACAGAAGACAAGCAGGGAAGATGTTAGAAGACATTCAGTTAGTGTCAGGGAACCACATGCAGGAACCATTTCTCCATAATCTCTAGGCCTTAGTTATTTTTGGAAAGGCTGCCAGAAGTGACTTCATTGTTGCTTGCTTTGAGACAGTTTCACCACGAAACCCAGGCTCATCTCAAACTTACAGCCTTCCCACTTCAGCCTCCCAAATTCTGGTTTTATAGACATGAGCTACCATCCTCAGCATGACTCCATTTTTATTTTGATAATTTAATCCTTGTCTCTGAACAATATTCTCTGATGACACTGATGATTAGCCATCTGGTGGTTTGGTTTCAGTTATTTCTCATCGCTGATGTTCTTTCCAGAGAATGATACAAAATAGCAGTACTTTTAGTTTTGAGTGAGTGAATTTGTTAAGCATGCAGTGAACAAAAATAAAACAAAAAAAGCAAGTTGTAGATAGATATCAAAACATCATTAAATTTGTTGCTTACAGCATCTACCAGAAATTCTACTGGGGAAGCCCCACAAGACAGCTCAAATTCCGATTACAGGATTTCAGTTGAGACACAGCATGGCCCCCAACACCCAACTCCCATTTCCAAGTAAAAAAGCATATAGAAAGCAACAGAAAGATACTACAGTGGGCAAGGCCCCCAAGGCTCATTTGCTTGCATACTTGGTCTCCAGTCAGTGGAACTGTTTGGGAAGGATTAGGAGGTGTGGCCTTGTTGGAGGAGGTGCATCATTGAGGATTGGCTTTGAGGTTTCAAAAGCCCACACATTCCCAATTAGCTCTCTCTGTATCATGGTTTTTATGGATTTCAGTATGTACTCTCTCAGCTACTGCTCCAGCACTTGATAACCTGTCTGCTGCCATGCTCCCTGTGATGATGGTCTTGGACTTTAACCCTCTGAAACTCTGAGCCCCCCAAATAAATTTTTTCTTCCATAGCCATGGTGTCTTATCAAGCAATCACAAAGTACCTTAAGACCAGGGAGTGGAGGTGTTTCTGTGACAGACCTGATAATGCTGGTTTAGGGGATGTCTGAAAGACTTTGAGCTAGAAATACAATTAAATATTGTAAACAGAGATTAATGGGCCAACCTAGTAGGAAGACAGTAGTACTAACAGCAGGTGGACTATGGAGGACCAGCTCGAGAGGTTTCAAAGGGGAACAATATTAGCAACTGGACTAGAGACCATATTTATGATATTTTAGCAAATGATATGGCTGCTTTCTGCCCTTGTCCTAAATTGAAAGGTATTACATTAAGTTCCTTGGTGGAGGGAAGTTCAAGAAAGTCTAATGCTGATTTTGCCACATGGTTATTAGTAATCCATCTTATACAGGTCTCTAATGACAAAGAGCAAGGGTTTGTAGGTGGGGGGTAAATACAAAATCTAGAGTTTAAAGAGAAAAAGCACAGGAAATTTAATGTTAGTAGGAGGATGGATGCTGAAAGAGGTGATAAGAGTGAAGAGAGGCCAGATCCAAAGTAGAATAAAGGAGTGAACTCAAGACAAGGCCCCACCCAGCTCAACTTCCACATTGTACAAAGAAAGGCCAGGGGAATGTTCTGCTCCTAAGAAGCAACAACAAAGGGAGATTTTTACAAGAGTAATCCAAAGGGTCAGAATTCCATCCTAGGGAGGTAGTTAGACCTTGCTTCTTCATTCACACAGTTCTGACCTTAGAGTCTTGAAGGATGCAAAGGAAAAGAATTGTAGAATCTTCCTCTATGGTTAAGGGATGCTGATACAGCCAGGCAACAGATAACAGGGCAGGTTTGCATGGAGTCCCTGAAAGACCATTGTGTGAAGTTGTTAAAATGAAGCCTGGCTTGCAATGGAGACCCCAAGATGTTGGAGATGCCTGAGCTGTGAGGCATCAGCCAAGGAGGGCTGAGATAGGGAGTGGAACCAGGCCCAGAAAGAATAAAGTTCTGTATGTAGTAAAGCTGGAAGGGTAGAACCATCTAAGCCTGTTGTCATCAGACAAAGCTACAGCATTTGGAGTTTTGTCTGCTGAGTTTTGTTCTTTCTTTTGTTAGTATGTCTTATACCCCCATTTCTTCCTTTTTGGAATGGATATATATATATTCTGTACCTTTGCATGTTGGAAGTATGTGATTTGCCTTTTATTTTCCAGGGGATTACAAATAAAAGACTGGATTGGGTTATTTCAGAAGAAACTTTGGACTTTTAAATTGTGTTGAGACTGTAAAATACTATGGAGACTTTTGAAGTTAACTAAATGTGTTTTGCATTATGATACGGCTATGAGCCTATGGAGGTCAGGGGATGAGATGTGGTGGTTTGAAAAATAATAGCCCCCACAGTCTCATATATTTGAATACTCAGTCCCCACTTGGCAAAACTGTTAGGGAAGGATTAGAGGTGTGCCCTTGAGGTGGTGTGTCTGAGGATGAGCCTTGAGGTTTTGAAAGTCTTGTGTGATTCTCAGTGTTCTCTCTCTCTCTCTCTCTCTCTCTCTCTCTCTCTCTCTCTCTCTCTCCCTCCTACTTGCAGATCAAAATGTGAGCTCACAGCTGTTCTAGCTGCCATGCCTTTGCTCTGACATCATGGATTCTGACCTTCTGAAATAAGCCCACCACTCTGTTTTGTAAGTCACCTTGGCTTATTCCAGCAATAGAAAATAAATCAAGACAAGAGATTCCCAGGAAGAGCAGAGCAGTCTCTTCATAGCTGAGCTTTTGGCTTCCTGTTGGCTTCTTCTTCAAACAGAAAGAATGAACTTGTGCCATAAACTCCACCAATCCCTTTGACCTGAGGACAACTCCCCTCCAGGGAGGAACACTAAACCTACACCAGTAACTCGACCCACCCCTGAGACCCACCTATGCCACAAGGTCCACATGTCTCACACCTGCCTTCTTCTCCAGCTAGAAAAACTCCCCACATCACATGATAATCGAAACTATAAATGTACAAAACACACAAAGGGTATTAAAAGCTGCAGGAAAAAAGAACAAGTTTCATACAAAGGTAGACCCATCAGAATATCAGCCAACTTTTCAATGGAGACTGTGAAAGACAAAAAGGTTGGTCTAGTGTTCTCCGAGTTATGAAAGATCACAGATACCAGCCCAGACTACAATACTCACCAAAACTGTGAGTCATAATCAAGGGAGAAAGGAAAGCTTTCCTTTATAAAATAGATTAAATGGATGTATAGCTACTAAGCTAGTTGTACAGAGAAGACTAAAAGGGATATTTAGATCTGAAGAGAAAGTTAAACATTCCCAAGGCACAAGGAACTCCAGATCACCAAATCAAAAATGTCAAGTAGAATACCACCAAAACAACAAAATGACAGGAATTAACATATACTATTCAGTAGTTACTTTTAATATTAGTAGTTTTGGCTCTTCAATGAAGAGACACAGGCTAATAAGTTAGAAGAGGAAATAATATTCATCCTTTTTCTGCTTCCAAAGAAACATACATAATGACCAATAGAAGACATCGCTTTGGAGTATTTTAAGCCTATGGAACTAAGAAACAACCAAGAACACATATTCAACTTTCTAGTAAAACAACCTTCAAGACAAATCTAATCAGAAGAGATGGGAGGGCATTTTATAGTCATTAAAGGAAAAAGAAATCACCAAATAAAATATTACAATCTTAAGCATATATACACCAAACTTAGGAGTATCCAATTTCATAAAAGAAACACTTTACACTTAATACCACAGATTAATGCCAAAACAGAGATAGTGGGTGATTTTAGTATCCTATTCTCACAAATAAAGAGGTCGTCTAGAAAAATCTAAGACAGAAAAATTGTGGAGTTAAATGACATCATAAATCAAGTGGACTTAATAGGTATCTATAGAACATTCCACCTAAACACTAAAGAATACACATTTTTCAGTCTTGTTCCAGATATAGAGCATACATTAGAAGACAAAGCAAGTCTCAACAAACATAGGAAAATTGATTCACATCCAGCCTTCCATCTGAGCACTGTGAATCAACATTGGGTATCGCCAACCAAAGAAAAGACAGAATAACACACAATTTTATGAGAACTAAACAATGCACTACAGAATTAAATTGAGTATAGGACTAAATCAAGAAGGGAAAATATAAAATTCTTAATATTAAATGAAAATGGCTACAAGCCAAAGCCTATGGGACACAAGAATGCCGGCAGTTCTAAGTGTAATATTCATAGCTCTAACTGCCTATATCAAAAGACTTGAGAGATCTCAAATCACTAACTGAATAATGCTCACAAAGGCCTTAGAAAGGAAGATTGGGGGAACGAATACCCCTGAAAAGTAGACAGGAAGAGCTAAGGTCTAGTAATCAGGGATGAAATTATTAAAACAGAAACGAACAAACAAATACAAAGATTCAGTGAAAAAAAGAGCTGATTTGTTCTTCTGAAGTTTGCTTGGTTGTATTGTTGTCCTTGTTTTTGTTGTCAACTTGACACAAACTAGAGTTATCTGGGAAGAGAACTTCGGTTGAGTAAATGCCTCCATCATATTGCCTGTAGGCAAGTTTGTATGGCATTTTATTGATTATGATTTATGTGAGTCGTAAGATAAGAGTTGCTTAAGACAGTGACTGAAACCCTAAGACATAGTTCTTTGAAAAGATTAACAAGATTGACAAACCTTTAGCCAAGTTTTCCTGGCTAGTCTTACGACAGCTTGACAAGAGCTATCTGAAAGGAGGGAACCTCAGTTGAGAAAGTGCCTCCATAGGATTGGGCTGCAGGACATTTTCTTAATCAGTGATTGATGAGGGAGAGCCCAGCCCATTGTGGTGGTGCCTCCCCTGGGCAGGTGGTCCTGAGTGCTATAAGAAAGCAGGCTGAGCAAGCCATGAGGAGCAAGCCAGTAAGCAGCACCCCTCCGTGCCTCTGCATCAGCGCCTGCCTCCAGACTTTCTTCCATGATAAACAGTGATGTGGACGTGTAAACCAAAAAAATCCTTTCCTCCCCAGCTTGCTTTGGGCATGGTGTTTCATTGCAGCAATAGATAACCAAGATACAAATAATAATAATAACCAAGATACAAATTATCACTCCCAAAATGAGAAAGTCCATTCAAGTTAGTAAAATTAGAGAGGAAAGAGGAGACATTACAACAGATGCTGAGGAAATTCAGAAAATCAAAAGGACATATTTTAATAATCAATATACTACAAAAATGGAAATTTTATAAGAAATGGATGTATTTATAGATATATACAACCTACTAAAGTTAAGTGAATGTGAAGTTAATAATTTAAATAGACTCATAACATAGTGAGTTAGAAGCAATAATTTAAAAATATTCCAAATTAAAAAAAAAAAAAGCACAGGGCCAGATGGATTCAGTACAGAATTCTACTAGACCTTCATAGAAGAACAAATGCTAATATTCCTCAAATTATTCCACATGATGGAAAAAGAAGGAATATTTCCAAATCCCTTTTATAAAGCCAATATTAGCCTGATAACCAAACCAGACAAAGGTCTAACAAAAATGAAGTTATATGCAGATATCATCAGTGAACACAGCTACAGAAACTGTCAATAAAATACTGGCAAACCAAATCAAGAACACATCAAAATAATATCCATAATAAAGTGGCTTCATTTTAGAAATGCAGAAGTGGTGAAACATATGTAAATCAATAAATGTCATCCACCACAAAGGCTAAGGGAGAGAAACCACGTGATCATTTCATTAGATGCAGAAAAGGCCTTTGACAAAATCCAATACCCAATCATGACAAAAGTATGGAAAAAGTTGGGATACAGGGCATATGTCTGAACATCATAAAGGTAACACCTATGGCCAACATCATCCCAACTGAAGAAAAACCCAAAGCATTTCCGCTAAAATTAAGACCAAGACAAGGATGAGCACTCTTCCCTGCATTTTCAACACAGCGCTGAAAGTCTTAGCTAGAACAATAAGCTAAGTAAAGAACACACAGAGAATAGGAAATAAAGAAGTCACAGGTTCTTTATCTGCAGATGACATGATTCTATGCATAACGACCTTAAAGAAACCATCAGAAATCTACTACTGACAAATACATTCAGCAAAGTAGCAGGATATTTAACATAGCCTTCATATGTTCAACTGGTGAACACTATAGGAAGAAAAGGAAACACTGCCCGCCACAATCACCTCAAACATATCTCGGAGTAAATCTAACGGAGGAAGTGAAAGATGTATACAATGAAAACTTTAAGATACCAAATCCAAAAGCAGTTGGAAAAGATATCAGATGACGGAAGTACTTTCACACTCATGGATTGGTAAAATTAATATTCTGAAAATGGTCACTGTGCCAAAAGCAGTTCACAGATTCAGTGCAATCCCTATCAAAATCTCAGTACAATTCCTTACAGGAAAAACCAAAACCAAAACCAAACACACAATCTGTACCACTTCAATAATCATTAATCTAGAATCTTTGTTCTGTGAAACCTGTATAAAAAAAGAAGCACCTGGTTTCTAGTCTGTCAGAGCTGCAGACACAGGTTGAGGTCTGATTGCTAGTCAGCCGGAGCTACCTGAACACCTGAACGCCTCGGTCTAGTGCACTCCCCCTCCATCACTGATTCCTTCTCTCCTCTGAGGACTGCTTGTAGATATGTCTAGGGTTACAAGCTCAGTCACAATTAGAAAACACAAGCAGAACAGATTTAATTTTCACTATCAGCCCTGTAACTCCAACTTAGGGAATCTAAGGAATGTTTCCTCAAAAGCGAGCACATTTGTTTGACGACAGCCTGCTTTAGGCTGACAGTGTCTTCAGCTTTAAAGCACTTCAGACATGGAAAATATCTGAGCTGGTCTTTTTATGAAAAACAAATACTAATGCCTAACTACTTTTATTATATTGTTTCATCATCTGCTCTATAAAGTAGGGAAAGTTTATTTTAGTCAATCTATCTTATTCCTCCAGGAGTTCTATTCCTCCAGGGCTGTACCCTGTATAACTCCTATCTTTAAATTACATTTTCAGAGAGTTCTAAACCTACTGTAAAGGGAGGTCTTAAATCTGTAGCCTGTTCTCCCGGGCAGTCAGAGTTTGACAGTTGTCTCTGTTTACCCTGCACCAATTATACTGAGTTTGCTCAGGGGCAGACACCTCAAGAAGATTCCTGGAGTAATGGCCTTATCTAGCTATGTGCTTAGCTGTGCTTAATGATCTCCAGAGCAAAAGGATGCCTTCCAATAGGACCAAATAAACGTAACTTTATGATTTTCTTGAAAAGACTCAGAAATAATTTTCTCAGTAGGAGAAATAAAATGAATCACAAGGTAGAAAGGCCTCAAGAACGCAACACGCAGAGACCAAAATCCAAACGTGGGGGACAGGACAGCCACAGCAGTGTGGCTCAGCTTTGCCGGATCTGTGCCAGACAGCTGTGCTGGCTCCATGATTTTTGTAGATGTGCCAAAAAGAAAAGAAAAAAAAAAAAAGAAAGAAAACAAAACCCAAATCATCATATGGGAACAGAAAAGACCCAGGGTAGGCAAAACAATATTGAACAACAACAACAACAACAACAACAACAACAACACTTGAAGTAACACCATGTCAGAATGCAAGTTGTACTACGGAGCTATAGAAACAGAACAACATGAAATGGATTGACCAGTGGATTAGAAATGAAGATCCAATATTAATCTGCATTCCTGTAGCCACCAGATTTTTGACAAAGAAGCCAACAATTCTCAATGGGAAAGAAACTTTATCTTTAATAAATAGTGCTGATTGAACCGGATAGCTACCTATAAAAAATTTAAACTTGATTCTTATCTCTCACCACACACAAAACTCAACTCCAATAGATCAAGGATCTCACCATAAGACTGACACCCTGACTCTGATACAGGAGAAAGTAGGAAATACACCTGAACTCACTGTAAAAGAACGGACTTTGTGAGCAGAAGCTGATGGTGCGGGCACACAGATCAAGAATAAGTGAAACCGAGGCAAGATGGCACCTCGCTGCTGAAAATGCAGTACCTGCACACAGTGCAATTGTGTTCATCGTTTAAAAAAAAAAAAGTGAAATCTGTAGGAAAATGGAATGAACTGGGGAACATTGTACTATGGTAACCAATACTCGATGTATGTTCTCAGATCTTTAGAGTCAAGTAGTGGATTTGTATTGTTGACTTGGAAGGCCTGTAGGGACGAGAAAGCTAGGAGGGGACCAAGGACTGTGTAAGGGGAGGGGCTGGAGAGAGAGGAGAAGAGCACATGGCATGGAGGTGAAGAGATAGGCAGGCCCAGAGCTGGAAAGCAGGATGAACTTTTTTTGGGAAGAGAAAGGATCAGGAGGATTAACCAAAAGCAAAAAGGCAAGAAAGGGCTCCCCGAGATAAACTTTGTAGATCTTACTACTTTGTAAGCTAAATAAAAATATTTTAAATGGGGGGATGGGGGTGCTCAATAGCCACTGCTATATAGTGAGACCCTCTCTCAAACAAACAAACAAAAAAGAATAAGTGAAACCTCGTGAAAACAAAGCAGGTTCTGTACAACAAAGGACACTGTTACCCAAGTAAAGAGGAAGCCTACAGAATGGGGGGAAAATTTTGCCAAGTATACATTTGACAGAGGATTAATATCTAGAATATATAAAGAACTAAGGAAAATAATAATCAGGAGAATTATCTAAATTAAAAAATGGGAAATGGAACTATATAAAGAGTTCTCAAAAGGTGAAATCCATATGACTGAGAAACATTTTTAGCCATTAGGGAAATGCAAATTAAAATCTTGAGACTTTGCCTTATACTAGTCAGAATGGCTAAGATAAATAAAACTAACCTGACGACACTGAATGGTAGCGTGTGCACTGGGGATGAGGGACACAGTCCCTGCTGACAGGAGCACAAATTTGTCATCCACTATGGAAATCAGTGTGGAGATTCATTAAAAAGCTGCAAACAGAGGTAATACATGATCAGCTGTTATGCACATTCACTGAGACTCTAAATTCCACCATAGAGATATCTGCCCATCCATGTTCACTGGGGCTCTATTCCCAGCAGCCAGGAAACAGAAACAGCCTAGATGTTCATCCACTGATAAATAGATAATGAAAACGTGGTGTGCTTACACAATGGAATATTGCTCAACTATCAATAAAAATGATGAAATTTACAGGTGTGGTTTGAATGAGAGCAGTTCATTTATTTGAATACTCGGCTCCTAGTTGTTGTTCCTGCTCTTATTCTTTTGAGATATCCTCAGTGTCCCTGAAATCATTAGGTTCAAACTCTGAATCCTGGCAACTATAAAAACCCAGAGCTTGAGGCCACCAGTCCTAGATAGGCCAATTTAAGAGACGAATAGTAGTAAAAAGCAGGAAAGTGAGATGTACTTAATATGGTTGTATTAAAACGGGGACCTTCCCCCAATCTATCTTATTGTTCCTAAGGTTTAATGAAGTTTAAGTTTAAATACAGGGAAGGGATATGCATAACCCTGCAGCCCTGGGCCATCACTGTCTAGGCTTCAGGCTCTCCTGAAAGGGTCAGACAATTTACCAGAATGATGAAATTTTTTCCTAGAAGACAAGTTCATTTTCTGGCTAGAACAAAATTCAGTCTTTTGCTTTCCTCTCATGAGATTCTTGGGGGCATTTCAGTTACTTTAGACCATTATTTCAGTAGTCTGGTAGACAAGGAAAGGATTACAAGTGTCAGTTTCTGGCATCTCTGCTCCTGCCGGGAAGGTTACACAGGTTGGCCTGGAACTCACTGTGGAAATGGATGGTGGCCTTATACTTATAGCAATCCTGCATCAGCCGCTTGAGTTTTGGGGTTATGGACATTAATTACTACAGTCGACATTTTTTAAAATGTAAAAGCAAGGCTCTTAATCCATCCCTTGCTAATATTTCCAGAATCGCCCACAATATTGGAGGGATTAGTGTAGTTAAGTGTGGAGCAGAACCAGCCCACCTGGACTGCATGCTGTTGTTCGGTGGCAGGTCAGTAATTCTGAACCTATGCTGCCCAGATATAGGACATCATGACTTTGGCTCGACTTCATCATCTCAGTGTCTACACAGGACCTACGACTGAGAGAGACATGCTCACTATTGCTTTAACCTAAAAATCAAATGAGTTAAATTTCTTCTTGATATCCAGAAGTCATCCAGGAGGGAGCTGTGACCATAGCCACCAAACAGCTACCAAACTGCCTAAAATATCCTGAGTTCATCCCTTTCCAGTCATGTTTTGGAAGCCAAGATAAAAACCCACAAATAGGAGCCCAGTAAATAGGTGCTCCTGTGAGCCTATCAAGAAGGGATTTTAAAAGATTTTAATACAGGGGTTTTTAAATATCCTTTGCTCTGGCTTACTCTGGTTCTGCCTTGGGTGTATAATGTTAATAACTCTTGTCTTTATGTCTCCTTCATGTCTCTATCTAGGAATTTCTTTTCCTCTGTACGCCTGGCTATATTACGGCTCCACGGATACAATTCTTAGCATTACAATCTAGTCCCCTAGATTCACTGGAGAGGTACCATGACTGCCACACCAATGACTTCCGCTTGCCAGGAGAAGCCAGATTTGGCCATTGTGCCAACAGGAGACAGACATGTGACAAGTAGTTTAGGAACAGAGCCTTGATTCATGCATGTCCTTGGGCAGCTGCTGAAAATGGCCTTGGTCCTGTTCTAGCTGGAGGGCAGAAGTGCCAGTCATGTTTGGGGCTCTCATCCCAAGTCTAGTTCCTAAGCCATTTTAGGCATATCCTCTCTGCACAAAGGGTGATGAGAACAGGAGTTAGAAGCTGGTCAAGAAGAGCAGGGACCCCAAAGCAGCAGTCCCAAACCTCAGACGAGAGTCTGGCTCTTGCTTCTTGGTTATGCCTTACAGATGAGCACTTCTGAATACCCACCATGCGGATGAGACTAAGAAGAGGCTCCCGGACGTCTGGTTGGGCAGCTGGGCAGGACAGCTCATACTTCACCCAGTTTTTACCGTAAGTACTTTGTAAAAAGCCCCAGTGTAACAAACAGCTCAAGCTTATTTCCTGGAACCTTTCTTGGTCTCTCTCTTTCTCTTTTAAGCTACCGCCTATGAATCAATAATTGACATCTCTCTAGAACTCACCCTCTGTGGTCTGTTTATTTCACTCTCAAAGACATCCCAGCAAGGTTTAGAAGTTCACACCCTTACTCCAAACACTGGAGAGGCAAGGGAAGGAAGATCCCTGTAAATTCAAGACCATTCCAATATCCATAGAGTTCTAGGTTGACCATGGCTGTTATGGGGTACCTGAAGAGAAAAGCTCCAGAGATGCCTGAATAAGTCAAATGGTGTCTTCTATTTTACCTCCATCAGGACTGTTCCAACCAGAGCAGCGGGAAGCAGACTTGACCTCTAGTTTGTTTTTAAAGTCAAGAACCACAGTTGTGACATATACAGAAAGGCAGGTGTGGACATCTGCAGCAAGCAAGTGTTGTTTACAGAAGTAGAGAGACAGCAAGCAGTTAAGTGGTCAGGGTTAGGAATTCTTTCATGAGATAACATAACTATAGTTCAGTTGCCCACTACATGGCTACACTGTAAGCCCCTGCATTTAAAAAAAAACAGACACACCAATAGTCATGTATCAGTGGAAGCCATATATTTATGAACTTTTTTGCTGTCTTTCCTGTAAAATTATTTAGCTCTTTCTTAGTGGTGTTTTATATAATCCCACTTAGAATAGGATCTATAATCTTTTCATGCTTAATAAAGCCTACATGGTTCTTTTTTTGTTTGTTTGTTTGTTTTTGTTTTTGTTTTTTGGATTTGGTTTTTTCAAGACAGGTTTTCTCTGTATAGCCCTGGCTGTCCTGGAACTCACTCTGTAGACCAGGCTGGCCTCGAACTCAAACTCAGAAATCCACCTGCCTCTGCCTCCCAGAGTGCTGGGATTACAGGCGTGCGCCACCGCCACCTGGCGCCTACATGGTTCTAACGTGGGTCTCAACTTTCTTCTGTCTCAGCCTGTGGGGCCTTCCTGTATCTTGACATGCAGAACACAATCATTGTTGAACACCCTAGTGTCTTGAACCACCTGGGAGAATAGTGTTCAATAAATAGCAACTGACGTAATGAGCCAATGAGTTAAGGCTGAGGTTTTTATCTTGCAGACTCAAATGTAGTCTAGGATTATTTTAAAACATTGGGAAATATAAAAAAGTAGAAGAAAACCTCATAGAATTCAATACTTAAATTACACTTAAAATAAGTCTTTCTATTCCTTTTTACCATCTGTGAAACTTTGGTTGATCTTATGTGGTTATTTTTATACCATTTGACAGTGAACTCGACCTTTCTGTAGCTATATACTTCCTTGCCCTGTTATGCTACATTTGATTATATGCATTGCCCCTTATTCTAAAAAAGGCATTCACACAAGTCCACAAGAGACACACAAGTCCAGGATGTCTTTGCACCTACAGAGAGCTTACAGAGTGAGTGAGCGAGTGAGTTTGGGAAACTTACCTACTTACTTTCTTTTTTTTTTTCATGGTTGGAACACTGAACAAACACTTTATTCTTCCTGTAAATATAGCCCAGCAGCACTGCAGGAACGTTTGCAGTGCCCCTATCCCTCCCCAACAAGTGAGGTGTGCAGTCTGGAGGGGAACCGTGTTGTAGTTTCTTTCCTATTTTCCAATAGAAATTGGAACCTGCTGGCAAGCCTTCTAACAGTGGAAAAGACCACTGCTTTGTTTCTGAGATAGGGTCTATCTCACTAGGCTCGCCTGCAGCTGCCTGGTTATTCTGCCTCAGCCTCCTGAGTCCTGAGGTTATAGGCATATTAGCACTTAGGACAGAAGACTGATTTTGATATTTTGTAACAAAATATTTGATCAGAAACCTATAGCACCCAATTAGACCTGGCAGACACAGAGGCATACTCAGCTTCCATATTACACTGCAGGCAGTTTGTCTTCCCAGAGACTGATAGCTAAGACCGTACAGTGGCCCTTACCACGGGACAGGGTGTTTCCCATAAAAGACAAGCAGTGTGGGTCAGTATGGATTAAAGTTGCTCTGTAGACTCCTGCTCCAAACAGCCACAGAGAGCAGTACCTAAATGTCTGGGGAGCATTTCTGTGACTGGTTATATCCAGTGACCCAGGGCAGCAGGTCCTCTGTCCTCTAGTCACCGATGGGCCTGAGGCAGGGGCCAGGCTTCAGAGCTTCTAGGCCTCTGTAACTATCAGGTCTCTGGTAACTTGAAAAGCAGCCATGAGGGAGCTCAGCTATATCTTCTCACTGGTGCCAACAGAAAGTCTGTACTCAGTGTCTGCCATTTTGGTGAGTAAATGTATCCAAACTGAAGATGGAAAACCAACTCTGTGGACAAACAAGTGCACCTCAGTCAGGACGTCATGCAGTGCCAAGCCCTTTAGAGTCTTCAGCTCCATGATATTTTTGTAGGCACTGGTGAAGTCTTGGTTCAGCATCCAGTCCAGAATGTTGGCGATGTCCGTCTTGAGTGGGTGTCCGGTGCAGGTGTAGACAGTCTCCTCTGTCACCTTCCCAAAGGCCATATTGGTACTCTGCAGAATGTTCAAAGCCCTTCGCATGTCCCCACTGGACAGAGTGACAAGGGCCTTCACTCCATCTTCGCTTATATCCACATTCTCTTCTTGTACTACATGTTCCAGTCAAGGAACCATGAGCTCGGGTGTCATAGGGCCAAATCGGAACCTCGTGCACCATGACTGCAAGGCAGGGCTGGTCTTGGACAGGTAGTTACAGATGAGACAAAACCTGGTGTTTTCCACGAACTTCTCAATCACTCGTCCCAAGGCATTCTGGGCATCTTGAGTCATGGCGTCAGCAGCTTCAAGCCGGATCACAAGCTTAAACCCTTTCTTGAAGATTGTCCTTGTGTTGGCAAAGAGGAGGATTGCCCCCCTCCCCCAACAATATCAATTCCTTGGTCATCAGAAACATTCAACTCTAAGGCAGTGGAGCTGAATTCTTTATCTTTGTACAATTGCTTGGCACAGGCCCAGAGGGTGGATGTCTTTCCTGTCCCTGAAGGGCCATAGAGAAGTAGGTGTGTCAGGTGGTCTTCACTGATGAACGTCTGAATGATACTTCAGAATGTCCTGGTGAGAAATGAGATCGGCCAGGGTTTGTGGCCAGTGCTTCTCAACCCAGGGCAGATTCTGGGCTGGGAGGCCACGGGGTGCTGCTGTGAAGGTGCTGCCACCATGACTGACAGATGTTGTGGCCACCGACCCCAGGAAACTTGCTTTCTAGTGGCTGGAAACAGGACTTGTGTCGAACTCTGAGAGACAGCCATACCCTGTACCTTTCTGTCCATACCTTGGCATAGTACCTTTGAAATCTGCCTGACAGAGATGAAGGTATTCTAAAGACACGTCTTCCACTTTTGCTGTCATACTATGGTCTCCTCATGTTGAGAGAAGGCAAAACCCTAAATCCTGAGCCAGCCAATGGGAGACTTTTCTTCTGGAAAGGGATGTCATTTACAGCCTGTTACATCTCTTTTACAGGAGAGGAAATGATGAGTCAGTGGTTTGTGGGACCACACCTTGACCAAGACTATTCAGTTATGTGTAACTCTGGCCCTACACTCAAACCTTAACCTCACTTCAGGACCCCCAAAGATGGACCCAAAGCAAGGAGAGCTCTGTCTCTCTTCCCAGTGTGGTCACATTGAGTACACTTACCCATTCTGTTTTTCACTATCAATGTGGCTGTTTTAATCTGCTTCTTGAGGATGCAGGGAATGCTGGGAAGTAGGCTGGAACCCTAAGTAAGGTAATGTCTTTCTTTGTACTTATCCTCCTTTGCCTCCCCTTTCTGGAAGAGAGTGTGTTTGAAGGTTTGGTCACAGGAGTGGCCTCTCAAGAGACCAAATGAGATCCACTCTATTCTGCAGGTATTTGTATCCAACATTGTTGTTTGCATGGAGAGACTGTTAAATAAGCCCCACCCCAGTAACTGGTTCGGGCAGCTCTTCCTTTCCTACAATTCCCCAGAGGCTTGGACTCCCGATTAGCCCAACCCTCCACCCTCCCAAGTGAGTTCCAGGATCCTCTGGCTAGCTGGTTGCAAAAGGGATGGCAGGTGTAGGTTTCTCTGAAGCCAGTGTTACCAGGGAAACGGAATTCCCGTGGGGAATTCTTAGTCTCCATAATAGAATAACATAGAAACAGACTCAGAAAAAAATTCAAGGGCAATTTCATCAGCGTTTAAGAGAAAAACTTAGTACAGGTTAGTTGAAACCTCCAGCAGCCACCAGAAGGAGGGTTGGAGGGAAAATCAATCATGCCTTTTAAAATTAGTCATGGAATAAAAATAGATTGCTTATTACGAAAGGAAACAGCGCCCCCAGAAATGATCGCAGGCTAGAGTCCGAAGAGCATGCGCCATGCCGTGTGTGCAGTTTTACACAGACCGCCTCTCCTTGCTGCATTTTGCTGGCTTGTGTCATGCATGCTGTTGACATTAAAAAACCAAGACCAAACTAAACCAAACCAAACCAAACCAAACCAAACCAAACCAAACCAAACCAAACCAAAAAACCCCTCAAACTGTCAACTTAAAGGGAGCAAGAGACAGTTTGTCCTGAAGCCATTGGGAATGACATGGCCAGAGAACACAGATGTAATGTAGGTGACCCCGAATTCCATGTTCCAATGTGGAAGCAGTTTCACCGGGTCTTTATAGTTTTAAAGTCTAACATCTTAAGTCAAGGCAAGTTTAAAATACATTGGTGGCTACACCAGGGAGGCGGATACATTGAGATGGGGAAGCTTTATTCTATAGGCCCACGGTGCCATCTGATGGCATTCTTAGCTCTTGGATTGATGGAAGCTGCTGTGCTGCTAAGTTAATGGCGATATATATATATATATATATATATATATATATATATACATATTTATACACACACACACACACACACACACACACACACACACATATATATATATATATATATATATATATATATATATATAAAATCATGAGGCATCAATTCAGATAGTGGGTCAAGGAATGGCTGGTCCAGAAGGCTAAAACTAGCCCAAGATATCCATAAAACTCCAGTCTCTCCACAGCACTGAAATTCTAATCAGTGCATCTGTGTCTGCAGACACAGACTCCTTCTAGGAGTTTGTTGTTGTTGTTGTTGTTGTTGTTGTTGTTGTTGTTGTAGTTCACAGCCAGACACAGCTTCCTTTTCAGAATTTTCATTCACAATTCACAGTTCTGTTAAGTGATGGCAGGGTAAGGAAGAGCTTCAGTCCTCCTCCACAAAAGGTTTTCTAAGTGTGCACTGGTCAGTGCTCCTGTGTGGATATGGGAACTGTGAGTGTGTGGTCAGTGCTCCTGTGTGGATATGGGAGCTGTGAGTTCACTGGTCAGTGCTCCTGTGTGGATATGGGAACTTGAGTGTGTGGTCAGTGCTCCTATGTGGATATGGGGACTGTGAGTTCACTGGTCAGTGCTCCTGTGTGGATATGGGAGCTGTGAGTGTGAGGTCAGTGCTCCTGTGTGGATATGGGAGCTGTGAGTGTGAGGTCAGTGCTCCTGTGTGGCTATGGGAACTGTGAGTGTGTGGTCAGTGCTCCTGTGTGGATATGGGAACTGTGAGTGTGTGGTCAGTGCTCCTGTGTGGATATGGGAACTGTGAGTTCGCTGGTCAGTGCTCCTGTGTAGATATGGGAGCTGTGAGTGTGTGGTCAGTGCTCCTGTGTGGATATGGGAACTGTGAGTGTGTGGTCAGTGCTCCTGTGTGCATATATGAACTGACCATGTCTCTCCCCAGCATCTGTCTTTGTCCTCTTCTTTTTCATTCTACTATTATTGCCTAATAGTTTAAAAGATCAGCTTAGAATTTATGTAGCCATATATAGAAGACAAAGAAGCCAAAATTATACAAAGGGTCTCTAGTTTAAGGATAATAATTCAATAGAAGCTGATACAATAAGTTGCTGATACAATAAAAGCAGCCCTGGGGTCCTGGTTCATTGACTAGAAAGGATGCAACATCTTAGTTCCTTCCTACTCTTCTATCAGATCAAAGTTGTAAAATGGTGCTTGTAGTGACCGCAGTGACTTTACCACCATTCTCTTTACTGCAGCAGGCTCATTGCACAAGTGGTAAACACACACACACACACACACACACACACACACACACACATATCACACATGGACAGAGCGAGGGGCTTCTACTTAAATTAATTCCTCCATAAGATCTGGGCTGTGATGATCCTTCCTTTAGCCCTGGATTTCATCATGTGATCTGTTCATTGGTCTCTGAAATTATGGTGAGAGTCTTAGTCTTGTCCTATTACATAAAGGCCAGGGTTTGCTTGTGTTTTTTTGCTTCTTTACTTTGTATCTTTAACAAAGAACTGAGCAAGACACAGAATGGTAATAGTGAAAAGATGGAATTTCTATAAGAGTAAAACATCCAATACCCACCAAAGACAGAGAATGGTTCCAGTAAACCCAAGAGCCTCCTGCTCTCCAGCCCCTGGAGATTTTCCTTACAGAAAGGAAAGAAAGGGGACTCTGAAAAAAAAATCTATTTCTGGCTGCCTGTGTTTTCTTTGTTTATTAGAAGAGAATTGTATCACTGATAGGTTATTTCTCTGCTGGTGAAATGAGCCAATTCAAACCAGATTAGATTAGATTAAAGGCAGGTTTATTGGGAAGATGCTCTCAGGTGGGCGAGTTCACTGGCCCCAAGGAAGGAGGTCAGAGAGGTTGCCATGGGGAAGGAGAGAGGGGAGGGAGAAGAGAAAAAGAAGAGAAAGCAGAGAGCAGGAAAAGGGGGAGGAAGAGGAGGAGAAGAAGGAAACAAAATGTCTGCATTATATAGCAAAGAAGGGGAAGGTTCAGAGTTGGGGGTGGGGTATGCAGGTAAGGACTGGGGGATGCTGGGAAAACTGGGAGGACATGTCTGCTCTGGTATGTAAAGTATGCTCCTCAGCTCTTCATCCAGCTGTCCGGAACCAAACAACCTTCCTCGGATGGTATTGGTGCTGGTCCTTGAGCTGGTTCCTTATGTTCACAGTTACACATGTCTGACCTTAACTTTCTGCCTTAACTAAGCACCATGCCACTTTCTTCTTGTGCTCATGGTTTGTGGTCTGCATTTTCATATGTCCTCCACTAGGCTGTAATGTTAGTGAGGGTAAGGACCTGGCCTGGTTTTGTTTATTGTGCCTCTTGTGTTTAGCAGAATGGAAACTCAGAGCATGATTACTCTCAATAGATATTGGTTGGATCAAAGACTGGATAACAGACGTTGAGTACTGAAGCAATAAGGGTGCCAGTTAGCTTGTTTGCCAAAGTTGAAACCCAAGAATGAAACCTTGGCTGGTAACACCATCTCTCCATGCCACTGTTTCCCTGTCTGAAGTGAAGCAGTGCTCATCCCATAAGATTGATGTCACAACGCCAGGCGTGGCGGCGCACACCTGTAATCCCAGCACTTGGGAGGCAGAGGCAGGTGAGTTCGAGGCCAGCCTGGTCTACAGAGTGAGTTCCAGGACAGCCAGGACTACATAGAGAAACCCTGTCTCGAAAAAAACAAACAAACAAACAAAACAAAACAAAAACAAACAAAACAAAACAACAAAAAAAAAGATTGATGTCACAACAAATGACAAGCTTCAAGAGGAGCTTGACACACATTAGTGTCAACCCATTAGTGACCATAGTCACAGCCACCATTTTCTACTCTTGGTCAATAGACCCGTGGTAATGACTATTGTTTTATATGTATCTTGAGACAGTTTCATGACTGTTTCATCTGATGCACCTTCTAGAAGGTAAGTTGATTGGGATTATTGTTGTGTTTCGTCTTAGGAAGATACAATTTCATGTTTTCCCAAATAAAGAGAGGTGAGATGCCAACGCCCCTGTGAGGTTCTAGATCAGCAGAACTGAGGTGTTAGTCAGGGATGATGAGCACTTACTCAACTAGAGCATCCCTTGACAGCAGCTCCGAAAGCTCATCACGGCCTCCCTTTTCCCTTGGGGGCCCACTTGGAAATGTACCTTACACAGCCAGGATTGGATTACGGGAATCCTGTGCATCCTCTTTGCTCGGGATCCCAAACCAATGTGAAGTCAGCAGTGCAGAAGCCTCCCAGACCAGCCTTCCATGAAACTGCTGCATCATCCAGACGTGACGCTTGCTTTGAAGTTTAGACTGTTGTTACCACATTCTTAGCTGTGCATAACCTGGGGCTTTTCTTTCTTCGGCTTTTTGAGGCTCTAGCTGTGTAGCCCAGGCTGGCTTTTAACTCATGAGAAGTTTCTGTTTTGAAGTTCAAGAGAGACACAAAGATAGATTATCCTTTTGGATAAGAGATCATTAGAAGAGTAATTAGTGCCATGAACAGACAGACATCTGTGTGGCAAGGACGTTAATGAGAGTTTAGGACCATCAGATAGGGTGTGGGTCCCTTTTCATATAACTTAGAGGAAGGGAGCATTTCATGCCATAAGGGAGCCATAAGGCTTATGAATAGTCAACAGGACAGGCCTGCGACCAGGCAGTCCTGAATTCCTGAGGGCAGGAGGAGATAGAGAAGAATTCTAAGGAAGAAAGGGTGTGTGTGTGTGTGTGTATGTGTGTGTGTGTGTGTGTGTGTGTTCCTTTAATTAAGGTGTACCCATTATACAGGTGGGAGATGTACCACCAGCCGTTCTGATGCTGCAGAGGCCCACTGCCTGAGCCTGTAACTGTCCTTTCCGGATTGAGGATGTAATGGTGGTACCTGCGTCTAGGGAGTCTGCTATGGGCTTAGAGACACACTGACGGGCTTGTCGGTTCCTTTACAGGTGCTGTAAGAAAGAGGCTGCCGTCGAGTGGGTGTGCTCTGAGCCACGCTCTCTGAGTAGCCCAGGTTGGCGTCAAACGGCTACATTCCTCTTACCTCCGCCTCATGAGTACTGAGAGTACAGATATGAGACGCCCCCAGATGACTAAGCATCTGGTCTAGGGTTTTTGTTTGTTTGTTTATTTGTTTGTTTGTTTTTATAGTTTAACCTAAAGGATTTCCATGAAATGGAGAACCTTCCCAGTCTGTGAGTCTCCGGCAGTAAGCTTGGCCTCTCGTACTACACGGTGGTGCCAACACTACTTACAAACTTCTTATAAATTTAGGGAGCTATTTCTGCAGAAGATTTTTTTCTTCATCTGAGGACAGAGACAAAAACAGGAAAACTGTGAGGACAAGGTGGGGACGGGGGTGGAGGGGAGGCAAAGCAGGGGAAATCACCAAACCCTTTTGTATGACTCTTGTAAATTAAAACTCTTCTTTGTGAAACCTATACCCATGGTCTCAGTCATGTCTCATTTTCTCCCTCAAAACCTTTCTATTAACGCCAACTTTAAAATCTGTTGGAAATGCCCCTTACACGTCTCTCAGTAGCCAGCAGAACAAATACACCAGCTACCCCTGCTTTGCCTCCACTGCCTGTGCCATGGTGGCCTGTGGGGAGATTTCTGGTATTCTTGTCTCTACCTGGTTTTTGGGATTATGGGAGTGCACTTTTATGGCTGGTTTACGCAGTGCTGGGAATAAAACCCAGTGCTTTGTGCATGCTGCGCGAACACTCTACTGACTACACGACAATCCCAGTCCCAGAGCAAATACCAACAAAACAATAGAGAGTTGACAAAAAATATCTTGTTAGATGATCCACTTTGTCTGTGGCTGAAGGTTTTGGTTTTCCTAAGATGTTTTCCTTGCATTATATATGGGTGTCAGGGGAATTCAGTTATTCACTTTATTATTATTTTTTTTAGCCTTGGTCTTTGTTATTATTAGTTTTAAATATCACCTTGCTACAACCTAAAATTACCTGAGAGCCCAAATGAGGGATTGTCTAGTTAAGGTTGGCCTGTGGATATGTCTGTAGATTGATCGTTAACATATATGGAAAGACCGAGTCTACTGTGGGTGGCACCACTTCTTAGGCAGGACAAAGCCAGAGGGAGGAGGCAAGCAGGCGGCCTGGGTGCGTTTCATTTTAATTTGCTCCCAACTGTGGACATGATACGGCTAACTGCTTAAGTTCTTTTCCTCGACCTTCCCCCTCGTTAACGGACTCTAACCTGTAATTGTAAACAGAAATTGTAATTTCTAAATTGTAATTGTCACTAAAAGAGAAATGAAACCAGCACGGTCTTATTATGCAGATGAGATCCTGCGCTGCTCTTTTTATTTTTAATTGTTGTATGGAGATACAATTCGTATACCAGTAAGCTCATTCAAAATATATAATTAAATGCTTTTTAGGCTTCAGAGTCCAGCAAGTGACTTCAGGATGTTTTCATGCCTCTGTGAAGGTCCCCAGCTCTCCTTAGCAGTCACCTTTGTTTCTCCTCAACACTCCTCAGCCCAGAGCAGCCACTGATTTCTTTTGGGTCTCTATAAATTTGTCTACTCTGAATAGTTTGTATGAAAAGAGCAGCACAGTCCACGGTCCTTTGTACTTGGCTTTTCTGTTTAGCTCTGTAGTTTTACGGCCCCATTTTCTTTTATCCTTTTAATTGACAGAGAGTATCACATTGCGTGACTAATCCCGTTTTACTTACCTGCTTCTCCTTTCCTGGCCACCCTCCTTGCTTCTCCCTTTTGTCAGTTTTGAATCTGACAAAAGTGTTAGTGTGTCAGTGTTAATGTGAATATCCGTGTACATGTGTGGACATCTTCATCTGGTACGTGTCTAGGAATGAAGTGAACACGCCATGTAGCAGCTCCGGATTTAACAGTTTGAGGACCCACTAGCCTGTTTTCCGAAGTGGTTACACAAGTTTACATGTCCACCTGCAGTTTCTCTCTAAGCTTGTCAGCGTCACCATCTGCCTTTCTGATGATCTGCAGGCCCAGGGCAAGGGGCAGGGGCAGGGGTGTGTGGGGGGGGGTGTGAATGGATATTTCCTTACAGTTTGCATCTGTGTGTATCTGATGGCTAACCCTTGCAGATTTCTGAATCTTACATTTAGAGTCCTTGTTTCCCTCACCTTAGAGCCTTCATGGTTAGATTTGTGATAGAGATTCCATGTTCATGTTTCCCTTGTAGATCCCAGAAAACCACCGGAGTACACAATGCGCCATTGTTGTCCCTGCCAGAATCGGTGGAACCGGATCAGAAAGAAACCCAGGGAAAGAAAAACTTAACATGCATGTGGCTTATGGAGAAAAAAGAAAATTGGTTCTATAGAAACCTCAGTTGACTTTGTATCCTTGTTGCATGTGTTTTGCAAAGCTGAGGACTAAATCAGAAAAGAACAACCTCTTTCATAGAATCTTTTGTTAACCTTCAAATGCCAATGGCTCACTCACAGAAACAGAAACTTGAAGTGTCTTTTCTGACGTGAGAAGGGTGTCTGTGATGTGTAAATCTCATGGTGGGTGTGAACTGATGGACTGAGGAGGTCCTGTGATGGACGAGTGAGGGGCTGGGGTGTGACGTAGAGGGTAGGGTGCTCGCCTGTCTGCAGCAGGCACTGGTTCCAGTTCCCAGCACCACACCCACTGAGCACAGGGCTCATGCCTGTGGTCTTTAAACCTGGGAGGCAGAGACAGCAGTATTGGAAGCCCAAGCTCATCCTGGCTACGTTGTTGGGATGTTCACAGCCACCCTGGCATAATTAAGAGTCTGTCTAGCAGGGGGAAAAAGATTTTAATGAATGAAAAAGAACGGGTAGGCAGGAAGTGCGGAAGGATGGTTGGAACAGGTCAGTAGGCCCAGGCTAACAGCTCAAGGGAAATAAAAACAAGAAACATGCTAATAAAATACAAAACAGAACTTTAGAAAAAAGGCAGTGCTCAGTATTGTGAATCTTCGAAAATCAGAGGGGAACTGAAGCTCAAAACACTTCTTATTTAGGATTTGCTCTGCCACAGGCCTGAGGCCCAGTGTGACTAACAAAAAGTTATGTTTTCCTCTCAGAGTACCTTCATGTTATGGGTAAGAAAATGACATTCAGACACGTTACTAACTGACCGCATACGCAAGGTTATGTGGAAACACAAATTACAATGGCCTCCAGTTGTTGGCAGTTGATGGCTGCTGGGAATGCAGGGCCATTTCCTTCAGGGACCTGGCTCCTGAGGTGACCGCTGCTCTGGGAGATGGCCTTGTATTCCTGCACATACTCATGGACATACATTCCTGCACATACATAAGTGGACTTCAGAATGTGTGTAGTGGGGAATCATGACGGTAAGAGCAGGAAGAAGTGCAAGGAGAGGAAATGTGTGTGTGTGTGTGTGTGTGGAGACTCACAAAACACCTTATGTGCACCATGAAATTCTCAATCTATAAAAACAAACAAACAAACAAGATGGCCTCAGTTTGGTCCAGAATTAGAGTAGAGCCCGAAGTGGCTTATGTTTATAATCCTAGCATTTGGAAGGCTGAGGCAGAAGGATTACTGGGACTATGAAGACAGTCTAAGCTATATAGCACATTCCATCCTAGGCCTCCTAAAAGAAAAAGGAAGAAGAGAGGGAAGGGAAGGAAGGAAGGGAGGAATGGGGAGAGACAGAGACAGAGAGAGACAGAGAGGGGAGAGGGAGGGACACACACACACACACACACACACACGCACGCACGCACGCACGCACGCACACGCACACGCACGCACGCACGCACGCACGCACGCACAGAAAGACAGACAGACAGGCAGGCAGGCAGATTCTATGAGTTTCAGGGATCATCCATGGCAGGCTGCGTGAGACTTAAGCAGACTCCCAAGGAAGGATGCTGTGTTGGAGGAAGGTGCTTAAGAGACTGCCTCCAGTCTTAGATGTCTACTAACAACACTTGAAACTCAGCCTTTCTGGACTGTAATCATTTAGAACCATGGTTGCTCTATAAAGGAAGGGAACAGTGATTCTGGTTTGAATGGCTACAGAACTGAGGTGCAAGAAAGAAAGAAGAAAATAGAAAATTCTTCATAAACTTCCCAGAGAATCCAGATTCTAGGAAAAGCAGAGTTTAGACTTTGGTGGTTTCTGGAAATGTGGGAAAATGCCAACCTACCTTTTTATGTATAGGAAGGAAACTATGTTCTCTTTATCCAAAATTCTCCCACTTGTAGCTGGATAGGGTGGTTGATATTAATTCTGGCAATGTAAAGTTTTCCTGGGAGGAGTGAAGAATATTCTGGAAAGGCTAGAAACCATAAATAATGGGACTAATGCTAACCAAGGTAAGGAAATTCGTCCTCAGCTGATGGGACAGACAATGAAGGGCTTGCTGGGCTGTGTCTTTTACCCCAGCTCATGATAATGTATTATAAGGGGTGGTACCAAAACCAAACCAACCCCCCACCCTGTGACATACAAAGGCTACCATTCCTCCCTCTTCTCAGGGTGGCATCCTTGGCAGTGCCTAAAAGCACTGGCCAGGAACCATCGCGTGCCTAGCAAATCCTCCCTGACACACCTTTATGACTGGGACCCCTAAAGCCAGGGCCTGGCTGGGAGAAGGAGCCACGGCTGGACCTGGACAGCACTCGAATAAGATCAAAAGCCTCCAGCACATCCTTTGTCACTCGTCACATGATCACTGGGGCCCCTCTGGATGCTGGCCAGGGGTGGAAGAGTCTCTTTGCACCTCCTTTTACAGGCCTTGTGACCACCCGTCTTTGTTTCCTCACTGGGATTTATCTCAGAATTCCAGGCTATTCCCACATGAAGCAATCACAGAGTCACAGACTGTCAGAACTAATAGGCGCTTACAGGCCACAAAGTCACCACCCAGCATCTTGTTCAAACACCAGAGCTGAGCCGCTCAGGTTGAGGCATGTAGCAGAGCTCACGGGGCTCAGTCACAGGCCATCAGAGCTGTGGGGTCACACCTCTCTTACAAAACTCTGTTTCCACGAGACGCTCCCGGCTTTTCTTGAACATTTTCAAGTAATATCTTCATTTGTCTAGAGATGGGTAGACAACCAGAGCAGAGAGAGACCCATACAGATTCAGAGTCCGAGTGTGTCACCTTCATCCAGAAGAAGGGATGTTGATGTCCCCAAGTTTACTTCAGGGTTAGTAATTTGCTAGAATAGCTCAGGACTCAGCCTATAGTAACAATTCAGCTAGGGGCAAAGATTCGTTCCACTTAAACGACCGTGTGTAACGTCAAAGGGCAAACAGAGGAGGGAGAGGAAGCAGAGGCGAAGGAAAGCCAGGAGCTAGCTGTGCTCTACGTCTCCAACAATAAATCATGACAAGCTGTGACAGGTGGTTCCTCCCAGGGACACCGGAGTTGCAGAACTCAGAATACATTATCAGGCTTGTTACATAGATACTTTCTCCTTGGCATGCTTAAAGTTTCTGGCATTTTAGAAGGAAAACAAAAAGTTAGCATGTAGGTTTCCAGATGGCAACCAAGAGCTGTCCTTCGGGGCCAGCCATTCTAGGGACAGCCATCTCAGGCTGGCTATGTAACCGTCTGTAGCAATAGGATGGGAGGCACAGCTCTATTCCATTCCCGGACCCCATCCAGACCCACCCCCTTTCCTCTTAGGCAAACCAGGATTTGTGGCTTTGCTGAACAAAGGCTTTCAGACCAAGCTAGTATGACGCAGAGTTGGGGGATCTGACATGTCTGGCCTTTCTCACCACGCCCCAAGATGAAGGACCTCATTTCTTTTTCAAGATGCTCCCCCGCCCCCATGTCACCACAGCTCTCCCAGCCTCAACTCCATACAGCACAGAGAGGTGACTGGCTTCCAAGCTCTGTTAGAATTTAGGAATTCGCAGATAAGTTGGGAACTGATTGCTTATCATTACTCACATTCCCGGGAAGCCATCTTTATCCTAAGAGCCCAAGATCCCTCAGGATGTGACTAAACCCAAGCTCATCATCAGTCTCCTATTCAGGCTCTGTCTCCTAAGCACATTGTGCTTCTTGACCTGCTGCAGAAGTTAGTCTTAACTCGGGTTTTACCCTCTAAGACAGCTGGCTGCCCAGGCCTCTAGTCTTACTGCCTAAGTCTGTCTCTCTCTCTCTTCTTTCTTCCTTAGCCACCGCTGATCCTTCCTTCACCATTTGTCAACCCGGCTCTAGGACTGTGGCTATGCATAGGTATTTTTCTGCAGTTTCTCTATTTTATTTTATTTTATTTTATTTTATTTTATTTTATTTTATTTTATTTTATTTTATTTTATTTTATCTTATTTTATTTTATCTTATTTTATCCTATTTTATTTTATTTTATTTTATCTTATTTTATCCTATTTTATTTTATTTTATTTTATTTGTGTTTTCTTGGGTCTCATCTCCTCTCTCCTGTTTTGCTTTGTCTTCTCAATGCAGGGCCTCTAAGCTCCAGCCCAGCCTGGGATGATGATATTCTATTGCAGACATGCACTGTGCTGGGACAATTCTCTCTGCATGAACACTTACGTCCTGGACCTTGATATTCCCAGAATAGTATCCTGAAAAGCTTATGTGCCTTGGCTCTAACATCATATGACCTTTTTGTCTCCAGCTGGAAACTGGAGTTGCAAACAGGTTGCCAGGGTTACCGGAAGCTACTGGAGGTGCAACAGTGTATTTCTCTGAAGTTCCACATAAAAATATCATTTGAATATTTAAGTGGCTGAAATTTTCCACATTTTGCCAATTCAGTTCTGTGGTGGTTATAGAATGTGAAATTATCATGTATTTTTCAGATGGAAGTAGACTTCAAAGGAAGTTCACGAAGGTTTTTTGAGCCCAGTTCCACCCTGTAAACACTCACATTTTGTCTTTCTTGCCTGAGGATGCTGGAGAAAGGGCGTGAGGACTCCAGTCCACCAGCTTCCAGTCAGAAGGCTCAAGAGCCTTCACAGCCTTGCCTCTTGCTTCCACCCCTCCGGCCTCCCTGGCCTGCTATCTCTGCTCTGCATATCTGCTCTCTGCACTCTGAACCACTTGCTCTTTTCTCTCTTGCTCTGCCTAGCAGGCTTCTGTCCTTCATCCAGCATGCTGTTTACACAAGAGAGGCAGGCGGTACATTCTCATGCTAAACCATGCAGATTCTGAAGCCAGACTGTTTGCAGTTGAAGACTGTGCTATTTCTGGCCCTGTGGTCTTGATCAAGTTACCTGGCCTTTCGGAGCTTCAGTGATCTCATTTCTAAAGTGCAAGAGCTGCTGGTACATCATAGCAAGAGTGTACTGAGATTTAGGTAGAGCAGTGTTTTTATTTTATTTTTATTTTTAAATTTTATTTATTTTAATTTATTTACATTTCAAGTGTTATCCCCTATCCTGTCTCCCCGCCCCCTGCTTCTATGAGGGTGTTTCTCTACCCACCCACCCACCCACCTACTCCCTCCTCCCTGCCCTGGATTTCCCCTGCACTGGGGCATCTACTGAACCTTCATAGGCCCAAGGACCTCTCCTCCCATTGATGTCTGACAAGGCCATCCTCTGCTACATATGCAGCCGGAGCCATATGTGTACTCCTTGGTTGGTGGCTTAGTCCCTGGGAGCTTTGGGGGTGTGTGTCTGAATGATTGATATTGTCCTTCCTAAAGGGTTACAAACCCCTTTAGCTCCTTCATTCCTTTCTCTAACTCCTCCGTTGTGGACCCTGCACTCAGTGCTATGGTTGGCTGCGAGCATCAGACTCTGTATTTGTAAGGCTCTGGCAGGGCCTCAGGAGACAGTTATATCAGGCTCCTTTCAGCAAGCCTTTCTTAGCGTCCACAATAGAGTCCGAGTTTGGTGACTGTATCTGGGATGGATCCCCAGGTGGGACAATCCCTGGATGGACTTTCCTTTACTCTCTGCTCATTTTGTCTCCATATTTGCTCCCGTGAGTATTTTGATCCTCTTTCTAAAGACCAAAGCACTCACACTTTGCTCTTCCTTTTTGAGCTTCATGTGATCTGTGAATTGTATCTTGAGTATTCAGAGCTTTGGGGCTAATACCCACTTGAGTGCATACTATGTGTGTTCTTTTGTGATTGGGTTATCTCACCCAGGATGGTATTTTCTAGGTCCATCCATTTGCTTAAGAATTTCATGAACTCATTGTTTTTAATAGCAGAGTTGTACTCCATTGTGTAAATGTACCACATTTTCTGTATCCATTCCTTTGTTGAAGGACATCTGGGTTCTTTCCAGCTTCTGGCTATTATAATTAAGGCTGCTATGAACATAGTGGAACATGTGTCCTTGTTAATTGGGGAATCTTTTGGGTATATGCCCAAGAGTGGTGTATCTGTGTCCTCAGGTAATACTATGTCCAATTTTCTGAGAAACACCAGACTGATTTCCAAAGTGGCTGTACCAGTTTGCAATCCCACCAACAGTGGAGGAGCCTTCCTCTTTCTCCACATCCTCTCCAGCACCTGCTGTCTCCTGAGTTTTTTATCTTAGCCATTCTGACTGGTATGAGGTAGAATCTCAGGGTTGTTTTGATTTGCCTAAGAATTTCATGAACTTGTTTTTAATAGCTGAGTTGTACTCTATTGTGTAAAGCACCACATTTTCTGTATCCATTCCTCTGTTGAAGGGCATTCCTCTGTTGCATTTCCCTGATGACTAAGGATGCCGAACATTTCTTTAGGTGCTTCTCAGCTCTTCAGATTTCCTCAGTTGAGAATTCTCCATTTAGCTCTTTTCCCCACTTTTTAATACGATTATTTGGTTCTCTGGAGTTTAACTTCTTGAGGTCTTTGTATATGTTGTATATTAGTCCTCTATCAGATATAGGATTGGTAAAGATCTTTTCCCAATCTGTTGGTTGCCATTTTGTTCTATTGACAGTGTCCTTTGCCTGACAAGAAGCCTTGCAATTTTATGAGATCCCATTTGTCTATTCTTTATCTTTGAGCATAAGCCATTGGTGTTTTGTTCAGGAACTTTTCCCCTGTGGCCATGTGTTCAAGGCTTTTCTCCACTTTCTCTTCTATTAGATTCAGCATATCTGGTTTTTGGTGGAGGTCCTTGATCCACTTGGACTTGAGCTTTGTCCAGGGAGATAAGTATAGATCAGTTTGCATTCTTCTATATGTTGACCACCAGTTGAACCAGCACCATTTGTTGAAAATGCTGTCTTTTTTCCACTGGATGGTTTTAGCTTTTTTTTTGTCAAAGATCAAGTGACTGTAGGTATATGGGTTCATTTCTGGGTCTTCAATTCTATTCCATTGATCTACCTGCCTGACACTGTACCAAAACCATGCAGTTTTAAACACAGTTGTAGAGCACTGATTTTAAAGTGCTTAAAATCATGCTTACATGGTAAGTACTATATTGAGACTTTTTTTTTTTGGAGACAGGGTTTCTCTGTGTAATCCTAGCTGTCCTGGAACTCACTCTGTAGACCAGGCTGGCCTCGAACTCAGAAATCCGCCTGCCTCTGCCTCCCAAGTGCTGGGATTACAGGCATGCGCCACCATGCCCGGCTCATATTGAGACTTTATTATTGATACTATGTTTTTATTTAAGATGTAGTTTCCAGCTGCCTTCTTTCTCCTGCTTTTCTGTACATCTCTTTAATCTCAGAATATTATTATTTTCTTTCTTATTAGGCAATGTTCTTTTGAAGAGAGGGAACTCTGCCTTATTTATCTTGTTTGCCGTCATGTTTGATACATGGTAGACCATCAATTCATATTGAGAATATGTTACCTTGCGGATGATTATAATGCTATCAGTGGTCTGGATTACTATACCTGTCCAAATTTTATGTCTTAGCCATTTATTTATTCAGTAACCAATAACATTTTGGTCCTAGGGGGACTCTTCATATGTTTGTAAGTAAAAGATCCAATAGGCAAACCATTTATATGAAGCTAGTGTCTTGTGAACTTTATTCATGTTTATATGTGTTTTCTGAAAACAGGCTTCATGTTAAGCAAGTAAAGTTGGAAAATTCTAGGTCACACAAAACTAAGCAAATATCTTCATTAGAGCATTCTCAATGTTTCACCTAGGCAAATGTCCACCAAGCAAAGAGGGAGATAAAGAGAAAACTTAACATCCCCTCCCCGAATCTTAATTATAAAGATTCTCACACAATAGATCCTGATTTAAGAGCCTGTGCTTGTTACTTCAGTCTCTGCGAATTCCTGTGGGCCTTGCTCAGCTGATGCAGAGGGCCTGGTTCTTCTGGCATCTGCCATACTCTATGGCTCTTACACCCTTTCTGCCTCCTCTTCCATGGGGTGCTCTGAGCTCTGAGGGTATGAATTTGATGGGGACATCTCATTTAGAACTGTGTCTTTCAAATTTGAGCTCTCCCCTCTGTGTGTGTGTGTGTGTGTGTGTGTGTGTGTGTGTGTGTATCTCTGTCTCTGTCGCCGTCTCTGTCTCTGTCTCTCTTGTCTCTCTCTGTCTCTCTGTCTCTCTCTGCCTCTGTCTTTCTCTTTCTCTCTCTGTCTCTGTTTCTCTCTCTCTCTCTCTCTCTCTCTCTCTCTTTCTGTCTGCATAATGTCTTGCTGTAGGTCTCTATATTTGTCCCATCTGCTGCAGGATGAAGCTTCCCTAATGATGGCTGAATAAGGCACTGATCTATGGATAGTATAGAATATCTTTAGGAGTCATTTTATTGTTACTTTTTTCCTCTTAAACCAGTAGTGTTTCATTTTACCCTAGACCTCTGGGCTATCTAGTCTCTGGCTCTTGATCACCCAGTCAGTGTAAGAGCATGGATTCTATCTCATGGAACGGGACTTAAGACAAATCAGACATTGGTTAGCTATTCCAACAAGCTTTGTACCACCGTTGCTCTTGCATATTTTACAGGCAGGACAGATTATAGATTTAAGGCTGGGTTGGTATTTATATTTCTCCTTTTGGGAGCCTATAGAGTACCTTCCTGTACCAAAGACACTAGAGCATAGGGGTGGGAGGTTCTTCCTAAGCACCAGCTCAACTTCTCCATGTTCAGTGAACTGTGTGAGTGTTGTCTTCAGCAATGAGGCCTTGCTGTCAGTTTGTGGAGAGCAACCTGTTGTCTTGGCAACAGCTGGGTAGTTTGAGGATTGCCTTAGGACCCATTTGGCCAATAACTCAATTGGATATAACTCAGTTCCATACTGGAAGCAGCTTTTGGTGACAAGAGATAGCCAGTTGGGACTCCATCTCCCTCATTATTTGAGACTTTCTTAGGATTGCCTTCATATATTTCAGGAAGTTTCCACTGGTCTAGGTTTTCATACCTCCCCCCAGTTCTAACTGTCTCTCCCCATATTACCTCCCCTCACCACCATCTCCTTTCTCCTTCCCCACCTGATCCTCTCATTTCTGTCCTTCCTGCTACCAATCTACCCATAAAATCTATTATACTTCCCCTTTGAGGGCAATCACACACACACACACACACACACACACACACACACATGTATATGCACATACACACGCACAGCGCACACACACATCTTCCTCTATCTATAACCTCTCTGGGTTATAAGATTATAATCTGGGTTATGGATTATAAGCTTAGCATCTTAAGGTTTGTTTTGGACCAGACATCATTTTCTCATAGAACATTACTAATATCTAACAGAACTACTTTTATTTTTAAAAAATCAACTTGCTATGCTGATGTAACATTTTTTGCTAATTATGATGCTAAGTTTTCCTGTGGTACAGGCTCTGAGAACATCTTCCGCTTCTTCCCTAAAACCCCTATGAAGAAACAACCAAGGCAGTTCTCCAATCTATTCTGTAAAACTATTCCGAGCTTCTTCTGTAGAGAAAACAGGATTCTTGCCCTGCAGGCACCAGTAGGAACTCAGGACAGATTCATACCTCCACCCACCCCAGAGTGTGAACTGTGTGGGGAAGGGGCTTCAGGCAGTGGTGGGTGCTCGTAGAACAGTCTTATGGAGCTCAGAGTTCCAGTCAGGCTGGAGAAATAAACTTTAATGCTCTATGGCACAGAGTGGTGACTTTTATCAATAAATCATCATATATGTCAAAACTGCAGAAAGTAGATTTTTAATGTTTTCATTATAGGAGATGACATTTATGTGGCATAATGAATTTGTTAATATTTTTAATTATTTCACAATGTAAGTATATATAAGAACATTACATTGCACTCTATAATGGCCTTCTTCCTCTTTTAATAGGGTCTTTCCATGTAGCCTGGGCTGGCTTTGAACTCACTATTCTTCTGCTTCTACCTACCAAATGCTGAGATTACAGGTTTGTGCCTCTGTGCATAAGAAAATGGAACATATTTTTTCTCTCTGGTCCAAACTTTTCAGTGGGCAGGTGGGTAGGAAGTGGGTGACACCAGGGGCATCATGGTTTTTTGTTTCGTTTGTTTGTTTGTATGCTTTGTTGTTGTTTGTTTCACACAGCACAGTGAGTGCAGAAACTTTCTTTCTCACTGGTCTGTTACTCAACACCTGAGTTTTCAGAATCAGAGAAGCATATTCAGCTGCCTCTGCTTATCCATGGGGAGCAGCTTCAGGATTTACAGATTTTCCCGATCTGCAATGCTTTTGTTCCTATATTAAAATCACGTATGTAAGGCCAGAGAGATGGCCTAATGGCTGAAGGCATTTGCTGCCAAGCCTGATAACTGGCTTTGAACCCCAGAACTCACAGGATGGAAGGACAGAAACAACTCTAGCAAATTGTCCTCAGACTTGCACATGTCTGCACACACAAGCACACTGACAGTAAATAGATAATACATACATGTAAAATCACCTATGCATACTCTTCTGTGTACTTCACATACTGTCTAGATGGAGCACAGTGTAATGTATAATTACACTGTGTAATTATACACAGTGTAATGTATATTCTACATAGCTAGTGCTTTGCTTTACCACTGGGGAGCATGACAAGAAAAATCTGTATGTGTTCAATAACAATGATAATTTTTTTTGCCTATATATGATTGATCTGAGGTTGGTTAGACCTATGGACGGAGCATTGTGTGGAAAAGGCAGAATGAACACATGAAACTGTGCAGATTTCCTCCCTGTGACTGTGGAAGAGCGCTTCAGTGACCTTTTCTTTTCCACACTCCTTCCGATAACCTCAGGCCACATTTAATTTCCATGCATATCTGTCTTATCCCTTCTGTGTTTGGCCATTCTTGAGGATAAGATATATGGCCTGCCTAGTGCTGCCGTTACAACAGCACATGCTGTAGAAGCCAGAGGGCTGGGCTCGGTGGCTGTGGTTTGCTAGCCTAGTAATTGGTAGTGGGAGGAAATTGGCACGGGACACACAGGGCCTTCAGGATGCAAGTGAGCTTGCGGTATTGTGGTTGCTGTGGCCCATGCGAACAGAAATGTAATATGTGTACCCACAGATCGGAAAGGGTGAAGCCACCCACTCTGGCTCCAGGCTCACAGCAGCAGCCCCGCCTGCTGCTGGCTCAGCTGGGACTCAAGGCTCCCTCACCCAAACACCTAAAGGTAAAGAGCTCAGGAACTAACGTCAGCTCCAGGAGCAGCCGGCTCACTTCCCTCACCAATTCCTCTTGTGAAACCAAGTCCTCAGACTGAAATTAATAATTAATTTCCTCTCATAGGGGCTTGGACCATTCTCCTTCCCTGATTAAAATTTAAACACCAAAAAGCACTTTCTTTTGAGACTTGGAGACCTGAACAAACCCCATGGTTCCTATGTTTTAGTCACTGATGGAAGGCGTTGCTTAATGGGGCCTGGTAGCATAGGCTTGTGACCTGAGTTCTCAGGAGACAAGGTAGGGCATCCGAAACTTTGAGGCTACATAGTGAGACCCTGTCTCACAAAAGCCAACCAAAGTCCTGCTTAATTACACACGCTCTCTACCCCCTGGCTTTGCAGTAGGCGATCCCTCTGATACCTGCTTCGTAGCAATTATTGAAGATTCTCTGGGAGCATGTGGAGATAGTTTTATTTAGCTCAGAGAGGTCAAAGCCGTTGATCTCTTTACTTGGGTCTTCATAGGTGCTTGGTGGGCAATCTCTGATGTCAGAAAGTATGAAACTCTCAGATCAAACTACGACCATCACTTTCCTGAGCGTGCATTTTTTCAAAAAGCTATGGAGGTCAATTACACATATGCAGAGCACTGGTGCTTTCTGTACTTCTAACAGCCTTTCGCCGTATCTCAGACAACCCCATTTCTTTATTACAGACACTCTTAATCTCTGGTGTCCGGAGATGTATTTGAATTGGATGGTTCCCTGGTCACTTTGTAAAAACTCTCACTGCTTTGGTGATTGCAATATGGGCTTGGCTTAGTATCAACTGCTTTGGGAAACGACGTGAACTGCTTCACCCCATCTTCCACCCCTGACCCCGACGGCCTTTCTCAGCCTTTCTTCTGATCAACCTTTGTCTTCTCCTAGCTCTGCCAAGAATGTGCTGGCATCCTCCCCTTCTGGAGTCTTTGCTCATACTTTGTTTTTTCTACCTGTGCGTGCTGAAACTCTATGGCTCTTTCAAGGTCTGTGAACCAGTTAGGGTTGGGATTTGCTGCATTAAAACAAATTCTGCTACCCTCACTGAACCAAATAAGAATTCCTTTATCTTGTTCAGCAGGAAGTTCAGGGGCTAGATTATATCCGGGAACTGGGCTCCTTCCAAATGCTTACTCTGTCCTGTTTTGTAACAGGGCTGCATCTTTAGGCACCACCCATGGTCCAGGTGGGGAAAAAAAGGTGGTAGACTTTGTAGAAAGCTTGAGTAAGCATACACACATATCATTGGAAAGAGTCACAAGACCAGCCCCAGCATCAAGGAAATCTGGGGAAATTATGTGATCCCTTTAAAGCACTGATATCTGTCCCATGTTACAGACTCATTCTGTATAATACTAGGAGTAACCTCACTATTAACTCCAGGTTTACTGAAAATTAGCATGTTCACATTAATGATCCCCCTGCCTCTGCCTCCCCAGTGCTGAGATTGTGGTTGGATTATAAACTTCATGAGGGTAAAAGAACGGACCATGTACTATTACCTTCTTTCCTCTTAGCTCCTTTTGGAACAGTTTGTGATTTCTGTTTCTTTCTGCATGTCTTTTCTGTTCTTCCATCCTAAAAAATAGTGGGCAGACAGTCCTCAAGTCATTATCCATTTAAACCCAAATGAATGAAATGGGCAGGGGATGGCACAGTTATTCAAAAGGATGCTATATTTAAAATCAGGAGGGGTTAAGTAAGAATTCTGGTTTCACTCTGTAATTTTCTATGAATAGCATGACATTGGACCCACTTTTCATTAGCAAAAAATTAAAGGATTTGACTCAATGGTCTCAAACTTTTCTTTCAGCCTTAAGATGATCTTAATGATCTTAATGATGCTTGTGAGTGGGACTGATCAGCCTCTCTGGGGCAGTCTATGGAGATGGAACCCACTTGGGGTCAGTAAAAGCCAGAAAACAAGGACCAGTGGAATTCAAGAGTGTGTCAGTCACTCTCACAGTTTACAGGTCTAGGTCAAGCCCTGTGAGGCCAAAAGCAAAAAGGAGCCTTGGTCAGATCAGGAGGCTGGAGGTTAGATGTCAAGTTTCTGCAAATAGACAGGGTCAAACCAATGGAAGTCAAGTTCTAGGAGTTAATAATCCTTCAGCATCCTTCTGAGACTTGCATCTTATTAAAGCGAAACTAGCTATCATCAACATTTCCATGGGTTTAGGGAAAAGAGATCTCCACATGTAGTGCCATATGCAACCTGGGGGAGTGACCAATGTCTGCATCCCAGTCTACAGAAGACAGAGAAGTGAGGCCTGTGGATGGGAAACTCGGATCCACTCATGTTGTACAAGCTAGTTCTTCTCTCTGGGCTCTACATCTTCCTCTGTGGGTGACTGTTGGTCACGTCACTGGTGTTCCAGTCTTAATAGTGGAACAAAAACTATTAAAAGCTTAAACCAGTTCTAAACTTGGCAAGCCAGCCTCTTGGCAAAAGGTGTCTGGTGGCTTGTTGGACCCCTGCGGCATCTCTGCAGACGCTTCTGGAGGCGATGGGTCAAGTGTCTCGGAGCTTTTATCCTGCCCTCTGACTACTTTTTCTGACTCTGAGTCTGAGATTTGTTCTGTTTCTGTCTCCTTCATTTTGATCCCACATTTTAATGTTCATTAAAAGAGAATAGAGTTAAAACAGCGGCTCCGGGGCCTTGCTGACGCCTTCGCTTCCTTCCGCGCATTCAGCACTTGACTCAGATCGTTCTCGTCTCCATCCCTGTTCTAATGTCCCCTCCCCAACCCAATCCAGGGCCTGGCTTTTAGTCTCTCTTGTCCTTTTCACGTGCACTCTTCCGTGAGATGCTATGACACATCCAGCCATCCCTATTCCTCTTCTCCAGGTTTAATGAGTCACGGGTGGGCCATAAAAGCCGATGTTGAACAGAAACCTCACACTTGGATGAGACTGTTGGTTGTACTCAGAGCTCCATCACACAGTGGAAGTTGCTGACTTTGGCATTTTTTTCCATCGTCAGAGAAAGACATTTGATGATGATTTCACAAGTGACCCACCAAGCCAGTTTCATGGAGGAAAACACGGCCCAAGCCTATGATTCTTCTTCCTTGTCCCTCAGCTTTTTAATGGCAATGATGCTTAGCTGTCATCTCTAGAACTTCGAAGAGATGCCAAGGACAAAGCTATATGCACCACATAGGTTCACTCATCTCTGTAACTTCAGAAGTTACCAGGCTGCTCTTTCTGTTCCTCCAGCAGACCCTATCCCTCAGACTTGTCCCTGGTTCTGCAACACAACACCAACCAAAGACTCCTTTTCCCCCTTCTCCATGTTTCCTGTGACTCCCACAGACCATCCCTTCCTGACCTCCCTCCCCCAACTTGTTGTGTCCCAGCCCCAACTTGGGCAGGCACCCTGTTCAACCACAGGTCACACCTGTGGGAAGCCTATGTAAGCAGCCCTCAGAACTCTGTTTGCTGCTCTCACAGCAGACCCAGTCCCTCAGGCTCATCCCAGCTGCAGCCTCCCTTTCTCCACGCTGTCCCCCAACCCCATGTCCATGCCTCCTGTGGATCCCCACAGATCATCAAGTCCTGACCTCCCAGAAATCAGCACCTAGAACAGTGTTCTTCAACCTGTGGGTCTCCACCCCCTTGGGGGTTAAATATCCTCTCACAGGGGGCTTCCTGAGACCATCAGAAAACACAGATATTTACTTTTTGATTCATAACAGTAGCAAAATTACAATTATAAAGTAGCAACAAAAATAATTTTATGGCTGAGGGTCACCACAACATGAGAAACTGTATTAAAGGGTTGCTGCATTGGGAAGGTTGAGAACCCCTGACTTAGTCCTATAACCACCTCCAAATTGAGATGCCCTAACCCCAAACCCAGTTTTCCTGACACAACACATCCAGGAAATCTAGGACGTTATGGAAAGACCAGACCTAAGAATAGTAGGAATTGAGGAAGGAAAAGAATACCAGTTCAAAGTTCGAGAAAATATTTTCAACAAAAATCACAGAAGAATATTTTTCTAACCTAAAGGAAATGCCTATAAAGGTGCAAGTAGAATACAGAACACCAAATAGATTAAACCAGAGAAGAAAGCTCCCTTGCCACATAGTAGTCAAAACACTAAGAATGATAAAGAAACAATATTAAAAACTGCAAGGGAAGCCGGGTGCTGGTGGTGCACACCTGTAATCCCAGCACTCTGGGAGGCAGAGGCAGGCAGATTTCTGAGTTTGAGGCCAGCCTGGTCTACAGAGTGAGTTCCAGGACAACCAGGACTATACAGAGAAACCCTGTCTCGAAAAAAACAAATCCATAAAACCAAAAGAAAAAAATCTGTAAGGGAAAAAGAGAGTAATATAAAGAGGCAGGTCTATTAGAATAATACCTAACTTCTCAATGGAGACTCTAAAAGCCAGAGGGCCTGGATGGATATGCAGACTCTAAGAGACCACAGATGCCAGCCCAGACTATTATACCCAGCAAAATATTCAATCATTGCAGATTGAGAAAATAAGATATTTCATAATAAAGTCAAATTCAAGTAATATCATTCTACAAATATAGCCATACAGAAGGTGCTGGAAGGAAAACTCAAACCTAAGGAGGTTAACTGCACCCATGAAAACATAGGAAATAAATCTCACACCAGCCATTGATAGACTCAGGGAAGTTAGGTAAAGAAGAGGTCCCAGGGGTGGAGGTGGTCATGTGGTTCTCCTTGGGAAGGAGAAAGATGGATTTTGCAAGTAGACTAGGGGATGTTGGTGATGGGGTCAGGTGTTAGGGTAGATAGGATGGAGGGGGAGAATGTGGGAAGAGATGGCTAGAATTGGGGGGCATGTGAGGGGCAGTATGGAAACCTAGTGCAATGGAAATTTCCTAGAATCTATGAAGGTGATCCTACTGAGGACTCCTAGTAGTGGTTAACAAGGAGTCTGAACTGTTCATCTCTTCTAGCAAGACATGGCTCCCAGTGGTAGGACGAGGTTGAATTTGGTTAAGTTGTTGACAGAGGGGCTGTCCTGGACATCCATAAACAATCACGCTGATGCTAGGGCACAGGGTCACTCTCTGCAGACAGTGGGGTCCCATTACCAAGGACAACCCCCATACAACTCATTGAACATGGAGAGGTCGAGCTGGTGCCTACATGGAGCCTTCACCACTACATTCTAGACTCTTTGTTCCAAGGAGCTAGTCCACAGGTGACCAAAAGAGAAGTATGAACACCAAGTCAGCCACAAAACCTTTGACCTATAACCTGTCCTGCCTGCAAGATGTGCAGGGACAATGACGGTCAGCCAATGTCTAATTTAACTTGAGTCCCACTACACACAAAGGAGACCATGCGTGGCACTGCTTGGATGACCAGGAACCAGAGACTGGATGGCCCCCAAGATCTAGGGTAGAACAAAACATAACTAGTCTTTTAAAAAAAATCAATGGAATTATTCCTAACTATATCATGCTATACTCATAGACTGACACCTTGTCCAGTCATCATCAGAGAGGATGGGAACAGATGTAGATATCTACAGCCCTATATTATGTGGAGAAACTCTAAATTGGAGGTCTCCATTGGGTCCTTCCCCTAGGAAACCAGGGCACCCCATGGAAGAGGAAGCAGAAAGATTGTAGGAGTCAGAGGAGATGGAGGACACCAGAAGAACATGGCCCACTGAATCAACTAACGGGAGAAGAGGGCATACGGGCTCACAGAGACTGAAGTGGCCAGCCCCGGGTCTGCAGGAGTCTGCACCAGATCCTCTGCATGTTGTGGCTGTTAGCTCGGTGTTTTTGTGGGATTCCTAACTGTGGGAGCAGGTGTGTCTTGGACTGGTTTGTCTGCTCTTTAGACTTTTTTCCTTCTGTTGGATTGACTTCTCCAGCATCAATATAAGGGCTTTTGCCATGTCTTGTTTTTCATTTTCTTATGTTTGGCTGTTGTATCTTGGAGGCCTGCTCTTTTCTGAAGGGAGATGAGGCCAGAGTGGATTTGGGGAGGAAGGGAAGTAGGAGGAGCTGGGAGGAGTGGGGGGAGGGGAAACTGTGGTTGGGCTGTACTATATGATAGAAGAATTTATTTTCAATAATAAAAAAATAAGTTATAGGTATTTAGAAAATACTCTTTCATTTTTAAAGAAGTCACAAAATTAAGTCTTTTGCTTCCAATCTATCTGAGCCCATGGTCTATTTTCTTTCAACTTCCCCATAAAAAGGCAATATGCTTTCTGTGGCTTTTGAGGGTATATAGCCCTCTTGATAAGTAAAATAAAAGATAAGAGAATAAAAAATTAATAATAGGTTGAAAATTATTATGACTTTACTTGGAAACTGAGAGTAAATTGTAAAGTCCAATCTTATTTCCAAGAAGAAACAGTGATTGACATCAATTCAAACACACCTGACCTTGAATACAGTTTTAAGATTCTTTGAGACAGTATCTTTAATATGGAAACTTTAATAATATAAATGGAAGATTAGTGTTTTTTGTTTGTTTTTATTTGTTTTTTGGGGGTTTTTTTTGGTTTTTTTTTCAAGACAGGGTTTCTCTGTGTAGCCCTGGCCATTCTGGAACTCACTCTGTAGACCAGGCTGGCCTCGAACTCAGAAATCGACCTGCCTCTGCCTCCCAAGTGCTGGGATTAAAGGTGTGTGCCACCACTGCCCGGCTGTAAAATTAGTGTCTGTATGTAGCACCCACTGAAATCAATATATTATTAGTTCATTTGGAAAACAGTAATCTCCTCAAAGAGTTTTAAAAGATATTTTTATTTATATTTAAAATATAATATAAAATAAATATATTAAATAAATAATATAAAATATTTATTTTCATTTTATGTGCGAGTGCTTGCTTGCGTGTATGTATGTGAACAACATGAGTTGTTGGTGTAGTGGAGGCCGGAAGAGGATGTTGGGTTCCCAAGAACTGGAGTTAGAGATAGTTGTGCCATGTGGGTGCTGGGAACTGGACGGAGATACTCTGCAAGAGCAACAGGAGCTCTTAACCACTGGGCCATCTCTCCAGTCCCACTGGAGATTTATTTAACCAGGACTAGGGACATATCTCAGTTGACAGAGTGCTACCCTAGCAAACAGAAACCACTGGGTTTGATCTCCAGCACCACATACACTAGGTGTGGTGGTATCCCTCCGTAAAACCAGAACTTTTGAAGTGGAAACAGGAGGAACTGAGGTTCAGGGTCATCCTTAGAGATGCATAGTAAGTTCCAGGCCAGCTTGGGATGTGAAACTCTGTCAAATAAATAAATAAATAAATAAATAAATAAATAAATAAATAATCTATTTATTCTTACCATGCCCCTATTAAGGAAATAAAAGTCCTGGGGCACATGAGTTTTTATCAAAAGCAGAAGCACACAAATTAAACTCGAGGGTTTGAATGCTCTCTGAGTTAAGAACCATAGTGATTCTTGTCCAGCCTACTTTTGGGTGCTCACAAAAGTTCTATGAATTGGACAAAGAAACTCAAACTGTACTTATCTGTAAGGATTGTTATCACTTCTATTCCTGCTTCCCCACCGCGCTGGGGACACTGGCTACTCCTTTCGCATGAGACTGTGCTGTACCTAGAAACACTGGAGGGCTGCCCCATGGACCGTGTTGTGAGCTCCTGGTTTCACAATGAGTAGTGCAGCCACAGTAGGTTGGCTCAGTCCCACCACCACATCAAATGGCATAGTTTACGTGCCACTCATTTATCATCTTGGGTTATTCTGTTCATTACTCATAAATCCTTGTAGGATTCATGCTGTGTTGGAGTCTCCTGATTCAGAATTTCTTAGAGTACTAAACACACAGTAGCCACAGCCATGATCTATTACAGGGAAAAGGCACAAAACAAAATCACAGAGGAAAGGCATATGGGACAATGTATGGCAGGAACCAGGGCCACTTTCAGTAATCTCATCAAGAGTTATATATGATATGCTTAATTTCTCTGGCGACTGTGGGTCTGATGCATCATTTCCAGGAAGGTGGTCTGAACTTAGATGTCCAGTGTCCTTTCTGGGCTCTGTCATCCTAGGGCCTCTGCTTATTTAGTATGTCCCAAAATTTCAGATGCGAGGAAGCAAAGCCAGTGTGTAGCATAACCACACTGCCAGCACCAACACTTTAACATAAAGGAAAAATAGGGGTCTCTCTAGTCATTCAGGGACCGGCGGGGATCCTTCCATAAAGCTGTATCCCCAGCTGTTAGTCAGCAGCTGGATTTACAAGTAGTGGTTTTAAGAATGGCAGGGTTGGGCCTGCAATGTACTTTAATTCACAGTCTTCCTTGGCTGTTAGCCAAAGCATCTTTAGAAAATAAAATCTATTACCAGGACCCCATGCTTGATGGATGGGGAAACCTGGCATATTAGTCTTTTCTGCCAGACAGGGTTCCTGTACCAAACCAGCAAAACCAACCTTTACCCTTGACCCCCATAAAGCTCTGTATGATCCTAGAGTTATATGGGAACTCCTTTCCTCTAGCCTGAGTTATCAACTTTGGCTTAGGACAGATCTGACCCGAAGGCTTCCAGGGCAGTGGGAGAATGTTAGTTGAAGCTCCTCCCTAGTAGGCACACCTAAGAACACCGTTGGCAATGATGGGATACTCCAAGTAGAGTGTACTCTAGTTCAGGCAGAACTGGATAACAGGCTCTATTAGGCTCCCTGGAGGGAGTTTGGGGTCCTCTCATAGGCCTCCAGTTCTTTCTAATGAATCCATTTCAGTCCTTGGTGGTGAGATTACCCAAGGTAGTGAAATGATCACGCAGTTGTGGTCAATATCAGAAGATGCTCTATGTAGGATGTGTGCGAGCCGTGCCACCTGTCTCCATTCTGGAGCTGGTGATCCGAGACCCAGAAATCAGTGAAATTCAAAGCTCTCCATAGCAGTATGGAAAGTCAGCAGAGCAAGTTTTTCTTCAGGAAGAACGGACATTTCCAGAGATGTTTCTGAAGAACAAAGACCATCAATGTCTCACGGAGCCCCCGTATCTACCCCAGTACTATTTTTGATGTTGTTTGCTTTGGCTTTTGACTTCATTGGTCCATTATCAGTGTGTTACATCTATCGACCAGAACTATGCACTTCTAAAATCATCCCTGTAATTTGCTCTGGGAGGGCTGTCAAAAGAGGGACAAAGGCGCTTTCTTGGACAAGACGATACATACAATTTAGCTAGAAAGGATCACCATGTCTAGGAATCAGTCAAGGATAAAGGACTTCAACATAGATTTGTATAAACTCCCACTCCTTTTATTCCAACCAGTCTAGAAAAATCATTCAGGTCTTGCACACTGCTGAAAAATCATCAGAAGAAAGTAACTAAAAATGACTTTTTTAAAAAAAAAACTCCAGAAGAACATTTGCATCCAGTGAGTGCCTCACTTGGAATACTGGTTTTCTTGTGCCAGAGGACCCACTAGGAGAAAGTAAAACCCATCCTTATGTAGATGTATTCTGCTTCTGATACTCAACTGTTTCTACTTGATTTCCCCCATCAGTGGCAACACGTATGGAAGTTTATTTTACATTCTCTTTTCAACTTCCCCTGATTGGTTGGGAGGATCACTATAACATTTGTATCATTTCATAAATTAAAGGCTCTCTGGTTTGAAATCTTGTTAATGTTTTTCATCAGTTCTAGTCAACATACCTAGTAAGAGGTTTGGTAACTAAACAGCTTTGGTAAAGGTGTGGTCCTATCCATTATTGATCCGTCATTGTCTCCTGTAGTCTGTACTGAAAGGTTGTCTGATGAGTATGAAATCTCTTCCTGGGAGACAAGTTCCTCCTTTGGCTGGCATCAGGTTTAACCTTTTTTCATCTTGCATGAGATTCCTGAGGGAATTTCTTGTTCTTGAATAGCTAAAGTAAAGGGCCCAAGTGTTTCTCTTTAACATACCTCTTACCACCTCCTAGGATGGTCCCATCCCCCTACTCCTTTCTTTCCTGGCTTATCTAACCTTTGACCCTGAACAGTGTTGCCTTTCCTCCCTCTCATTTAGATGAAACACCAGTAAAAACTTTTGACATAGTTGTCTCACTCAAAGAAGGCCTGTCAGGCTTGTTACCGCCTACCTGGAGGAAAGGACATCATCACCGAGGAGCCTGGATTCCACTCATTCACTTCAGCTAGATTCACCGGGGGCTCTAACAAGCCAGTTCTTTTGAAGTTAGAGCATCATCTTCAAATTCTGTATGTAAATACCGTTATTCTAAAGCCAAATATGGAGTAGCTTATGAACACAGATTTAGGTTTCTCCAAATACCACATTCCAATGTGGTATCAGTCTCATGACTTTTTATAGTAACAGAACAAAGTCATAAATCAAAATATCTTAAGGATATATTGGTGGGTTACATCAAAGTAGGGAAATCTTCATTGCAGGCATCAAATGCTGTCTGGGAACATTCTT